>OZ024869.1:16214781-16682281 GCA_964017185.1 Rugalucina vietnamica | reverse complement strand
ACGCTTTTTAGAAATTCAGTCTACTTTCATTTTCTCTTTCGTAACGTATGGTACTAGTATTCGGAAGACCGGAGTAGTTCGACATTACCTGTTTCCCTTCGAAGTCCGTTTGTTTCACATAAATTAAATCCCATTTAAGTCCATTTCGCATCTTGTGTAGATGCTTTGTAGTCTGATATGCATAACTTTCCACTAGGAATCCTGTTCGATGAGTTTTTGTGCGAATTTGTATCGTCTACGAAACTTAGTGACAAAACATGGCGTCTGTTTCTTCTTGCTAAAGATATTCGGTCACTCTCGGCTCTCTTCGCCTAGCGCCGAGAGTTCCAAATGTTTTTTTTTTTTTTTTTTTTTTTTTTTTTTTTTTTTTTTTTTTTTTTTTGTATCGTGACGTTTGATTGGTCACGTCACTTTGTCACATGGTTTCCCAAGACTATATATACGGCAATTTTCCTCAGCTTCAGTTGGGTTGTTGTCTTCGTGACGATAACCCACTACAGTTGCGTCCCTTGGAACTACTATAGACCACTTCGACCAACGAACTGCTATATACTACTTCAACAACTTCTCAAACTACTATATAGTAGTTCAGCTCAGTCAGCTTACCCAACTGATATATACTACTTCAGCCAGAATCTGACAATGTCTAAACACTATGAAAGACACATTACTACCAATGAAGAGGTTAATAATTCAGAATTAACTATTGTTTACCATGCCCCACCCACTTAATGTTTGAGTAGTTCAGTAGTCCCTGAACTTCTACGTAGCACTTCGAACTACTACGTATTACTTCTAACCCTAATTCACCAATATGAACCACTACGTACAACTTCCAAATACTAATATACCTTTATTAACTGTTACGTACCACTTGAACTGCTACGTACCACTTGAACTGCTACGTACTACTTCGGAACTACTATATATCACTATGAACAGCCATGTAAGACTTCAAGCCTTGGTAATGATCTCAGAAGTGCTCAGTAGCACTTGAACTGCTACGTAGTACTTCACAACTGCTACGTACCACTTGAACTGCTACGTAGTACTTCACAACTGCTACGTACCACTTGAACTGCTACATACTACTTCGGACCTGCTATATAGCACTTGAACTGCTAAGTACCACTTGAACTGCTATGAACCACTTGAACTGCTATATACCACTTGAACCGCTACGTACTACTTCGGACCTACTATATAGCAATTGAACTGCTATGTACCACTTGAACTGCTATGTACCACTTGAACTGCTATATACCACTTGAACCGCTATGTACTACTTCAGAACTACTGTATACTACTATATAGCACTTGGACTGCTATGTACAACTTGAACTACTACGTAGTACTTGAACTACTACATATCACTTGAACTACTACGTACTACTTCAGAACTACTATGTAGCACTTGAACTGCTACGTACTGTTTGAATCACTATGTTATACTTCAAAATGCTGTTTATTATCTGAACTACTACATACCACTTCAACGTCAAGTACTACTTGATTTAGTGACATAAGTAACAACTAATTGATAGTCTCGTTGTCACTCTCTGTTGACCCAGATACGTATATAACCTGATGATTTATTGCTCGTCTATATACCATGTTCTGTTCACGTGTTCAGAGTTAATCGTTGGTTAAATTACAAAATTTAACTATTCTTCATTGCATTTTCAAGTCCATCTCGCACCAAAATCCAACACCAAGCGGACTCACAACTGTAGCTCTTTCCCGGAAAACCAGATAGTGCCTTATACGATACAGTTATATTAATGTATAAATGAGATACTGGTTAATCAACAAAACTGATTGTGACTTAGAAGCATGGTTGTGATAAAGGAGATCAAATCTGTCTAGATCAGACTCAAACCAATTAACTCCATCTGACAATTTTACCATCATCACCCCCCTTGCGAGCTACAATATCATATACTAAAAATAACAAGTTGTTTACCAAAATTTAATGTTCTGGAATATTCTAGAGAGGCCATTATCCTTCCAGAAAATTCCACAATATTCTTTTGACATAAAAAAAGATTTTTCTAGAAGATTCTACATCTTTCCAGGTTCTTCCAGATTTTTCCGGACTTTTACGTCAAAGAACAATTTGAAATTTCTAGAAAATTCTGAAGTAAACAACCTGTTTATGTCCAATATCTGGGACACTAAAAGTAAATAATTGCTAAGGACAACAAGTAAACATCATATGTATAACATCATACTTTCCTGGGCATACACCCTTGGGAAGTTTACCAGTACTGAATGCACATCTTTCAACAAGTAACTGTCATACATAACAACCGACTTTGGTCAGAGGATGTGAAAAAAGCCTTTCTGTCGTTACATGCCAAATAAAGTGAACCATAGTTTTTTAATGCCCTTTTGAAGGTCCACTCTATCAAATCCAGAAGTTTTTCTTTAATTAAATTATGTGGTAAAGTTGTATACAGAGTAGAAAAATCATATGTGGACAAGCTCGTCGCACGGAAACCTCTACACTTCAATTTATTGAGCACCTCACCAGAATTTTTTATTGACCAAAACCAATTTTTTATTTGAAGTTTCATACACTGTCTCACAGTATCTTATAACATGAGATTTGATAGCAGTAAGACAGGAAGTTAATAATTTAGAAAGTTCAGTAGTTGTACAAGAGCTAGAATTTGCAATAAATCTTGCTTTGTATGGTCTTTTGTGAAGCTTAGGTAACCAATACATCGTAGGAAGTTTGTCTTGGCCTTCATTGACACAAACAGAAAACTTAAAAGGTAAATCGTTTAAGTGGGCATTTACTACAGACACCTCATCAGTATATGTCTCCAGATTAGCCCTGGAACCATCCAGCTCCTGTTTTAAGGTGTTAACGTAGTGAAGCCGACAAACAACAACAACATTGTTTGCGGCTTTGTCTGCCGGAACCAAGACATACTTTCTGTGAAATTCTTGGATACCCTGCTTCAAATGCCTAAATGACGATTTAGGTTTAGGAGGTAAAAGATTAGTATTTTGTGAATAAAACTGTATACGTTTATCCACGATAGTGAAGATACTTCTTTTCCATTCTTTAAGAGCATTATCCTCAACACCCTCTCGTTTACACCATCGATTACCGAAATCATTCAATGCAGATGCGATCTCCTCTCTACATTTATCGAAATTGATGTAGGAGGGGAATCTATATTTCGGACCTTCAGAAACAATTTTGCGAATTCTAGAATCCGAAATTATTTTTAAATTTCCAGTAACTATATGTCCAGCTGGTTGATAAACAAATTTTGAATCTTTACAATCTCAAGACTTAGGAGTATTAGCATGGATATCAAGATCAGAAACAAGTTTATTGAAATTAAATATAGTATTTCTGATTGGTTTATTATATTTGTAACACATAATAGGAGGTTCTGAATTTTGGAAGTACGTAGGTATAGACTGTATCACTGATTTATCCTGGAATATGCTTGGTAAATCAATAAAGTCAATTTCTTTATTAATGAAAAGAATTTTAATAAAACTTCTAATGTGATTAGATTCGGAATCGATAAATAGACGAAGAACATGCTGAGTATAACATCTTGTTAACAGCGCAACGTCATACATTTGATGATTTCTATCGTAAAATCTATTAGCCTCTGTGTCCAAGGAACGTAATACAGCAATAGGTAGAGAACTAAGATAAGACAGCATTGGATGTCGACCGTGAATCCTTAGTTTAACAGCTAAATCATTAAGGGAAGTGTTCAATTTCATTGTAGCGCACCGTTTACGTTTGTCATTACCTTTTTTCCGTATACCATGAGATCTAGATTTACGTTTACGAGACTCTGAAAGTGTAAGTACATCAAAATCGGGCATTTTGGAAATATTTCCCTCATGGTAAATGTTGTCGTTAAATCCCAGTGGAAAGGGAGTTTGCAATAATTTTATCCATTTAAGTTCAGTTTCAAATCGTTTGATGTTTTTGAATCTAACAGAAGAATTTTCATCATATGAGATTTTTTTCCACTGGTTGAACTACAACATTATTTGGAGAATGACCAGTGCGCTTAAAATGCTGGTACAGAAAGGTATCATTATTTTTGGGCTTTCTGATTCTACGATAGTGCTCACCAAATCGTTTTTGCAAAGTTCGACAAGTTTGTCCAACATACTGCATCCTTCAATTGTTTGTATTTCAAGTAAGAACATATACAAGATCCATTGATTTTCAGTCTAAATCAGAATCATTAACCACTGAAAATGTCCTACCATTCACAGATGAAGTGATAGTAGTCTTAGAGCATAAATGATTGCAACAGTTGCACTTCTTGGCATTGCACTTAGAAATACTAGGGTACATTCCAGGTCTCTTGAACGGATTAATATATTTACGTAAAATTGGTGATTTAAGTGGAGATAACCTTATCTGAAGATTATTACGAAACATATTAGAATTAGAAGCTCCGTGTAGATTAACAGTAGATGCCGAAAATAAATTAAGAGGTGTCACCCTAACAGTAGGTAATAAATTTTGAAAATTGTTAGTTGAATGAAGAATCCGTACAGTAGACGCGGCATGCAACCTAAGGGGAGTTAATGTAATTCCTAATCTTTTTGTGATAGTCATAGTTGAGAGTTCATACACTGTCTCACAATATCTTATAACATGATATTTGATAGCAGTAAGACAGGAAGTTAATAATTTAGAAAGTTCAGTGGAAGTACAAGAGCTAGAATTTGCATTAAATCTAGCTTTGTATGGTCTTTTGTGAAGCTTAGGTAACCAATACATCGTAGGAAGTTTGTCTTGGCCTTCATTGACACAAACAGAAAACTTAACAGGTAAATCGTTTAAGTGGGCATTAACTACAGACACCTCATCAGTATCTGTCTCCAGATAAGCCCTGGTACCATCAAGCTCCTGTTTTAAGGTGATAACGTAGTTAAGCCTACAAACGACAACAACATTGTTAGCGGCTTTATCTGCCGGAACCAAGACATACTTTCTATGAAATTCTTGGATACCCTGCTTCAAATGCCTAAATGGCAATTTGGGTTTAGGAGGTAAAAGATTAGTATTTTGTGAATAAAACTTAATACGTTTATCCACGATAGTGAAGATATATACTTCTTTTCCATTCTTTAAGAGCATTATCCTCAACACCCTCTCGTTTACACCATCGATTACCGAAATCATTTAATGCAGATGCAATCTCCTCTCTACATTTGTCGAAGTTTATGTAGAAAGGGAATCTATATTTCGGACCTTTAGAAACAATTTTGCGAAATTAGTTTTAAATTTCCAGTAACTATATGTCCAGCTGGTTGATAAACATATTTTAAATCTTTACAATCTCAAGACTAAGGAGTATTAGCATGGGTATCAAGATCAGAAACAAGTTTATTGAAATTAAAAATAGTATTTCTGATTGGTTTGTTATATTTGTAACAAATAATAGGAGGTTCTGAATTTTGGAAGTAGGTAGGTATAGACTGTATCACTGATTTATCCTGGAATATGCTTGGTAAATCAATAAAGTCAATTCCTTTATTGATGAAAGGAATTTTAATAAAACTTCTTATGTGATTAGATTCGGAATCGATAAATGGACGAAGAGCATGCTGAGTATAACATCTTGTTAACAGTGCAGCGGCATACATTTGATGATTTCTATCGTAAAATCTATTAGCCTCTGTGTCCAAGGAACGTAATGCAGCAGAAGGTAGAGAACTAAGATAAGACAGCATTGAATGCCGACCGTGAATCCTTAATTTAACAGCTAAATCATTAAGGGATATTTTCAATTTCAATGCAGCGCACCGTTGACGTTTGGCATTAAGCATTTTCCGTATACCATGAGATCTAGATTTACGTTTACGAGACTCTGAAAGTGTAAGTACATCGAAATCGGGCATTTTGTAAATATTTCCTTCATGGTAATTGTTGTCGTTCAATCCCAGTGGAAAGGGTGTTTGCAGTAATTTTATCCATTTAAGTTCAGTTTCAAATCGTTTAATGTTTTTGAATCTAACTGAAGAATTGTCATCATATGAGATTTTCTCCACTGGTTGAACTTTAACATCATTAGGAGAATGACCAGTGCGCTTAAAATGCTGGTACAGAAAGGTATCATTATTTTTGGGCTTTCTGATTCTACGATAGAGCGGCATGCAACCTAAGGGCAGTTAATGTAATTCCTAATCATTTTGTTTAGTTATGGATAGTCATAGTTGGGAGTATTGTATTGATACTGTCAAAAGGAGCGCGACACTCATACCGGTTATAGAATAAATGATGCACTTAATCCTAAAGCAAAATCTTTCGAATGAAAGAAAAAGGTATAACCGAAGCCCACACCTCAGGTCCATGTCTAATACAAGTCCATGGATAGAAACGTAAGGATCGCTTATACAACGAGATATGAGTGACGGTCAACTAATGACCTTCAATACGGTATCGAAGAGTTGTGGTAGTTAGAGATAGGAAAATACAAACGGATTGCAAGCAATCCCTGAGGATTGGAAAAATAAGAGCATTAAATGGATGTACGGGGAGACTTTTTAGGGCCGCCACACGGCACAACCCCAAGAACTGTGATATAAAAAGGTACAAGTAGGCAAAGTTTAGGTAACTGATTGGCCACCTATTGGGCTAACGAACTGTATTGATAGTAAAAGTGCCTTATTGTTAGTTTGTTTTTCCCGCCTCGGTTTATGGAGTGGGAATCTTTTTCTGATTGCGCCTTTTTCTGATCGTTGCCTACTTGTACCTTTTTTACATGCTATTGATCGTGGATTTGAAATCGCAATGTCGCGAGGGCAGGGTCAACTAAGCACCATTTAGACACGAAAAGATGATAATATCATTCCGTACGTATCAACATTTAATCCGGAAATGTTCCTAGTAAGAGTTTATCATCTTCCAATTATAGGAGAAAATGTTAAAATTGCTTGACATTTTATCTAGATATAAAATCACCAAATGCAAACTACAGCCTTACAACTCAAAAGGATTATTATCCAAGGCAAAATGCGTGTCAAGTGGTATATATGAAGTGCGATTAAAATACACCCATGACGTCATCCTTTTATAAAAACTGTCCATTATTTTTCGGGAATGGACAGTTTAGTGTCCATTATTTTTCGCATGAGCTCGTGTGAGCACAAAAGTCATGGTCACCAATGAAGTGTTCATTTTCCCTTTGCTGCACCCCAAAATAATGTGTTCGCTATGTTCAAAGACATTAAATTTTGTGCAGGCTGATTGGAAGCTTTTCTAGCAAATGGTTTAGAATCTACCTAATATTAAATACAATTTCTTCCTAGTATTTGAAATCCTTTGCGATGAAATAGTCGGTATCCTAAATTCCCCAAAACGTTACAACCAACGAATCATCGCATATTTCTGTATGAAAAAGGTTCTTGCTCCCTGGTTTCATTGTTAGAAGGTTAGGGTTAGTGTGAGGTGAATGAGAAACCTGGCAGTAGGAACATACTTCATACATTTATCTATGACCAGCTGTTTCCCCCCAAAACAGCCGTGCATTATAATGGTCCTCTGTCTTTCGAGCATGGAGATTAGCCCTTAACAGATCCATGTACGCTGTCTCATCGATTAACACACATCATGTATTTATACAAAATCATAATTAAATGGTATTGAACATAGACACTACGTTTAACGACGTGTAAAAAGGGAAACTACTGTGAATCGCGGCTCTATTTGTACATGGATGCACGAGAAAGTGTTAACATCGTTCACAGTTAGTTTCCTCGTTATGTCCGTGGGATAGTTTGACCAACATATCATGTCGCGAGAAAAGAAAATTAAGCGGAAATATGTTGTGCAAGGTCTGGTCAACCGGCTTGCTGTCTAAAGATTAAAAGCGCTTGTTATAACGAAACAAAGGTGCCAGTGTATGGTGTATTTTAAGTCCTCGTAAGTATCCATTCCTGAAAAATAATGAATCCTCGGCCCCTTCGGGGCCTCGGATCCATTATTTTTCAGGAATGGATACTTACTCGGACTTTCTCCTATACAAATACAACAGATCAACCTGCGGCCTCTACATAAATTAGAAAAATGGTAGTCCAATACAATTTACAATTTCCGTATTAACTTCAAAGTACATGACAGCATGTCATGCAATGAACAAAATATGAACTGTGTGACGAGATGCAGGGGGTATGGATAACAGAATGTTGATGAAACATGAGATTGGCTATGAAAGTGGGTCACGATACACAATCAACAAATACCTGTACATGATAGTAGAACAAAAAATGCTTAAAGTAAGTGAACATAAAGACACGCAGGGAGTTTGAATAAAATAATATTTCATATTTCTCTTTTACGAGTTGTACGCAGAAAGTCAAACTTTCCGACGAACAATGGAGAAATATTTTACAAATACACTATTTAAAACCGAAATTAAGTTAAGCTATCTAGAACACAGGTGTCGCCAGAGTATTCATAGATCGGAAACACTGCTTAAGTTCAGCAGAAGCGCAAATGTTATCAAAGACGTTACGTTTCGTTTGTAAGTAAAATGTAGTCATGAAACTTTGTCACAACAGTGTTTTAAAAATTGCGTTTAAAAAGGTACAAGTAGGCAACGATCAGGTTAAGGCGCAATCAGAAAAAGATTCCCACTCCAAAAACCGAGGCGGGAAAAAACAAACTAACAATAAGGTACTAAGACCATGAATACATTAAGTAAACCGAATGAGCAGCCATTTCCCAATAGGTGGCCACTCAGTTACGTAAACTTAACTAAAATATGATAACATACATAAGGCGCCAAAGCACGTCATCGGTCTTGAGGGCATCATTACCTTGTATAAAAATCGACATCTTCGCCTCCCCATCCATAATATGAATTCGAATAACCATTGATCTGCTCATACTGCTCGGCAGTTATTGACACTACTCCACCAAAATAGCCTTCATAAAACAATCTGGAATTAAAAACTATGCATTTATCTATATATCACTTGTAGGAAAATCTGACTTTGCCTAAACACAATCACTAGTGACACGACTCTGATCAATGTTTGAAAATGGCATAAATCCGTGATACAGTTTGTCAGTTTTGCTAGTAACAGTTTCGCATTTTTAACGGCAACAATTGCGAATATATAAATAATCGCAAATAAACTAATCAACTTCGGCAGCTATTGTGTTATATCTAATATGTACGAGGGGCATATAATAATTGATTGATTGATGTTTATTTGGTAAAATCAACACATACATACACATTCATAAACACAAAAAAAAAAAAAAAAAAAATAATGAATCACATAATCTATCACAATAGTTAATTTAAATAACTAATTAAAAGTATGTATGCAATTTTGATAACAAAAATAGTTTGAACGACAAAGTTTTACAATAAATGTAAGTCTGGGCGTAAAACAATAGAATAGAATGACACCTCATAAAATGGTTAAATATTTAAAATACAATGTAAATTTATATTTTAAAAATATCACAGAGACATTACATTACGATTAAATGCATTATTTATTCTATAGCCGGTATGAGTGTCGCTCTTCTTTTGGCAGTATCAACACAGAACTCCCAACTAACTCCCTACTAACTACCGACTATCTTAAAAAGATTAGGAATTACATTAACTCCTCTTAGGTTCCATGCCGCGTCTACTGTACGGATTCCTCATTCAACAAACAATTTTCAAAATTTATTACCTACTGTAAGGGTGACACCTCTTAATTTATTTTCGGCATATACTGTTAATCTACACGGAGCTTCTAATTCTAATATGTTTCGTAATAATCTTCAGATAAGGTTATCCCCACTCAAATCACCAATTTTACGTTAATATATTAATCCGTTCAAGAGACCTAGAATGTACCCTAGTATTTCTAAGTGCAATGCCAAGAAGTGCAACTGTTGCAATCATTTATGCTCTTAGACTACTATTACTTCATCTGTGAATGGTGGGACATTTTCAGTAGTTGATGATTCTGATTTAGACAGAAAATCAATGGGTCTTGTATATGTTCTTACTTGAAATACAAACAATGATAAGATGCAATATGTTGGACAAATTTGTCGAACTTTGCAAAAAAAGATTTGGTGAGCACTATCAGAATCAGAAAGCCCAAAAATAATGATACCTTTCTGTACCAGCATTTTAAGCGCACTGGTCATTCTCCCGATAATGTTATAGTCCAACCAGTGGAGAAAATCTCATATGATGAAAATTCCTTTGTTAGATTCAAAAACATCAAACGATTTGAAACTGAACTTAAATGGATGAAATTATTGCAAACACCCTTTCCACTTAGATTTATCGACAACATTTACCACGAAGGTAACATTAATTTTCCAAAATGCCCGATTTTGATGTACTTACACTTTCAGAGTCTCGTAAACGTAAATCTAGATCTCATGGTATACGGGAAAAGGGTCATGACAAACGTAAACGGTGCGCTGCAATGAAACTGAACACTTCCCTAAATGATTTAGCTGTTAAACTAAGGATTCACGGTCTACATACAAAGCTGTCTTATCTTAGTTCTCTACCCATTGCTGTATTACGTTCCTTGGACACAGAGGTTAATAGATTTTACGATAAAAATCATCAATTGTATGACGCTGCACTGTTAACAAGATGTTTTACTCAGCATGCTCTTCGTCAATATATCGATTCCGAATCTAATCACATCTTCTTATGGTGTTTACATTTCGCAACTTATTAGGTTTGCTAGAGTCTGCAATCATGTTACAGACTTCAACGCTCGAAATAAATGTTTAACGGCAAAACTTCTCCAACAGGGCTATCGGTATCATAAACTTCGAAAAACCTTTTCTAAATTTTATCGTAGACACTATGAATTGATTTCCAAATATAATGTTGGATTAAAGACGCTTTTAAGTGAGGGCCTTTCGGAACCTGAATTTTATGGTGACTTAGTTTACAAATTTAAGAAACTTATAGGAATTAATGATTTTTCTTTTCAGTTCAGAAAAATCATAACACGTTACAGACGTATAGGTTATAACTTGAATGTTATGCGACAGTCTGCATGCTTAGTTTTTAACCCAATCATGGTTGATAACTATGCTGCCTTCTTTAATTGCACGCCGGTGGGTCGGGCGTCAGACTCTATGATGACCCCGACTTACAGCTATTCATTTTAGTTGGTTGGGGCCGGAGCTTCTTGTTAGTTGCTTGGCCCACCGGGGTTCAACTGGTGTTTTTCTTTTGCTCCGGAGTTAGTAGGTTATTCGGCGCCCAGGGATCTCCATCGTCGGGCAGCTTACTCAATCTGTGAGTCCTTGTTTTTGATTCATCAGGATGTTTATCATGATTTATTTGTTTGTTCTTGATGATTCATTGACTAGTTAGAGATTCACCATGAGAACCGAAGAATTTTCTAAATGTTATGAACCACTGCAGAAGCTGAGGGTGAGGTTAGGATCTTGTAAAACCGGTTAAAGCCCGCCAGTAACTTTGTGTTACTGATCGTTCCAAGGCGATATTTCTGTGGTGGTTCTTTTTGTTTTATGTCTTGGTGTTTAAAAATTTTTTGTGCTGTTGGCGCCTTATGTATGTTTTCATATTTTTAATTAAGTTAAGGTAACTGAGTGGCCACCTATTGGGAAAATAGCTGCTCATTCGGCTTACGATATGTTTCATGGTATAAGTGCCTGATTGTTAGTTTGGTTTTTCCCACCTCGGTTTTTGGAGTGGGAATCTCTTTCTGATTGCGCCATTTCCTGATATTTGCCTACTTGTACCTTTTTCTTTCATTACATGCCAAATAAAGTGAACCATAGTTTTAATGCCCTTTTGAAGGTCCACTCTATCAAATCCAGAAGTTTTTTTTAATTAGATTATGTGGTAATGTTGTATACAGAAAGGTATAATAATAATGTTGTATACAGAAAAATACCGCTGATTTTGAGAATCTTCCGAAACCCAAATAAAACTGAATCATTCCATATTTTGGGCACAGGAAGTGCGGTTTGGTGGATACAAAGACAATGTTGAAATTTGCAGACAGTTTCAACCGAAAAGACAAAGGCATAAATGTACAGGTTATTATGATGAAAGTTTCTTTTTACTGGCTTAACGTATACTTTGTTCTCTTTTTTTCTAGAAAAATCAGCTTTTTGATGAATGTTCAATTAGTTCCTTAATGTAATAACAGGGTAATTTGGGGTAATATGGACCATTGGGGAATATGGGCCACCCTGAGTTTTCTTCAAATATTTTACTCAAGACTCATGTTTGACAAAAAGTAATAACATTTTGTTATTCCCTGGCTATCCATCGTAAATTATCGAAATCGTTTATTTTACATTCATACCTAAAGCTAGTATCTCACTGGCATGCGAATTCCTCGCGACTATTTCGAGAATTTAGTCGCGGCACTTTCGCACGACATTCGTGCGAGTGTCGCGAACCTGTCGCCGCGAAATTTTGGCGAATTTACAATGCAAAATTTTCGCGACACTCGGACGAATGTCGTGCGAGTGTCTCACGACGGTCGCGCGACAGTCTTGAGACAACATGCGAAAAACTTGCGACTATCTGGCGAGAAAATAAAACTTAGCGACATTCGTACGAATGTCGTGCGACACTCGCACGAATGTCGCGCGACTGTCGTACGAATTAAAATGAAATAAGATACATTCGCGGGAAAGTCGTGAGACACTCTCACAAATGTCGCGCGACTGTCGTGCGACAGTCGCGCGACTATCGCGCGACAGTCGCGAGATATATTTTCAAAATTTGATCGAAATTCGCGAATTTGTCGAATAAATGTCTATTCAATGAGACTGCAACATGAAAGTTTGGTTTATATCGTTAATCTTTGTCGTGAAATAGTCGCGAACTATTCGCGAACTAGTCTCCGGTTGTCGCATTCCAGTGAGATTGGGGCTTAAGGTGGCGTTTTTGGACAGGTTAAATTAATGAACCCCAATAAAACAGCATGTGAAAGTCGTGTACTTAAAATGCTTTAGTTTACACTTAATTAAGAACCAAAAAAAATATTAATTAATATTTATATAGAACCAAGTTTCACGTAAAATTAACCTAATACACCATTTTTAGAATATGATACACATGGTCATTTGCATGAGCTATGTTTTAGTGTTGGAAAATTTCTCTATTGATATAACCGTCGTGTCTGGGGTAATATGGACTACCAATTTCCCAATGTAAATTTTCCTTTTGGGGTAATATGGACCATCTAAGAATTTTGTCTCAAACTCTTTCTGAAAGTGATACACTGAACATTTGATACCACATGTCTTTAGAATTTTAACTTTTGCACTTGCGTGATATGTTTTAAGCTATTTTTGAGAATAAATTGTTTTACAAGTGAAGTTTATAAGCAAAATGTACATATTTTGAAATCTGTGACATTTTTGTGAATGTCCGTTTTGTAAGTTTGTCAAGGTGTTTTGATTTTGATGCGAAATAATTTTCCAGGGAATTTGTTTCGTGAACATCTCTATGTTTATTTGATGCTAAATAGACTTTAAAATAGAAGTTTACATTTTGTTTTCCAAATTTATATGTTAACATCGTCAGCATTTTAAAGTTGTGGCCCACATTACCCCAGTAGAGTGGTCCATATTACCTCAAATGTTTGGGGTAATTTGGACCACCTAGTGGGTGTGTTTATCGTAATACGCAACAAAAACTAGCGTACGAAATGAAGTTATTTTTATATTAAAATGTTTTACAGATGCCTGCCTCAAAATAGACATGGTATACAATAATAACGTAAATAGCCTGTGGTTGAACTGATTCGTTCCGTGCTTCAGTGGTCCATATTCCCCCAAATTACCCTATATATTTCTTGATGTAACGAGTGTTTGATAAACAGACATATTTGACATCTATTTGTTGAAATTGTATAAACTATTAAAGTTTGATATTTGGAAGTAGCAAAAACGTTCAAATGAAGGTAGCATTAATGGCCGTATTGCGCAATTTTTGGTGCTGAATCCTCATCAATGGCCCTTTATAAAATCTTCAGACTCTCTGGCTGTATTGGAATTGCTGTGTTGCTCTGTGTTATACAATGAAATTTATAAAATCAAAGCATATAAGAAATAAATATCATTTCCTCGAAATATTTTCCCTGATGTAACGATTTCTGTCGTTGATGTAACGCTTTTCACTGTTACATCACGGACTGTTACATCAGGGACGTATTTTAGATAAATCACCTGTAAATGCCTTCCAATATACGTGTGCCTTCATTGTTATGGTGAAATGTTTACACAACCACTAAACACGTTTTATGAATAGTACCTACATATTGTCGCTTGAAAAATATAACCAGTAGAGGCTTAAACATCAGGGAACTATTACAAATATACTCACTCACCTGAAAATTGTAATTATTATTTTTTCATCTCTACTCTATAGTTGTGTCATTATGGCAGTCAGCCATATTTAATTTCAATGTAGCTTTTCAAAATGCAGATAGATGTTCCACCTTTACAAAGGGGAGTCACCTTATACTTGGTATTTTTTATATAAATTGTTACATCAGGGACAAAATGCTAGGTACAAAGTTTGAACACGTAAATTTAGTATTAAAACCGTGGATATTTGCTATCAAAATGTATTATGTCGTGCATGAATGATTAAATAATGATCAAGAAGCATTTAGAACAACCACCTTAGCAAAATAATCATTGAATCAGGGACAGATATAAAAAACAATCATTTTGCAGACAGCGAAAATATGCCATTTTAGACACTTTGAGTAACATTTTTTTATATTTACTAGAACTTTAACGATTTTGTTTTGGATGACTCATACTCACCTCGATTCACACCACATTCCAAGTATAAAACATTTACCAGAAGTAAACGGTTTTCAGAAAAAAAAAAAACTTACCCGGACAGGATTTGGTTACGAAAAAATATATTGACTCGTACCATTCCATACAGTTGCGATAATCTTAGCCAGAAGCATTATAACCAAGAAGCTTTTCAGGTCTTATCGGAGCATTTTACGGAGACCACGGACATCCCCGATAGAAGAAAAAATATAAACATATTTTGATTGTTGGCCGAATAGACCATTCTTTCGTTGTGCTACAAAAATAGAAAATACACCAGATAAAAATATAATCTGTCTTCTAAAGTGGACAGTTCGTGACGCATAACATTTGTGTTGATTTATTTCTTAAAATTACTGCAGCTGAAGTCATGTACCCTAGTAGATTTTACAACGTTTTTCGCTATATATTTAACCAAATTATGCACAACTATATAGCGTCACCCCAACAGACCATTTTCTACTAGGGCTACAACAAAAAATTAAACACCATAGATAAAGAATTATAATATTTCACTTCGGTTGTGAAGTAAAAATATCTCAAAGATTAAAAAAAGTTACGAAATGATATTTATTTTCCCTATACGTCATATACAATGAAATTGTCAATACCTGTAGGAGTGCCGGTACAACCATTCTTCCCCATGTATAGGTTCTGAACGGCTAAGTTCTACACGGAGATGTGTCCATGATGTTTTGACTCACGTTTTTGACGAACGTCAAGTTCGTTAGAAGCACAATGTACGTTTGGAATACGTCACACGTGCGCTGTAAATATTCGCTATTATAAGTGACGAACGCTATGCTAAGGCTACGCATACGCTGTTGTTCGCTGTTATAAGTCATGTTGGTGCTCCAAGGACGTGTTATGAATACGCTACTCATACGTTAGACGTACCTTTCATGCGCTAAGCATACGCTTTGTATTAGTTAAGAGAGTCTTTCCTGGATTTTAAACATTGATATGAATGAGCAGCGTATAACAACGTACAACAACATACTGGATATTTTCATACGCTGCTCATACGCTGGCTAATACGCTGCGGTGTGATCAATTAGTTTTGGCAATATCTTACACTTAAAGCATATTTTAGCGAGACTTATTTTTTTTCTGGTTACTTACTTGTAGTTGTTCTTGTCAATGGCGGATGCATGTAGCCTTGGCATTTTGCCACAAGTATAAAGGTTCCGATCATCCTCTGGTAGCAGGTCAACATCATGCAGTATTAAGCAATCAAATGAATCCCGTTTCATTGACTCCAAATATCCCGCATTGAAGAGGACCCCTTTATTCCAGGGAATGTTTTTGTCCTAAAAGATAGTCAATATAAAAAGACGTAAAAAGTCTCCCCATACATCATCCATAGTGCAGATTATATTTTAATTTAGGTCTTTTGAGATCAGTAAATATATTCAGAGTGTTCAAAACACTCACGTTTAGAAACATACTTCTAAGCAATGTTTAAATTTTTGGACCCCTTTTAGGCGCTCTTAACCACTCGGCCACG
The DNA here is from genome assembly GCA_964017185.1 of Rugalucina vietnamica. Classification (NCBI taxonomy): domain Eukaryota; kingdom Metazoa; phylum Mollusca; class Bivalvia; order Lucinida; family Lucinidae; genus Rugalucina; species Rugalucina vietnamica. The sequence continues at coordinate 16,665,947 of OZ024869.1, read as the reverse complement.
GGGGCCGCCTTGTGTGTGTGTGTGTGTGTGTGTGTGTGATCAAATAAAATGCGAATGTATTACCAGTTCTACAACAAATATCCTGTAATTTAAAGACTGGCGTAACAAGAATGTGTGTATGTGTTTCAAGAACACCCGTAATTGTGACTCTCTGTTTCTGTATGGAACAATGACAGCGACTTGTTGTGAGACAGTAGTATTACTTTCCGACCTGTGTTGGCCCCCAGACAGAAATTTTATAGACGTCGTTTTCATCTCCAATCTCGATGTAGCTGTGGTAATGTTTGCATCTTCCATACCTAAAACTAGAGGACAAATGGTCCTGAGAACGCCATTTGGCCATTTCCATACTCACAAGGAACTTTTGGATGTCTTGGGTACACGTCCCATAAAATGGAGACTTTGTCCCGACATGACCATGGTTATTGACTTGGACGCTTAGCCACAACTCAAACAAATACCTAGATTAATATATAACGGTCCTTAAAGTATTCTGAACATATTGATGAGTTAAATATTTGCTATCTCACGCCGTAACAGCTCCTTTTCTGTCATCCATACGCTATGTTTTTGTACTTTAACGTTCAGACCTTTTGACTCTTATCAAGCATTCTCTTATGAATATGAAAATTCGTATTTAATAAATGGTGTATAGTTTGAAAAAAATCCCGCGTCCCTGACGGGATTCAAATCCGAATCGCCGGGGTAGAAGTCCAATACTCTAACCACTGAAACAAAAGGTCGACTCCCAGACGCAGTGTCAGAGATTGCACTTGTATGATACGTTGTATCGAATAGCTGTGCTATTTATAGAAGCTAAGCATCATGTGAACTGCCAGCCGACCTTTCAAACACGACAGAATATATCAAATGAATGAGTGGTGCAATGGGACATAAAATAGATTGTTCACATCCCGATTTCGTGAGAGTAATCATGATTACGAGAATGTCATTCTTATGACTGTATGACTCAAATGGTCTATCCCGGATGAGCCTCCATCTCACAAATATGAAACTTTGTAACTAAGATACCTAGTTTGAAAAGATAATTCCCGCGTCCCTGACAGGATTTGAACCCGGATCACCCATATCGGCTCCTTAACGGAGTATGTCAGAGATTGTACTTGTATGTGGAATAGCTGTGCTATTTATAGAAGCTTCGCATCATGTTATCCGCCATACGACTTCCACCATTGCAGATAATCTCTAATGAATGAGTGGTGGAATGGGACATAACAATCCTAAATGGCATTTTATGTAATGTGCAAATGCGTCTAAAGCACAGCTGAGAAACCCGGAATTGGTGACGCAAAATGCAATTCTGACCGACTTTGTGGTGAGAAATTTGAGTTTTCTCCTAAAGCGTTATTTTATTAACTGATAAATAGGTGCAATAATAGCAGAAATTGATCATTTATTGAATGAAAGTAACATAAAGAATCCTTTTCGCAAACATTTCAGAAAAATGATCATACAGTACTTTCATCACAAGTGTTTGCGAAAACAAAATAACTGGAGCCATAAATCTCTGAGTTATCTAAATAAGCGTCAAGCAATCATGATATCAATTGATAAATGTTGTTGGAGCCCTTAAACAGTGATTCATTCGCATAAACAACCAGTACAGGTCAAACAGTGTAACATTCATTATGTCGTACTCTTGAAATTGTAATGGCGGCGGCCATCTTTGATCGGAAGTTGGAGTTTCCCAGAATGCCTCTATATCTGAAATCTAATATTTTAGTTCAGGTAGCAAACCACTATTTCAGCTAGGTGTGTCTGGAAAAATTTGATAATAGAAGGGGGTGGACCTCAATTCTTTTCTCTAAAGGATCTTTGACAGTGGTAATGGGAGTCACAATGTATAGCTGCCCTGTATTTCGAAAAATGTAAAAGTTGGTAAAATGCTTCGACCAGCACAAATTAGTTCACTGTCAATCCATATTTTAGCATATTGGACTTTGGTCCCCATTTCGATACATGTATAGCTTTATTTTGGGCTAAAACAGCTATTTTGTATTGAACATATAGGAAAACAGAAAACTATTTTTTGAACATTGTTCCCCCCCGATTACCAGCAAATCGTTTTGCATGGTGATATGTCATCATAAAATACATATTATATTTGAATGGCTTGTTGGTAATCTGGGGGGAACAATGTTGCCCAGTCAAAAATGTAACCCCAAAACTATGTACATGTATATAAAATAGTTATAAGTACTTAATACAATGAGAATGGTAGAATTTAGGTTCTTTCCTATCAAGTGCAATTAAGCGAGACATACATGTACTAGTTTTGTCATCTGATACGGGAAAATAATTGATTTTTAACCATTTTTCTTTTTTGATTCATTCACAAAATAGAGAAATAACATTTCAAGGAACAAACTTTTGCACCAGTCTATATTACAAAATAAGTTAAAACATACACGCCCCCAATCTTTCAAAGCACATGACTGAATTCAACATGTGGAGAGATCGGTCTTGATTAAAGGACAAATAACGGGGCATTTGTCCCTCAATGCACTTAGATTATACATTGGAAAGTTGTCAGTATTACAATTGTGTAATGGATGATCTCTAAGTACATGTTATTTGATGTCAACATCATGACATGAAGATTAAAAATGACTACTTCAGGCATTCGCTTTATTAAACTTCTTAATCCATGATTTACAGGGATTTAAGGTCTGTGCATCTAGACAAACCCTTAATAAGTGGCATCATCTTGGTTTACTCTTGACAGTATGTCTTGGCTCATTTAGACTAACAATATTTCACTGAAGTACTTCTTTCTATATTATGAAAGAGATAGCAGGGCGTGTTATAGCTATAAAGGTGCATGTATACCAGGTGTATATGCCATAGTTTTAACATTGAAACATATTTGATCACTGTAGGAAAGTTTAAGCAACCGAAATCATTTAAATTTCATATCTATCTAATTTGAACGGCGGCATGCATGCATTCATTCATTACGGACTTGCAAATAAATTCTTCTGTGTCATTTTTTGTTTATGAAAATCATACAGTAATTGAGGCATCCACGAGAAAATGTGTTTTGCAAATACATGTACCAAGCTTAAAGTACAGATCAGCTGTGTGGTAGTCGCCAATGGCATGGACATTTTGCTTCCTCTGTGTTTAAACCCCCGATTTGTGAAGTGTTTTGTCATCTTCTTTGGCTACATAACTTTGATTTATGTTCAACCTGTTTGGAAACTAATGACATATTTTCTCATGACTTTGCTCAATACTTGTCATTGTTAGCAATGATATAGAGATAACTCATAAAATAATTTATGAAAATAATGTCGCTTATTAATTATCAAATATTTGAGATGAATTTTAGGGTGTCTACGACCCTTATCACTGACCTTCATGATTAAAAATCACAACAATGGAGGAAGTGAATACAGACATGCAACAAAAATGATTTTTATTCCAATTTATATTTTCAAATTTTTGACCCCTACCCCCGCTTCCCTAGCCATTTCTACAGTATGTGGAGGAATGCTTCATACATTATAGCATTTATCCTTTCTTAAGACATCATACTACCTTTCTCATTGCAAAGTTGTAGTAGAAATTGCTTTAAAACATAGTTTTGGGCTTTCGAAAACAGGGCATATTCTACAGGAAAGGGTCAATGGTTCTTGGTTGTGTTGAATTTTATACAGTAAATTGTTGTTTCTGTGTGACAGGGGTGTTTGCAAAGCAATAAAACGAATTTTTTTTTTGTAACTCAAAATACTAAATGTGGTTGTCCGACTCAAATACGAAAGTGCTGCTGAACCGGGAAATGCCTCGAAATTCAAGCTTCATTTTAATGTGCACACACTGAGAGCTGATTACTGGAAAAAGTAGATGGCTGACAGCTATTTACTTCTTATTTATTCACTTTAGCATGATGTTTTCTGCAAAATTCTGCTGAAATTGAACAGGTTGCTTGTGCAGAGTGGCTGTGAGTGTCGTTCCACTTAGAACATTTTGTCGTCGAAATTGTCGCCGAAAAGCCGGTGTCGGACGAGGTTTCCATGCTGGTGAATTTCTTATGGTACATCAATACCAGTATTTTATTTATCTAAAAAACCTAAAAACATCATAGATCTTGATAGAGAATAAAGAGAATTAGCTTTTATGTTCCTGACTGGTTGCGTTGAGGGTCTAACTGAACGTGCCCCCGTCCGGACTCTGGAGCCTCAAAATAATATTGGTTTGCTACCTCAGGCAACTATTATGCCAATATTCATGCTTGTGCTAAAAATAGCAAGTTTCTTTGATATTTTGCAGTTATCATCCACTGCAGAAGCTGAGGGTGAGGTTACGGCCGTGTAAAATCGATTTAAACCCGCCAGTAACTTTGTGTTACTGATCGTTCCAAGTCGATACTTCTGTGGTGGTTCTTTTTGTTTTATGTCTTGGTGTTTAAAATATTTTTGTGCTGTTGGCGCCTTATGTATGTTTGCATATTTTTAGTTAAGTTAAGGTAACTGAGTGGCCACCTATTGGGAAAATAGCTGCTCATTCGGCTTACGAAGTGTTTTCATGGTATAAGTGCCTGATTGTTAGTTTGGTTTTTTCCCACCTTGGTTTTTGGAGTGGGAGTCTTTTTCTGATTGCACCTTTTCCTGATCTTTGCCTACTTGTACTTTTTTTGACTAAAACGAGTCTCCAATTATCTCTTTTTATTTCGTCCCAAAGGCACCACTTTGAAAGACCACAATGCCTGAATAAGCAATGCACTGATGATGATCCTTTAAATGAAACTCCATGTTTTTTTCTGTTCAAGAATATTACAGCTCATATGAGACGGGCCTTTCAATAGGTGGAGCGAAAACGGGAGATCCTCGAACAGACAAAAAAAAAAAAAAAAAAAAAAAAAAAAAAACGTGGCGCACCGCAAGCACTGGGCTTGTCTGATACCCAATTTTTCGATTGTATCAAATTTAAAAAAAAATCGGAATTGGCTTTTTATTTAATAATAAACACTTAAATAAGAATTAAAATCTGACCTTTTGAAAAGGTAGGCGAAATTTCAGTTACCGATGATATACTGGTTCTGTTTCTGGCACTTTGTTCCGTCCAATAGTATAAAGGGAATAAAGCACACACAAATACGATCAAACAAATAAAAAAAAGTTTGAAAAGTATCCTTAAAAGCATAGTTAACGTGAGCAAACCAGATTCTCTTTTAAACTGCTCATATGAGTACTGTTGTTATAATAATAATTATTACGTCACGCATAAAGGGTCCTTAGGGTAATTTTTTTTTCGAAATTCCAATATTTACATTTTTTAAAAGAGAGACATATTCGTAACAACTTGTGAAAATTTGAAGACGGTATCTCTGTTATTGACGTTTCTATGGCATTTCAAAGTTGTCTACCCTCACCATTGTTACAACAAAATTGTGACGTAGTTCAAACGACGTGACGACGTCGTCAATGAAAAAAAAAACTCTCTTGACGCTTGTACGTCCTTAGTTATAAAATATCTGAAGAGGTAAGTCTGACATATTGCGAAAAAAGTATTCATAATGTTCATGCTGTTCTGTAATATATGTTGCAAAATTATTCTGGTTCAGCGGCTGAAGCTTCTCGGACTTTTTTTTCGCGACAATATCATGAAAGTACCTATCGGAAAACAATCAAAGTGATGACAAAGAAAATAATAATTACAATAAGTCCCGGGCAATGAGGACGACTGTTATTAGGGACACATGCACGTAAAACACTTTGATCTCGTTTTACTACACTTTATTAAATGTATGCCTACCAATTTCTGACAGGCCTTCCAAATTCCGACCGTGACCGAAACAAAAGAATATGATCTCTTAACAGGTTGTTAAAATGTGAATTTTACAAATTTTGGCGTATTTGTGTTAACTAACACGAGTATGCATCACTCTCGTGTCTGGTTACTCTGAGTCTTAACGTATTTTTGGCGGCCCCCGTGGTCGAGCGATAAAGAGCGTTATTTCTTAATCACTCGATCATCTCACCGCTGTGTCTGGTGTGGGTTCGAGCCCCGCTCCGGCCACATGTGAGACAAGCCAAGTTCTGCTTGCAGGTGTGCCAGATGTTTTTCTTTCTGGGTTATCCCGTTTTCGCGCCACCTACTGATTGGCCCGTCTCATATGAGCTGAAATAATCTACGTAAAACTGATTTTTAAAAAAAAATACACTTAGAACTGTCGCGAGCGATGTATTAAATTTTTACACGTTTTCTTTCAAAAGTTGCTATCTCATGACAAGGGAAATAATACAAATCTTAAAAAACGATACTGTTGTTAATTAATATCTTGAACAGTACTCGTTATTTTGAGTTTACATAATACTGAAATAAAAGGAAAACAAAACAAACGAAAGAACTATTTATATTACAAATGAATACTGACTGACAAAATATAGATGTATATATTTAAAAATAGGCCGCTTGTTAGTTATTATTGTTATGTATGACAGTTACTTGTTGAAAGATAAGCATTCAGTACTGGTAAACTTCCCAAGGGAGTATGCCCAGGAAAGTGTGATGTTATACATATGATGTTTACTTGTTGTCCTTAGCAATTATTTACTTTTAGTGTCCCAGATATTGGACATAAACAGGTTGTTTACTTCAGAATTTTCTAGAAATTTCAAATTGTTCTTTGATGGAAAAATCTGGAAGAACCAAAGATGTAGAATCTTCTAGAAACATCTTTTTATGTCAAAAGAATATTGTGGAATTTTCTGGAAGGATAATGGCCTCTCTACAATATTCCAGAACATTAAATTTTGGTAAACAACTTGTTATTTTTAGTATATGATATCATAGAATTTGCTGGAAGAATCCTGAATGTTCCTCAGTGCTATATAAGGGCTACAAATTTTCATAAGGACAATCTTTGGGTACTGTTACTATTAAGAAGTCAAAATCTATCTTACTGGAATTTAAACTTATTCTTGGATTACTTTGTGATATTCGATTCTGGATTGGGACATAGTGCTATTTTGAAACAAACTTTAATTCTTGGGATCAGAAACTGATACAGACTTGTGTTAAAAAATTCTGAGGGACATTCAGACATTCTTTAAGGGAATTAACATCTTGAAAGGTATTGTACATTCATTTTTGTTTGATTGTATATATGCTTTTGATTGTTTCACATGTAATTACTGGTTAAATCACTTCAAAATAGGTTTGTTAAATTTTAAACAAAGCTTGTTGCTGGCTAACCAACTTGTTGGTTTTCCTTAATCTTCTAGTTACGCCTGGCACGTAACAGAATTGGGGGCTCGAGTCCGGGATTGAAATTTCTTGTGCACCAAATTTATTTAAAATTCTAAAGTATCTTCACTGTTTGCTGTTTAAATAGCTAAAGCCAGCAAAAAGCAACCATGTCATTCAAACTAAGTGACTTTATTGCTGCGCCTTCTCAGGAGCTGTTAGATAAGGCCAAAAAGAGTGACCTCTTAGACATAGCTGATCATTATGGGTTGTCAAATATCAAGACTTCCATGTTAAAACATGAAATTAAGAACATTTTGATTCAGTTTTTTGTTGACGAGGAAATTTTTGATTCCTCGGCTACCTCTAAGATTCTAGTCACTCAGACTGACTTGCAGCTGAGAGAAATTGAAATAAAAAATCAAATTACATTAGAAAAATTAAGATTAGATCAAGAGGAGAGAATAAGAAGGGAGAAAGAGGAGCGAGAAGAGAGAATAAGGTTAGAAACTATAGAACGAGAAGATAGAATGCATAGAGAAAAATTAGAACTTGAGAAATTAAGACTAGAAATGGAAGAACGAGAGAAGGAAAAACAAAGGGAAATGGAACGAGAAAAGTTAGAAAGAGCAGAAAAGCTTGAAATTGAAAAAGAACGGCTTGAAATTGAAAAGGAAAAGTTACAATTTGAGTTAAAAATGAAAGAGCTTGAGTTACAAGGCAAATCTAAATCAAAATCTTTGCCTTTGGCCACTAGTATGGTATTTGATGTCACGAAACACATTCGTCTCGTTCCTCCATTTCAAGAAAAAGAGGTTGACAAATATTTTTTTACATTTTGAGAAGGTGGCAGAAAACTTGAAATGGCCAAAGGAGCACTGGACCTTGCTTTTGCAAAGTGTTGTAATTGGTAAAGCTCGAGAAATTTACACTCAGCTTTCTCTTGAGCAAAGCTCAGATTATGATACAGTAAAGGAACTTATTCTTAAGGCTTATGAGTTGGTCCCTGAGGCATACAGGCAGAAATTTAGGGATTGTAGAAAAGATCATGACCAGACTCATGTTGAATTTGCCAGAACAAAAGAACAACTATTTGATAGATGGTGCTCTTCAAAGAAAGTAGGTTCTGATCATGCAAAGCTAAGACAGCTCATGCTTGTTGAAGAATTCAAACGGTGCATAAATTCTGATGTTAAGGCTTTCTTGAACGAAAGAGAAGTTGAAAACTTGGAAACAGCAGCACGTTTAGCTGATGACTATGCTTTGACTCATAAGGCTTCATTTGTCAACAAGCCATATCCTAGAAAACCATATAACCCTCAATCAAAGCAAATTACCCCTCAGTCAAAACCATATTCCCCTCAGTCCGGTCCCAAAGCCAATCCCAGTAATCCAACTGACAATTCCAGTCCAAAACCCAAATTTTCTAGTGAAAACAAAGGACGAAATCCCTTATCCCAGCCAATTTGTAATTATTGTAAGAAAACTGGCCACATTATTTCTGAATGTTTGGCACTGAAACGAAAGAAAGAAAGAGAAAATCTAGATAGTGCTAAACCGACAGGTCTCACCTCCTTAAAGGCTAAACCACAGTCTTGTATCCAGGAAGAAAACCCTATACTGACCAGAACTTGTAAAGAGTCAGTCTCTGAGGATTCTATTATGGAGATTTATGAACCATTCTTATCAGATGGTTTTGTGTCACTTAACAGTGACTCTGCCCAGTCTACCCCTATCAAAATCTTACGAGATACCGGAGCTTCTCAATCCCTTATCTTGGCAGATACCTTGCCATTTTCCGAGAAGTCTTCTTCTGGGACAAGTGTCCTTATCCAGGGCGTAGAGTGTGGATTTGTTAACGTACCCCTCCATAATATCTATTTGTCCTCTGACTTAGTAACAGGTCCCGTGGCTGTAGGTATTAGACCTTATCTACCTTTTAAAGGTATTCATTTGCTGTTAGGCAATGATTTGGCAGGAGATAAGGTTGTGGTAAACCCACTTTTGACCAGCACACCATGTGTTGATCAACCACCTGATCTCATTGAGCAGGAAATTCCTGACCTTTACCCTTCTTGTGCTGTTACTAGGGCAATGGCTAAGAAAGCCAAATTATATGATGGGATGCAGGACATAAATTTAATTGACACTTTGATAGGTCAGTCCTTTAATAAAGAGATTTCAACATCTCTTTCCTCTAGTCAGTCTGATATTCAGACTGACCCTAGCAATCCAAGGTCGGGGTCAGAAAATGACCTTTCACCTTCCAACTCAAATGACCAAGGTCATGACCAGCTGTCAAGGTCACAGCTTTGTAAAGAACAACACAGTGATTCTGAGATCTCGCCTTTATTTGAAAGGGCTTTAGATGAAAAAGAAATATCCCAGGTCCCTGTTTGCTATTATGTCAAAAATGGCATATTAATGCGAAAATGGCGTCCTCCAGATGTCTCAGCAGAAGATGAGTGGACTGTTAACCACCAAATTGTGATCCCTAGGGTTTATCGCCCTGAAATCTTAAACTTGGCCCATGAAACTCCAATGTCAGGCCATTTAGGTGTAAATAAGACCTATCACAAGATCCTTAATCATTTCTACTGGCCAGGAATAAAATCTGATGTATCTCAACACTGCAAATCCTGCCACACTTGTCAGATGGTAGGAAAACCCAATCAGACTATTCCTAAAGCTCAGTTACAGCCCATTCCTGCCTTTGATGAACCTTTCAGCAGAGTGATTATTGATTGTGTAGGTCCCTTACCCAAAACAAAGAAAGGTTGTGAATATCTTCTGACCATAATGTGTGCTTCAACTCGCTTTCCTGAAGCTATCCCACTCAGAAATATCAAGGCTAAAACAATAGTTAATGCACTTGTGAAGTTCTTCACATTTGTAGGCCTCCCAAAATCTATCCAGTCAGACCAGGGCTCAAATTTTATGTCAGGAATTTTTCAGCAAGTCATGTACGAACTTGGAATTAAGCAATACAAGTCATCGGCTTACCACCCTGAAAGCCAAGGTGCCTTAGAAAGATTCCATCAAACTTAGAAAAACATGATCAGATCTTACTGCTTTGACACTGAAAAAGATTGGGATGAAGGCATACACTTGCTTCTATTTGCTGTAAGAGAATCTGTACAAGAGTCTCTGGGGTTCAGCCCATTTGAGCTTGTTTTTGGGCACACTGTACGTGGACCGTTAAAACTTCTAAAAGAGAAATTTCTCTCAGATGATGACAGTTCTTTGAACTTACTTCAGTATGTGTCTGATTTCAAAAACAGACTATCAAAGGCCTGTGATGCAGCTCGGTCCAATCTCAAATCTGCTCAAAGCAAAATGAAGATTCGTTATGATGAAAATGCTAAAGACAGAAATTTTGAACCTGGAGACAAGGTACTTGCTCTCTTGCCCATTCCTGGCAGACCTTTACAAGCTAGATATTATGGCCCGTATACTGTTGATAAAAAGTTAAGTGACGTGAATTATATTGTTAACACTCCTGGGAGGCACAAGCAAAAACAGCTATGTCACATTAATATGCTCAAGAAGTATATTGATAGAGATGGTTCTGTTATTTCATCAGTAAATATAGTTAATTCTGTCCCTCATGAACAAAATCAAATGGACGCTGAGGACTTCAACTTGGAGAAATCTGATCCCTCGTCATCGAAACTCCAGAATTCTGACATACTACAGAATCTTGATCAGAAACTGTCTCACCTTGATTCAGACAAAAGACTTGAACTGAAACAGTTAGTTCTCGAATATGAGCACTTATTTCCGGACATTCCATCCAGAACTGACAAAATCTATCATGATGTTGACACTATTGAAGGTTCAAAACCTGTAAAGCAACATCCTTACAGAATGAACCCTGTAAAACAGCAATATCTCAGGGAAGAAGTTCAATATTTGCTGGACAATGATTTCATTGAACCCAGCCAAAGTGAATGGAGTTCTCCTTGTATTCTTGTACCAAAGCCAGACGGGACATTTAGAATGTGCACAGACTATCGAAAAGTCAATTCTGTCACTAAAACAGACACTTTTCCCATCCCACGAATCGATGACTGCATTGATAATATTGGACATGCCAAGTATGTTACAAAGTTTGATCTGCTAAAGGGATTTTGGCAGATACCTCTCACGGACAGAGCAAAGGAGATCTCGGCATTTGTTACACCAGATGGACTGTACCAGTATAAAGTCATGCCATTTGGAATGAAGAACTCGCCTGCGACTTTTCAGCGGCTGGTCAACAGTTTGATTTCCAATCTGGATGGCTGTAAAGCCTATATCGACGACGCTATTATCTTCAGTGAGGAGTGGCAACAACACTTGCAGACAATCAGAACATTCTTTGACCGGCTAAGTGATGCTAAACTAACTGTGAACTTGGCAAAAAGTGAATTTTGCCATGCAAACTTGACATTTCTTGGACACATTGTAGGTCAAGGTCAGGTAAAACCTGTAGAAGCTAAAGTTGAGGCTATCTCAGATTTTCCTGTACCTACTAGCAAAAGACAACTGATGCGCTTTCTGGGTATGGCTGGATATTACAGGAAATTCTGCAACAACTTCTCGGCTATAGCTGAGCCTCTGACAAACTTGCTTGGTAAGAAGGCCAAGTATGTTTGGACGGATGACTGCCAGAAGTCATTTGATAAGCTCAAGGCCATACTTAGAAGTGCTCCGGTTCTCTTAGCACCAAGTTTTGACAAAGAGTTCAAGTTGGCTGTAGATGCCAGTGATGTTGGTGCAGGCAGTGTATTGTTGCAAGAAGATGACAATGGTGTTGACCATCCTGTTTGTTATTTTTCCAAAAAGTTTAACAAGCATCAGAGAAATTACTCTACCATAGAGAAAGAATGCCTATCTCTAATCCTTGCGCTTCAGCACTTTGAAGTTTACTTAGCTTCTTCACATGCACCAATTGTTGTCTTCAGTGACCACAATCCACTGACTTTCATACATAAAATGAAAAACAAGAACCAGCGTTTACTCAGGTGGAGTCTCATGTTGCAAGAGCACAATCTTGACATCAGACATATCCGAGCTTAAGTGCCTCTACAATGCTGATGTCCAGCTTTGTGCTGTTGTATTTGATTAGTTTTGCACAAGTTTTGCTAAACATATTGTATACAATTATCCAGTATTGCAAAAGAAAGCTTTATTTTACAAAACTTTCTTTTCTTTGAAGAGGGGAAGTGTTATGTATGACAGTTACTTGTTGAAAGATAAGCATTCAGTACTGGTAAACTTCCCAAGGGAGTATGCCCAGGAAAGTATGATGTTATACATATGATGTTTACTTGTTGTCCTTAGCATTATTTACTTTTAGTGTCCCAGATATTGGACATAAACAGGTTGTTTACTTCAGAATTTTCTAGAAATTTCAAATTGTTCTTTGATGGAAAAATTTGGAAGAACCAAAGATGTAGAATCTTCTAGAAAAATCTTTTTATGTCAAAAGAATATTGTGGAATTTTCTGGAAGGATAATGGCCTCTCTACAATATTCCAGAACATTAAATTTTGGTAAACAACTTGTTATTTTTAGTATATGATATCATAGAATTTGCTGGAAGAATCCTGAATGTTCCTCAGTGCTATATAAGGGCTACAAATTTTCATAAGGACAATCTTTGGGTACTGTTACTATTAAGAAGTCAAAATCTATCTTACTGGAATTTAAACTTATTCTTGGATTACTTTGTGATATTCGATTCTGGATTGGGACATAGTGCTATTTTGAAACAAACTTTAATTCTTGGGATCAGAAACTGATACAGACTTGTGTTAAAAAATTCTGAGGGACATTCAGACATTCTTTAAGGGAATTAACATCTTGAAAGGTATTGTACATTCATTTTTGTTTGATTGTATATATGCTTTTGATTGTTTCACATGTAATTACTGGTTAAATCACTTCTAAATAGATTTGTTAAATTTTAAACAAAGCTTGTTGCTGGCTAACCAACTTGTTGGTTTTCCTTAATCTTCTAGTTACGCCTGGCACGTAACAGAATCTACACGATACGATCTACAAATGAGCCGCGACGAAAGAAAATCTGTCCTCAAGATTTCCGACCAGTTCTGACACAAACCGACCTGAACAGACAGAAGCAAGCTAGAAGCTTGAAATTTCGGATTAAAGAAGAAGAGAAATTCAGCTAACCGTGAAGCGCAAATAAAGGCGCTGTACAGCGAAGCTGATCTGCGCCTTTGTTTTCGCATAAGCAAAAATCCGGTGTTCCCACTATGCGGCTCTCAGTTAATATTGTTGGCTAATTGCTTGTCCAAAATATCATGTTCGATCGGTCTTTATGTCCTCTGAAACTACAAGGACAATGAATGAATATTAATGCGCATTATTCAACTGATGATGTCAACGAAAACAAACAATGCTTGCACTTTCCCGAGCACTTTCCCTTATTAAGACTTGGTTGCTAGCAGCTATATTCCGGTATGTAACATATAACGTCAAAAGGCTTAAAATGTTATCATCATTTCCTTTAATACGCGCATTATTCTGTTTGTAGACGGGATTTTCCCGTCGGTTTGCCATGGTAACTTCAACAGAAGTGGAGTAAGGTGATCTGTTCTAGGCTATTTTCTGATCCTCCGTTCAACAACAATGGGAGATCTCTGTACAACTGCAGTGCGATGTAACGATAACCGTGTGTTGTCATGCATGTCTAAATATCATAGTATAAAACCTTATATTCTGAAATAAATAAATAATCACCGCTGTATCCGGTGTGGGTTCGACTCCCGCTCTGGCCACATGTGAGACAAGCCAAGCTCTGCTTGCGGGTGTGTCAGGTGTTTTTTCTCGGGGTTCTCCCGTTATCACCCCACCTACTGATTGGCCCGTCTATTATGAGCTGAAATCATCTTGAAAAGGACGTAAAACTGAATTAAAAAATAAATAAATAGATAAATGAATTTTCACTTCTTTTATTACTACATCTGGCTCTGACAAAATCTGCAAAATACTCACACAGCAAAGCGGCCGCACGATAATAGTGTGGACGTCGTAGGATTTTCTTAGGATTGCTGCACGATATCCGTGCTATTTCACAGGCATTGCACGGACACCTCGCATCACCCGTGCGATCAGCCGAATGATAAACTTTTTTTCCTGAGACCTTAAGATCTCTCCTGGACCCGCTGTGTCTGTACGACGAGTGTGCATGTGGGGATATGATTTTTTTTTCTTTTCTAAAAATGTATCATACTGCGGACTACTGGGTCCATTTGTATCCGGCGGTAAGAAAATCGTACATCTGTCGGCTGCTGACATAAGAAATTCGCGCGGAAATGGTTTATTTGATGTAACTGCTATCTCTAGTTTGAAGGTCGAGCTTCTCTTCTAAATGTGACCTTTTCCATCTCCATATATATACATGCCCATATAGCAATGATTTGTTTCGAGTGGTTTTACATCACAAAAACTGCCTATTCTGTCTTACGACAGCAGTAGTTCATGTAAGAGGGATACAAGTTGTTTTACCTTGATTTGACATCGGTCTGCAAGTAGACTGGCTTTGAAAAGTGAATTATGGCTATATACAACTGTACATATAATAATATTAATTTTAATAGTTCTTTATTTAATGGATTCGCATATTTGTAATAATTAACGTAAAAAAGATGCAAAATAGTACACTTTTAAATTTTATTTTTATTGTTTGCTTTTGCTTTAAAACAAAATAAAGATACAAAACATTCTCAGTTTCAAACCACATGCGTGTTATGTTTTTTTTTTTTAAAGATTGCTCTCCCTTGAATTAAAATATAACAAGCGGCACTTTTGGAAAGATCAGAAGACGGGAAAATATTTTTGACCAGATTTTGGTCCAACAAGACTAAATTCTATTCAGATCTTGTGATAACACTGACCAGAAAACAAATCTATGCACTTCTAAATCTGAATGATTTACTGGTGACACGCCAAATTGATAATAGGCTACTTCACCGTTGACACCGTTTGACATCCTAACAGAGCCGTCGAGATAAAAGACGGTCGCGGCTATGTTGGTACATTTTGATCCATGTTTTAGCGATATGATGTATGTAGTTTTCATGATTTGTCTGTCTTATTATTGAAGGTCAATTCTTTTTACCATATACATATGCACTTACCAGTGACTTTTAACAGAGATAACGAACGCCACTACATTTTCCATGTTCTATGCAAACACAAGCCGCTAAGCTAAAATAATACATGCAAACACGGACGTTAATTGGGAATGAATTTGTCGCGTAATTTACGCGTCACTTTTGACGTCAATATCTCGCAACGTCATGAATTACGCTAAGGACCTTTTATGCGTGACGACGCTCATATTATAATATATAAATCGACAGCATAGAACAGACATAGTGAGAAAACCTAATACAAAACGCCAATAACAGCTGTGTCGGTCGTACAACGGATCTTATGCTGCAAGGGAACTTGGAAACATATCGTAGTATTATTGTGCTTTGAGAAGTCCACATTTTAGGGTCATGAACAAGGTCTGTTTTTTTTTTCCTTCTCAATTTCCATAAGTTGAAAGGCGCGTTGATAAATCCATGTATGTGCACCTTGGCCGTGTGAGTAAGATCACTAAATACTACTGTAATGACCGCGCTAAATCAGAATGACTTACGGATGTCACATGATTACATTCTATCACAGCCACCCACAACGGAATGAAATGAATCGAAAGAATTGTGACGCTCTATGGTTCGGTATGAAAGCTTTGATCCAGTTGCACCTGTCGCGTCCGTTCTTCCTGACCCGAACTTGCAGTCTGTTCAGTACACAAGGAGACAAGCGTCGCACTACTTGTCTAGTGACGGTTTAAGTCCCTACACGGACAAATGTGAGACAAACCAAACTCTCTTAACGAATGTGTTTGAGAATGTGATTGAGTGGTGATAAAGGAAAGAACACTGCTAAGAGCAGATAACGCATATGACTACCAGAAAATTAAGAAAAGGGTTATCCTCAATTTGTATGCATAACTTATACAGGACCACTGAAAAAGTGTCCATGTCGACTCACACAGAGTAACGCCAAATAAACGTCATATTGTCAGAAATGATCGTCGTGATAGAATAGAGAAGAATTTGTGAAATATACAATATATAGAATTGTAGTTTCGCCATAATTCACCTCATTATACCCACAGAACTGACCATTGGACGTCCGTATGTGAATTGCCAATGACAATTATAAATTTGGTAGCACTTTTCCTGGAACGTTTTGAATCTCCCTCCTACAACATAATATTCAAAGTAAAACAGAAAAAAAAACAAAAAAAAACTGCAAAATCCTCAAAACGGTAACCGCAACAAAACATCAGCCTCGATCAATTCTTCTTTCTTCCATGGGTGGGAAACCTAGAAACTACCACGAAAATGTGTTTAGGCAATTTTGTTCCCACGACACATCCGGGAACTGTCGCAGTAGTTGCTACGCAAAGAAAAGACAAAAACAAAAGTTGGTTTCGTTTGTTTGCCACAAAGAACATCGGGCCGTCGTCCACCCATTTCTTTGTCATGACAACGCATTTTTTTCATTTCTGCGCTGAATTTGAAAGTAGTTGCAAGTGAAAATGGTGAAATTGATATTTGAGGTGGAACAGACAGGCCCCGTTAAACTAGCGGGGTAGTTCCAAGATCATTGTAATAGTTGCAATCTAGTGGACTGGTTCCTAAGAGTGGGTTGATGTTCCTAAGACGTATTTTTCAGAACCAATGCCTTACTGATTTACGTGGAAAATATGGAAATACATGTATGCCAAGATTAGCTTCAACTGTAAGTGAAACAGAAAAATTAAAATCAAACTGTGCCCAATTCATGAAGAGTATGCTGTAATTTGGGGGGAAAATCTTATTTTGAAAGAAAGAAATATTTCATGGATTTTTGTTTTCCTTTTTTTTTTTTATAATGAAGATAGTAACAATGATTTATTGAGATTTTTGCAAAAACATTAAAATGTCAAACACTAAGTCATTGGTTTAATTATTGTGTCTTTCCTTTTTGGTCAGGGCTACACATGCCATAAAAACAAACCAACAAATTTCCCTAACGTCTGGAAATAACCGCATTGAAACGGATGCGACGTCCTGACATGACCAGTATGTTTACTAGAATGATAATGAGTTGTAACTGTTTTTTTTTAATCTTAAAGTTTTTCTTGTAATTTTGTCCCAGCTGTATTCGTAACTTTCGTATTTATTAATACTAAACGAATGTCTTCCTTGTTGGGAAAGATATAGTCATCTTGCTTTTCATGTCTGTTGCTAAATTTTTGTGATGTTTTATGTTGTGATTTCTTTCCCACCTGGTATCCGGGGTGAGATCTTAATTTCGAATGGACAATCTCTGTGTCATTTATTTTTATTGTGCCTGGTTCGGCCTCGAGAAAAATCGTTTATTTTAGATTTCTCTTGGCATGAACGTCAACAAATTAAGAGCAATTCCGTGTAAAAACCAACCAAAGTGTGGCCACGCATAGTCACAGATTTTAACGAAAACCTGATTTTCGGATAGAGGGTCAAAAACGATGTATTGAAACTTCCCTTCGTTTTTTGAAAATATGCATGGTTGCCATGGAAACCACACTAGAAGGTTTTGGGCTTCAAAACAGCATTTTTGAGTGAAAATTGGCACTTTTTCAAACACAACCTAGACATCACCTAACTTGGTATCTTAATTTTGAATGCATACAGTGGTACAGATATATATACTAAAAATTACTGTAACTTAGCATCTTAGTATAATGAACAGTCTTTTAGCTATGGTAGTCGTAAGGTGGGTGGGGTTTCCCATTTTTTCAATTTTATCAAAATGTCATGTTTCAGCATATTTTGAGAACATGAAGAAAAAAATTGAGGTAAATTTAAGAGGCCTCACATAGTTGTCATGAAAGATCATTGTCAGCATGGCCAGTTAATATAAAATCTTAGTGGGCACTTCATAAACAAAAATTTCAGAGACATCTAAATCTACCCTCTAGGACGAGACCCCATAAAATTGTGTTTTTATAATATCGAGGTTAAAGAATGAGGCTATCCAAATATTTTTGACTTAACACTAAATGAGAATTTTAAACAGTTATATAATGATATAGAGCATCTAAAAATACTTATAAAGCAATGATTTATTGTATTTAAAGTGTTTAATGACAATGTAGAAGTACCCCACCCACTTAAATTAACATGAAAACTGGTACATTTTCAACCTGAAACAGAAATTATTACAAGTAAAATGTGATAAAATGCTATAGTCAAGAGACATATTGTATATTTAGTGCAAAACCAATGAATTATTCACCAGTAAAACAATGGTTACCATGGTAACACTTAGAACAAACATACATGGTCGCATCTTAAATAGCAATGGCAAATAGACTTCATTGCTGGTAACTTCATACAATATATCAAACATCATTTTTTTGATTATTTTTATGTTGTAAATCATTAGCAAAATGTTTAAATACTCATAAATATGCTTTACTGTCTAAGGTACTCAATGACAGGATAACCTTACTCCACCCACTTAATTAACATTAAGAGCAATTCTCTGTGACCACTTAAATTTTTTCACAGGGCCGTGGAACGCATAATCACCGATTTTGCTGAAACTTTCCTATCTTGGTTATTTAAACACAAAACTTTTTAATCAACACTCATTTGGTCCAATTTCATTCCCGTTGCCATGGAAACGGCAAATGAATATTTTGGCAAAATGTGTGTCCGAAAATCACTTAAACTGGGTATTTTCCAGCTGAAACAATTACTTTATACAAATTCAGATCCAGCTTCTGGTCCCTGTTTATGAATATATAACACATTCTGGTTAGAAATACAAAAAACAAACATTGATTTGGAAAACCTCTGATTTTATCGTGGCCCTGCAAAGTGGGTGGGGTTTCGAAGATTTGAAAAATGTGATTTTGAAGCATTTTCATGGACTATTTTCATAGTGAGTTCGGTCGGTTGCAGATATACGCGCATATTTACGATATCCAACAGTGTTTTGTTAACCATGTTCTGAAAAGACATGTTTGGAAAGTTAGGTCTGAATATGCGTAACCATAGCAACAATGATGGTACTGTCACAAAACGCAAATTTGTGAGTGTGTGTCATTTTGGTCTCATAGAATTCTAATAAGAGGACATAATTGATTGTAAATTCTTGCATAGATATCTATGCGCATAGCTGTTTGAAGCCGTTTTCGATTGGTCGAAAGCCGTGTTCAAACAGCAAAACCCATGTTCAAATCATGAAATTCACGTGCCGTTTGAACATGGGTTTTGGGCGACGTCATTGGTCAATGCGACGTGACGTCATGTGTTTCGTAGAAACAAAATGGCCGACGTTGAAGAAGCTCCGCTGTTTTCGGTGAGTTTTTACGTTGCTAATGTTATTTTCAAAAGATTTTAAGTGGATTAGAGTTAAAATGCAAGAATAGCGATCAACCATGGTTTGTTTCAGTGTTCAAACATTCGCTGGATCACTCGGAAGGTGTTTGAACACGCGGCCTGCGGCCTTGTGTTCAAACACCTTCCTCGTGATCCATCGAATGTTTGAACACTGAAAACCATGGTTGATCCCTATATTATTTGATACATGTTTGTTGCAATTGAAACTAATCTTTTCTTACTTTATTGAATATTTATGCATATCACAACAAAGTTTTTCATGTTGAGATATTTTGTCCACCAGGTGACTTCAATGTCAAGGTCAAATATCATTCAGACAATCCTCCTGCTGACCTTAAATAACCTTTTAAGGGTCAAGGTCAAGGTCAAAAATGCAAGAAAATAGCTTAAATTGGCATTTTCTTACCAGTATTTTGTTATGTTTCAAAGAGTGTGTTGCAAAATTTCCTTAATATTTGTTTTGAAAGCTTGAGATATGTTGTATATGAAACAAAGGTTAGGAAAATATGACATTGAATCTACAGTGACCTTCAGAAAGTCAAGGTCAAGGTCACGTTAGAGAAAGATAACAAAAATTGCCTTTTTTTGCTCATGTTATAGTTGATTTGGCCATAATTTAGGCTCAATTTTTTTTCCTTATTGAATATTTATGCACATCACCACGATGTTTTTCACGCTGAGATATTTTTGTCCACCAGGTGACTTCAAGGTCAAGGTCAAGGTCATGAAAAGTTCAGTTTTTCAGGGGGTAAAATGAAGTTTTTTGTTGAAGAAGCAAACAAATTAAAGTGTTAATTTTTATCGTATTAAGCTTTTTTCATTTTAATATGTATTGCTAAGTTCAATATCATTCAGACAATCCACCTGCTGGCCTTAAATTACCTTTTAAGGGTCAAGGTCAAGGTCAAAAATGCAAGAAAATAGTTTAAACGGGCATTTTCTTACCAGTATTTTGTTATTTTTCAAAGAGTTTGGTGCAAAATTGCCTAAATATTTGTTTTGAAAGCTTGAGATATGTTGTGTATGAAACAAAGGTTAAGAAAATATGGCATTGAATCTGCAGTGACCTTGGGAAAGTCAAGGTCAAGATCACGTTAGAGAAAGATAACACACAATTGGCTTTTTTTGCTCATGTTATAGTTGAATTGGCCATAATTTAGGCTCAAGTTTTTTTTTCCTTATTGAATATTTATGCACATTACAACGCAGGTTTTCACGCTGAGATATTTTTGTCCACCAGGTGACTTCAAGGTCAAGGTCAAGGTCACGAAAAGTTTGAAAGCTTGAGATATGTTGTATATGAAACAAAGGTTAAGAAAATATGGCATTGAATCTGCAGTGACCTTCGGAAAGGCAAGGTCAATGTCACGTTAGGTAAAGATAACAAAAATGTTGTTGTTTTTTTGCTCAAGTTAAAGTTGATTTGGTCATAATTAAGGCTCAAGTTTTTTTTCCTTATTGAATATTTATGCACATCATCACGACTTTTTTCACGCTGAGATATTTTTGTCCACCAGGTGACTTCAAGGTCAAGGTCAAGGTTACGAAAAGTTCAATTTTTCAGGGGGTAAAATGAAGTTTTTGGTTGAAGAAGTAAACAAATTAAAGTGTTAATTTTTATCGTATTAAGCTTTTTCATTTAAATATGTGTTGCAAAGTCCAATATCATTCAGACAATCCACCTGTTGGCCTTAAATTACCTTTTAAGGGTCAAGGTCAAGGTCAAAAATGCAAGAAAATTGTTTAAACGGGCATTTTCTTACCAGTATTTTGTTATTTTTTCACGGAGTTTGGTGCAAAATTGCTTTAATATTTGTTAAAACGCTTGAGATATGTTGTATATGGAACAGCAGTTAAGAAAAAATGGCATTGAATCTGCAGTGACCTTCAATGGCATTGAATCTGCAGTGACCTTCTGAAACTGAATTCTTAAGGTAACAGAATCAAGAAAATGACATGAAAATGTCATTTTTGGCCAATATTCAATTTTATGCTGCAATAATTGTTCCATGGTATTCGAGTTATCATAAATGATTATAAATGTTTACACAAAGTCTTTCAATCTGTGATAATTTTGTCCACCAGGTGACTTCAAAGTAAAGCTCAAGGTCTCAAAACTTTGAATTTTAGGGGGTAAAATGGAGTTTTTGTGTTAATTGTAAACAAATTAAATTATTAATTTCAATCATAGTATGCTTTTTTATTTAAATATGTGTTGCAAAGTACGATATCATTCAGACAATACACCTGTTGACCTAAAATAACCTTTTAATGGTAAAGGTGAAGGTCAAAGATGCATGCATTTTGTCTTGCGCATGTGATCTGGATTTCATTCCCCTCACCTATAGAGGTTCAGAGGTACTGTGAGGTTAGGGCCCAGTAAAACCGGTTTAAGTCCCCCCAGTAATTTTGTTTTACTGATCGTTCCAAGGCGGTGCTTCTGTTGTGGTTTACTTGTTTTTGTTTTGGGGTGGAATTTTCTGCTTTTTGAACCTTATGTGGATTTACATATTTTTATTTAAGTTTGGGTAACTGAGTGGCCACCTGTTGAGAAATAGCTGCTTCGTCGGCTTACGATGTGTTTTCTGGTGCCTGGTTGTCGGTTTAGTTTTTCCCACCTCGGTTTCTTTCTAATTGCACCTTTTCCTGATCGTACACAAATTTGAGAGGCCTTATACACTCCCCATGAAAGAACATTGCCATCTAAGGCAAATCTGAAAAAAAGAAATATTAGTGGGCACTTCATAAACAAAGATTTCAAGGACAATTAAATGTGAGCACTAAAGCAAGATCTCATAAATTCATGTTTTCATAATACTGAGATTGGACCTGTGGCACTCCATAATTTTCTATATTGATACCTATATCTAAACATAAATCAGTTAAAAAATGCATGATTATAGCTGTTTCAAAGGGTCACTGATGAAGGTTCATTACCCGAAATTGTACAATATGGCCCATCTTCTAGCTTTGTATTTTTACTGCTTCCAAAGGATCTAACAATTACTTTTATTTGCTATTACTGCAGCTGGTGTTGTGCCGTGTGGCGGCCCTAAAAAGTCTCCCCGTACATCATCCATAGTGCAGATTATATTTTTCTTTTGATCCTTTGGGATCAGTGAATATATATGAAGTATTTCAAATTTTTATATGTTAGAATCATCTTCTTAACAGTATTTTGATTATTTGGCCCCTTTGGGAATTTGAGTCTTTGATTTAGACTACACAGATGTAAATTCTAGAAATTGCAGCAAAATGTCTGGCTTTCGCTGCCAGTTTTATAAAGGGTCACTGATGAAGGTTCATTACCCGAAATTGTACAATATGGCCCATCTTCTAGCTTTGTATTTTTACTGCTTCCAAAGGATCTAACAATTATTTTTATTCATATGCTGTACATTATATTTCAAACTTTAAAAAACAAACATTAAACAGTTTCGCACCAAAATCGGAGGAAAATAACAAAATACTGGTAAAAATGCCAGTTTCAGCCATTTTCTTACATCTTTGACCTTGACTTTTACCATTAAAAGGTTATTTTAGGTCAACAGGTGTATTGTCTGAAGGATATCAAACTTTGCAACACATATGTAAATGAAAAAAAGCATACTATGATTGAAATTTAATTTGTTTACAATTAACACAAAAACTCCATTTTACCCCCTAAAATTCAAAGTTTTGAGACCTTGACCTTTACTTTGAAGTCACCTGGTGGACAAAATTATCACAAATTGAAAGACTTTGTGTAAACATGTATAATCATTCATGATAACAAGAATGTCAAGGAACAATTTTTGCAAAATAAACTTGAATATTGGCCAAAAATGACATTTTCATGTCATTTTCTTGATTCTGTTACCTTGAAGAATTCAGTTTCAGAAGGTCACTGCATATTCAATGCCATTGAAGGTCACTGCAGATTCAATGCCATATTTTCTTAACTGCTGTTCCATACACAACATATCTCAAGCGTTTTAACAAATATTATTACAATTTTGTACCAAACTCAAAAATTACAAAATACTGGTAAGAAAATGCCCGTTTAAACCATTTTCTTGCATTTTTGTCCTTGACCTTGACCCTTAAAAGGTAATTTAAGGCCAGCAGGTGGATTGTCTGAATGATATTGGACTTTGCAACACATATTTAAATGAAAAAACTTAATAGTGACGATAAAAATAACACTTTAATTTGTTTACTTCTTCAACAAAAACTTCATTTTACCCCCTGAAAAAATGAACTTTTCGTGACCTTGACCTTGAAGTCACCTGGAGGACAAAAATATCTCAGCGTGAAAAACGGCGTGGTGATGTGCATAAATATTCAATAAGGAAAAAAAACATGAGCCTAAATTATGGCCAAATCAACTATAACATGAGCAAAAAAGGCCAATTTTGTGTTATCTTTCTCTAACGTGACCTTGACCTTGACTTTCCGAAGGTCACTGCAGATACAATGCCATACTTTTTTAACCTTTGTTTCATATACAACATATATCAAGCTTTCAAAACAAATATTTAGGCAATTTTGCACCAAACTCTTTGAAAAATAACAAAATACTGGTAAGAAAATGCCAATTTAAGCCATTTTCTTGCATTTTTGACCATGACCCTGACCCTTAAAAGGCTATTTAAGGTTAAGCAGGAGGATTGTATGAATGATATTTGACCTTGACCTTGAAATCACCTGGTGGACAAAAATATCTCAACATGAAATACTTTGTAGTGGTATGCATAAATATCTAATAAAGTAAGAAAGAAATTTGAGGCTCAGTTATGCATAAATCAACTTGAACATGGGAAAAGGCCAATTTTGTGCCATTTTTCTCTATTCTATGACCTTAACCTTGACCTTTATAAGGTCACTGAAGATTATATGCAAAATTTTCTAAAGAGTAGTTTCAATTGCAACATATCAAATAATTTACAACCAATAATGTCCTCTTATTAGAATTCTATGAGACCAAAATGACAGACACTCACAATTTTGCGTTTTGTGACAGTACCCTCATTGTTGCTATAGTTACGCATATTCAGACCTTACTTCCCAAACATGTCTATTCAGAACTTGGTTAACAGAACACTGCTGTATATCGTAAATATGCGCGTATATCTGCAACCGACTGCACTCACTATGATAATTGTCCCTGAAAATGCTTCAAAATCACATTTTCCAAATCTTCGAAACCCCACCCACTTTGCAGGGCCACGATAAAATCAAAGATTTTTTTTTTTGTATTTCTAACCATATCATTCATAAATAGGGACCAGAAGTTGGATCTGAATTTGTATAAAGTAATTGTTTCAGCTGGAAAATACCCAGTTTAAGTGATTTTCGGACACACTTTTTGCCAAAATATTCATTTGCCGTTTCCATGGCAACTGGTATGAAATTGGACCAAATGAGTGTCGATTAAAAAGGTTTGTGTTTATATAACCAAGATAAGAAAGTTTCAGCAAAATCGGTGATTATGTGTTCCACGGCCCTGTGAAAAAATTTAAGTGGTTACAGAGAATTGCTCTTAATGTTAATTAAGTGGGTGGGGTAAGGTTATCCTGTCATTGAGTACCTTAGACAGTAAAGCATATTTACGAGTATTTTAACATTTTGCTAATGATTTACACAATAAAAACAATCAAAAAATGATGTTTGATATATTGTATGAAGTTACCAGCAATATAGTCTATTTGCCATTGTTATTTAAGATGCGACCATGTATGTTTGTTCTAAGTGTTACCATGGTAACCATTGTTTTACTGGTGAACAATTCATTGGTTTTGCACTAAGTATACAATATGTCTCTTGACTATAGCATTTTATCACATTTAACTTGTACTAACTTCTGTTTCAGGTTGAAAATGTACCAGTTTCCATGTTAATTTAAGTGGGTGGGGTACTTCTACATTGTCATTAGACACTTTAAATGCAATTAATCATTTTTATAAGTAATTTTAGATGCTATATATCATTATATATCTGTTTAAAATTCTCATTTAGTGTTAAGTCAAAAATATTTGGATAGCCTCATTCTTTAACCTCGATATTATAAAAACACAATTTTATGGGGTCTCGTCCTAGTAGGTAGATTTAGATGTCTCTGAAATTTTTGTTTATGAAGTGCCCACTAAGATTTTACATTAACTGGCCATGCTGACAATGATCTTTCATGACAACTATGTGAGGCCTCTTAAATTTACCTCAATTTTTTTCTTCATGTTCTCAAAATATGCTGAAAAATGACTTTTTTGATAAAATTGAAAAATGGGAAACCCCACCCACCTTACAACTGGCTAGAAGACAGTTCATTATAATAAGATGCTAAGTTACAGTAATTTTGAGTATGTATAGCTGTACCATTGTATGCATTCAAATCTTAGAAAGCAAGTTATGTGATGTCTAGGTTGTGTTTGAAAAAATGCCAATTTTCACTCAAAAATGCTGTTTTGAAGCCCTAAATCTTCTATTGTGGTTACCATGGCAACCATGCATATTTTCAAAAAAACTAACATTGAAAAACCTGTTTTTGTGTGGTCCCTAATATATCCGTAAAGTATGAAGGAAATCCATGACCATGCGTGCCGAGCCCCCATAAGGATTTGGCTGTTTTTTACACGGAATTGCTCTTAATCTAAACGAGCAGTGATCATTTTGATATGACGGATTTTGTTGACTGGGACGTTTACCTATCAATTAAAGTACCAATCAAAGAACAATCAAAGAAACCAACAAATACCTAGGATAAACTTCATCACGTATAATAGCAAATACTATACTGACGTCAATAAACTGACTCGCCATTCTTCTAGTGGCGTGTGGCAAGGGATGGTTTCTTCCTAATATTCCTTCACAATACCCCCGCATACCTCGGGTACAAAAAGGCTGATGATGTTGTGCCTTACACGAACGTTATAAGCAAGCGAAGAAAAGCTATCTCCGGCACACAGATGCCGCATGGTCAACACAAGCTTCAGGCCTGGTGCCATGGCTTGACGGTAGCATGTGTCTTTGTTATCCTTGGACCAACTCTATTCAGAAATTCATCAAACATGATTGGATCCCTCCTCAAGAAATTTCTGAATGACTCACCGTGTTCCATTCGCAATTCCGCCATGAGACGACTGTAATGGACTAATTATAATCGTCTGTCAGCATCAAGCCAAGATTTCACCAACCATCTCATTGCCCTTTTCATCCTTCTTCGCACAATCGATCCTTTAATACCAAGTCTGGCTCGCCTCTCGTATGTAGATCATACGCCATTGATACGTGTGTAACTTCACGTGTACGTCGCTGATTTACGAATATTTACAAAAAGAAAATTGAGAGTTCACGGTAACTGTGAGTCTAACGCCAAACATACGTCACACGTACGTCACAGATAAACTTGAAAAGGTACGCCGTTCTTACGTCAAAGTTACATGGCATGTTAACCACTACGTGCGTTTGGCGTATCAGAAGTATAAGCTACGTATCTTCGACGTACCTGCCACGTTGCTTTCGTATGTACCACGTATGTTTGACGTATGTACGGCGTATCGGACCTGCTACCTACCTTCTACGAATTTTTAAGTGTACACATAAAAATCGTAGCACCCCGGCATATGAGGAGTATGAGCTACGTATCGAAGAGTCTGAGCTATGTATATCAATCGGAGTCCGAACGTTCGGACTTCGGATCCCGTTACGAAGTTCGGATCCAAATTTTAGCATCAGGATGTTCGCTAAAAAATCAACATGTTCAAAATTAAGGTAATTTTCCATTATTATAAGGTAAAATTACACAATGATTTAATACTTAGCAGAATAGAAACCAAGGTATTTCAAGTTATAGATTTATTAGTTTATTTGAGTGTCACATTATCAATTATATAGATACATACACTGTATATAAATTTACAACATGTTAAGCATATTTGATATCCAGCCTGTACAGACTTATGAGACACTATAATAGCTAAAATCTAATCGTAAAAACAACATCATATTATTCACAGATTTACAAAATGTACAACACCTAAAAATAAGAGGTACCTTTATATACTGAACAAAAAAAAGAAACGCAACAATAGGCCACCGAGGATTATCTAGTTTAAGGGTAAAACGTTGATAATTTCAGGTCTGTTGCTGTATGATTCCCATTCATGGGATATTAGGGTATATCATGCAAAAAAAAAACAAAAAAAAAACAACAAACAAACTGATTTTCATTTCAATAAAAAATGTATGAGACATTTTCGTCATCTTAGTTAATGCAAATCGGAAAAAAATGCCCTGCGCATGCGCACACTTTTGAAACTCAAAATCACCAAGAAACAATGTCAGCTGCTCCCTAATTAAAATTCATGAAAAAGAAATAAAGTTCAACGACACACAAGCTGGTAATTAAAACCATCAAAATCCCTGTACTCGTATGTTTAATTGAAAAGGGGATAATTTCAATTTTATTCATTTTATTTGTTTAACGTGTGAGTTATCTGGTGAGTGGTACATTGTGATTTTGAATGGGGGTTAATAGCGGATTTGAATCGTACCATAATTTTAATGCTCACGCATGCGCACTGTGTAGATTACTACTTTCAGCATGCCCATGGTCGGCATCGTATAACTCCGTAAATACGCATCAAAATGAAACTCGGCTTCTTGCATTAAGAAGCCTGAAATCTAATGCAGCAGTATAAAATGCAATGGGCGGCCCCCGTGGCCGAGCGGTTAAAAGCGCTGTTATTTTAATCACTCGATCATCTCACCGCTGTGTCTGGTGTGGGTTCGAGCCCGCTCTGGCCACATGTGAGACAAGCCAAGTTCTGCTTGCAGGTGTGTCAGGTGGTTTTTTCTCGGGGTTCTCCCGTTTTCGCCCCACCTACTGATTGGCCCGTCTCAAATGAGCTGAAATAATCTTGAAAGGGACGTAAAACTGAATTAAAAAAAATGCAATGATTTCTGATTGTATCATAGTTTGCTCAAAATTAAGTGAAATATAATTGTTGCATTTCTTCTTCTTTTTTTTTTTTTTTTTTTTTTTTTTTTTTTTTTGTTCAGTATAATATACATTGAAAATACATTTACAAGAAAGGTACAAGTAGGCAAAGATCAGGAAAAGGCGCAATCAGAAAAAGATTCCCACTCCAAAAACCGAGGTGGGAAAAAACCAAACTAACAATCAGGTACTTATACCATGAAACATATCGTAAGCCGAATGAGCAGCTATTTTCCCAATAGGAGTTTCTTTAAACAATTAAAACCGACCAGACAAAAAGGTTGTCTAAAAAAACAATACTACTCTCTTAGTCAAAAAAGGAGTTCACTTCAAAGTGACCTAAAGGAGCGAGTCTGCAAGTCTTCAGGTACTTACTTGCCAGGACCTGGCACCGGAGCGTCACATCAAGCTTCTCCACGAGCCAACACCCACATCTTCAGGAACATTTGTGCCCAGAGCAAGCAGGGGTCCACTGGAGTTTGTACCAAGCACATACATATTTTAAATCAAGTTGATTAAAGTTGTTTACTGGTCGTTTCATATAAAATTTGCAAATATAGAATCAATGATAAAGAAACAAATTTCTTCTTTGAAGAAGTAAAAAGCAGGTTTTTGCACAGAAACGAACCATTTGCGGGCTGTTGAACAAATACACATTTTTGTTTCCAAACTTGAGAAGTTATAAGTTTATACGAGTTTCTTAACATATTGTGTCAAAGGTCACTAAGGTTTAAAAGGTAAACGAGGCAATGCAGATCACGGGGAAGCGACATAAACAAGGAAAGGATTAAAAATGATAATATTGGCCTCTTTTGTTTTCTTGTCAATTTGATTTTCACTTTTAAAGTCTTAATTATAATTATAATTACACAGACCGCCACCTAGCAAAAATACGTGTCAGGTGATATATATATTATTTATATATGTTCCTAGATAAAATAAAACGCTTATGCTTTACTATGATCTGTTAATTTGACAAATCAAATATACAGATTTCATAAGCCGACCCGTTTATGCAGAGAATAATAGAATACTATTAGATTTTCTACATGTATGATGTGACTAAATTTGTTTGCTGACTCGCCAATTAGACAAAATGTGAACTCTGTGTATGTTCGAAAATTTTTTTTGAAAATGAGTTAGTTTTGAATAATGCTGTTTTAGCATGATGTTTGTTACTTTTGTGAATGTAAATAAAATTTCCTAAATTGTATGGCGTTTCACGGAAACAACGCCAAGCGTATGAATGTTCTTTCAAGGGAACACTTGATTAACATACATGTGATTGTATAGGTAATGCTATGGTCTGATCCGAAAACAAATGCGGACGTTCGAACTATGCGGATGTTGGGTTGGAACGTTTGAACCTTAAATCTGACATCAAATGACATCCTTAGTATGAGCTACGTATGCTACCGTATGTACGACGAACGTGTGACGTACCTTTCGTATCTTTATACGCCGTAGATACGTGAGTTGATACGCGATAGTGGGACAGCTGAATTACTTACATACATACATACGTAAGGATATCTTAAAATCAGCTTAATGATAATATGAAAGCCCTTCAGCGTATCCTACAGTACACTTAGGATATCAAAAATGAATCTAAATACTAAAATATAGTAAATAAAGGTTAGAATGTTGCTCATAGCCCGCCCTCTCCGAGGCATAGTCAAGACTTCAACAGTTTTTTAACCTTTGAAGCAAAATGATCAAATCGTTTACATGACCAGAAGCAAAAATTAGCGTTTTGTAAACGCAACGATTCGCTGAAACTCGTATATCTACGCTCTAAAGCGCTCTTAGCGCATCCTATCACAGGTGAATTAGACAAATATTACTTGCGCAGCCCAATGTTTGGTGCTCATTTAAGTCCAGATTTGTAACCAACAAAGCGCAATTATGTGTTTACCGTTCTTTATAGGAATAATAACAGGATCTGTTATAAAACATATTTGCAAACGATTTCAACAAGAGAGCGCAAACTTTGAATATGACAGTTTTACCATGTTTGCAATCGCGTCATAGATATTCGCAAAGATGTGACGGTCCCTATCAGAGCATTGTATTAGATTCGCAATTAGCGTACAATATAAAGCGGGTTCTCACATAGCGAGTGTGTGTGTAAGAAAATAATCATGGGCGCATCAATAGCGTTCCATACAAAATGCATGGACGTGACGTGCGAAGTTTGTACAAATTTTAAAATAATACTTGCTGTATCAGTAAAAACTCAATTACAAACTCAATTTCGGCTTAATATGTATGTTTTACATATCAAAACAATCAATTTCACATGGACAATTGCATCACAACAACCATCCATGTTTCTGATTGCGCAAATCATAATAAGATACAAATAAAATACAATTGTTACGCCAAAACAGCGTGCCACGCGTAACAAAAACGCATTTCAAATTAGGTCCAAAAATGTTTATCTCCGAAGGTTTTTAACAAAATCCCATCACCTAAACGGCGGGATAATAACAATACATGCAGATATCATTGACATAATTTTAGTAAACTTCGAAACGCATTTCAATTTTTGGCAGTTAAAAACTGTCGGTTCCAAAAGTGTCACGCATTGTGGAAAATCAAGGGTGCACTTGAAAATAAAATGAAATATTATTACATAAATGTAACGAATAAGACACTTTTTATAACAAATAAATGCTCATATAACGCTGATTGAAATGTATGCAGACATACTTATACAACTTTGAATAGTACACTCTTATAAATGTTTGCTTTGGGCTGAAAAAATGTCACACGTGTGATTTTTGCGTTGTTTTTGAGTGGGTTATCTTCCTTATTGTAGGATAAAAAAAGTTCAATGCAAGAAAACAAGACAAAACGAACTACCCTCTATAAATAAAGGCTTTCACTTCACTTCACTTCACTTCACATACGATACTTTTACTACAATTCTAATTGTCTAAGCTTTAAAGTCATATTAGTTTCATTGCCGTGCAACAAATGATGTTAGTTTGTATAAATTATTTAATTAGGCTGAATTTTTGTCACACATGACGTAAACGCATGTTAAAGAACGTCACAGAACGACGTACCGTACTTTTATTGGAACTCACATTTCAGCTTCTTCAAATAGAACTGCCGCCAGTAGAGAAAGAAAGATAGTTTAGAAGAATCACTTGAAAAAAAAGAAGAAATATTAAATACTGACTCTCGAAAGAACAAACATGACAGCGAACAATCAAATAACCTGACACCTACCCGCGGCTCAGCGCGAAATACACCAAACTGAACGTAACGTCGTGTTACACAAATTTGTACGAACATCGCGCGTCTCGTCATAGTGTCACGAAATGTAATTCGCATCGCATTAATTCCTATTCAGTGATTCCATATCAAGCACTGTTCATGCTATCGGTATACAAAAATCAACCAGAGGTCGCTTGGGTGCAAGTTCACTTGGTACGTCATTTCGATTCCCAATCTACATGCAATATGGTCTGCGACCAATTTCGGCCTTTTTAGCTCACCTGACGTGTGAGCCGAAGGTTCACAAGGCAACCTTATCACGCAGTCCAATCTATAGTTCGATAATGAGCGGGTGGGAAAAGAATACACCCATTTTAGAGACGGTACTTGCATTTTTACGACAAAATGTCGTTTTTTAACCCATTCTCTGCTGTTTTTGATCCAAACGACATAGCGCATACAAACGGTTAAATCACACTGCACGTTCTGGTATAAAAATTATGTCGCAGTCATGTCTCGTGCAGCACA
The DNA here is from genome assembly GCA_964017185.1 of Rugalucina vietnamica. Lineage (NCBI taxonomy): Eukaryota > Metazoa > Mollusca > Bivalvia > Lucinida > Lucinidae > Rugalucina > Rugalucina vietnamica. The sequence continues at coordinate 16,633,562 of OZ024869.1, read as the reverse complement.
CAAATATGCGCCAGTATAAATCAGCCCGTGAAAATTGTGGGGTTGAAATCAGACTACGTCATTATTTTGGCCAGATTGTTTTCCGGTATTTTGCAATCACTTGTGAAGAGGTAAGTGCTAATTGGACTACAGTACAGTCCAGGGGGATTTTCACCAGCCCGCCCACCCCCGCGGAGAGGGGGCTGTAAGAAAAAGGATTAAAATTTTAATATCCACCGCGGAAACGCCCTAGTCGGCGAGATTGCGGAGTTTCCGCGGCGGGGTAAAGAAGTAGAAATTTTATCGTCCGCGCTTACCTGTATTTTTTGTCTCTAACTTTCCACCGCGGACCCGCGGTGGAATGAGGATGGGTAAGGAAAGTGGGCGGGGCTTGTTTCCATTTTATTGTAATGCATACTTGTACTTAGACCCGAGTTTAAATCTAATTCGATTATTATTTTTGTTTCATGTATCTTAATTAAAAATACATGTTTTACGATCATAAAGTGTAAATGCATTTCTGTCATGTAAACCCCAGATTCTGCATGGTTGTAGAATCACTTCAGTGAAAAATATAAGATATGGTATACGACGCACACACACCTAAAGGCAAACAGAGAGAGAGAGAGAGAGAGAGAGAGAGAAATCTTATTTTCATGTGACAATATAGATACAAGGTTAACATAGGTAAAAGCTTACGTTGAATCTTTTTTTTTTTTTTTTTTGGAAACATTTTCTTACACAAAGTATACTTCATACTGGTATACAATAAAAAAAAATATTATTTTTATAAACCGAAGATTTTAATTGTTATCTGAAGCTACTGATATGAGCCGTGTCATGAGAAAACCAAAACTGTTCATATGCAAAAACAAAAGCGCAGATCAACTTCGCAGTTACTGCAAAGCTGAACAATCCCTTTGTTTTCGCTTAACAGAAAGTACAATTCCTCTACTTTCTAAATCCGAAATTTCCAGTCTCTAGCCTGCTTCTGTGACTGTACAGCTCGGTTTGTGTCGAATCTATTCTGAAACCACATTGTTGGTTTTCTGATGATGTGGCTCGAAGGCAAATGAAAATCAAAAAAAAAGATTTTACAACACTTCTTAAAGCACCATTTACAATCAAAAGGAAACATACAAAGACACATTTTATTTGCATATGTGAAAAATGTGCATCATCGTTGAATCTGAAACATGACGGCTAGACAACAGAGTATATGGTTACACTGTCTCTCTCTCTCTTTCTCTCTGCTCCTCTACCCTACACTAATTTATTAACTATGATTTAGGCGCACAGTCTGATCCAATTTGGCGGCCCAGCATATCGTCACTCTGGAAGTCAAATTCTTCAGCCATCTTATGCTGGGACAATCACAGCACATAATCCGTATTCAGATTTTAGAAAATAATATGAGCCGCAACATGAGAAAACAAACAATCTGCATATGCGAAACCAAAGGCGCAGATCAGTTCGCAGTAACTGCGAAGCCGATCATCGTCCTTGTTTTCGTTACACGGATAGTACAATTTCTCTATTTTCTAAATCTAAAATTTCCAGCCTCCAGTCATCGTCTGTGCATGCACAGCTCGGTTTGCATTTGTGTAGAAACCCTAGTGGTGTAGATCTTTTGCCAAGTCATGTCCAGTAAAATATTGTTTAGAGGCACACGTTTGACACCTTAGGCAGGGGTATTACCTGTTATAATGACACCATTCATTGATAAGTTTTATTGCTCAGGTACATTAAGTTGCTAATCCCCTGTAAATCACATTGTTGATGAAATAGTTGAAGCATAAAACGAATAGAATAGAAAAGAAATGAGCCTGCACATGAGAAAACCAACAAACAATATAAGTATCCGAACCGGTCCGACAAAAATCAACCTGTACAGTCACAGAAACAGGCTAGAAGCACGAATAGTCGAATTTTTGTACTATCCATGTAGCGAAAACAAAAAGGCACTGAACACCTGCGCTGATCTGCGCCTTTGTTTTCGCTTATGCAGATTGTTAGTTTTCTGATGTGGCGGCTCAAATTTTAATTTTTCATAAATTTTGGGACGAATTCATTTTGTTTAACCAATTTACGCAATTTTATATCTTTTAAGGCTTGTGTCTGTATTACCATGTTTGTGTCGAAAATGTATACTTGCACCAGGAAAAAATAAACATTAAATGTTTGGCCCGTATACCCCACTTTTATAGCAAAACTTGGGTATACAGGGGTTTACATATTTTTTTCTCCAAAACAGATTGTTTGTACTCTTTAGAACCGCCTCGGCGAGACGGTTCTCGCGTGTACCCACAATTTGTGCGTTAAGTCTTTTGACAGTATGCTCCATGGTGAGAAATGTTAAACGAACTGGTTTTGATTCTAGAAATTAATATTTAAATGATGCTAAAATATAAAGTGCATTATATAGCTTATTGACAGAGAAGCCATAAATTGGCATGTCCTTATAAGTATTATAAGTTAAATTAACAGGTGGCAAATGTGTGGACAGCGAGTGTAGGACAAAACACCCCACGGACAAAACACCCCACATCCATTTTGTTATAGGTGGACAAAAACCACCACATGATTTTTTGAAGGCTGACAAAACACCCCATGCCCAATAGTATAACGTGGACAAAACACCCCATGCAGATTTTAAAATTAGGACAAAACCCCCCTCATGTTTTTGCAGTGTAGATAAACAGATGGAAGCAGACAGAAGCATCCTAATGCAAACAACATGCATTTTCTCGTAATATCACTTCTTTCCTTCTTTCAATTCTATGTAGATGAATGGATATTTTCTTTGATGCCATTCCATTTATCACTTATTAAAGTCAATCATTCTGCAAAAAGGCAAATAATTTTAAAATTATTTAATCTAATCTAATTATTTGATTTAAGGTCTCTGTGTTCTCCATTTTCTTTGTGCACTGATTGTGTTTGTACATGTATTTTAAAATGATAATGTGCTAATTGAGTGCTATTAAGATAATTGAATTATTTAATCATTTAATTAATATTAACAATTAACTCAAACACCTTTATAATCTGTCTGTGTTAAAATGGTTGTTTTTCAATTGAAGTCAAAATGTTAATTGATTGTTTGTCTGAAATATGTTGTGTTATTATTTTTGTAACAGCTCATATACACATTACCACAACTAGATCTGTTCATTAAAAAGTTTATATCTTAAATAAGTTTATATGCAACTTTCATTACTAATGTAAAGAAATATATCAAATTTGGCCATGGTTTCATGTCCAAGTCATCAATTTTGTTATGTTATATGGGGAGCTAAAGCATAAGACATTCTTATTGAAATCAAATTTGGTTATGGTTTCTTGTCTAAGTCATCAATTTTCAGTCATGTTATATGGTGAGCTATAAGACATTCATATTATCTTTGATAAAGAAATCATAAGATTTGGTTACACCTAAATCTTTCCGGGATGTTCCCGTTTCGCCTACTCCCATTTTGCCTACTCCCGTTTCGCCTATGATTTGTCCCATTTCGCCTACTCCCGTTTCGCCTACTCCCATTTCGCCTACACCAGAAATGTTCACTATTCCCATTTCGCCTACTCATCTAGTATGGATGAATAACAAGAATAGAATGTTGTTTTCAAACATGAGATTCATTTAAATATGCAAATACATTTTAAAGTTTACCTTAGAAAAGTGAAATAAGTATGTGTATTTATTTATTTTTTGGTTCTGACGAAAATGATTATTTAAAGGGCTTGTGCAAGCATATAAAAATTGCAAATTGTTGATCTAAATTAAATTAATTTTTATTTTAACATTTAAAACAAGTACAATATTCACATATTTAATTCACTATAAAACATGTAGAATAGAATTCAAGGATGATAAGATTGAAAAAGAAAACAAAAACACATTTGCTGTCAAAAAGTACAGAGTAGGCGAAATGGGAATTCTTGAATGTCCAGAGTAGGCGAAATGGGAGTAGGCGAAATGGGAATAGGCGAAAAGGGAGTAGGCGAAATGGGAGTAGGCGAAACGGGACCAAATCAATTTTCCAGCCATCAATTTTCAGTCATGTCCTATGGGGAACTAAGAAAAACATGAGGGGGGTTTTGTCCTAATTTTGAAATCTGCATGGGGTGTTTTGTCCACGTTATACTATTGGACGTGGGGTGTTTTGTCAGCCTTCAAAAAAACATGTGGTGGTTTTTGTCCACCTATAACAAAATGGACGTGGGGGGTTTTGTCCGTGGGGTGTTTTGTCCGTATACCGTGGACAGCAATGAGTTATTATTGGACACGACAAGCAATTAAAGTTTCTTCACTTGTATATTAGAATGGAAAACAAAATTTTTCACATCAAAGCCCAACTTCATATATTTTGCGGAAACAATAACTAAAGAAAAAGAGAGGCAAAGATGCTAAATATTTTGATTTGAACATTGAATGTACATAGAAAGAACAAACAAATGGATGAATAAGAAAGCAAGAATGAACGAATGAATAAATGAATGTTTCAATTTTGCTATTGACTGTCAAATTTGTATCTTCATTTGAATGACAGCATGACTGAAAGCAAGAAAGAAAGGAGAGAGAAAAAATTTATGATGAATGAACAAATGAATATACAGACATTTCCCCTTTTAATTATATTTTTCGTCGGTCTACCGCTAATAAACATTCAATGTCCAGGTAATAACATTGAGAAGACTAGGTATTGTCTAGTTCACTACATGTTAACTACCTTGTGCACTATAGTGCACTTTGTCGTTCACTGGTAGTGAACTTTGAAGTCTAGATGAAGTCTAAATGTAGAGCACTACAAGTGCACTTGGTGTTACCTTTCGTCTTAGCATAACTGTACCTGTCAATCATTATGACGTCATAACTTTTCATTGGAAATCCTCCGCAAACCCGCGGTGGAATTATACACGTAACGGGAGGATCCTCCGCGGATCCGCCGCAATCCGCGGCGGGATTAATATATTCCGCGGTGGGATTATAAGCGGACAGGTGAGCGGGATTGCGGGGGGCTCTGAGAAATCGTCCGCGGGGGTGGGCGGGCTGGTGAAAATCCCCATGGACTGTACTGTATGTATTATTGTATACTTTAAATTACTATTTTTGTTTAAAGCCCCACACTTTTGAAAATATGTTGATATAAATCAATTACGTCGTCTTCTACGATGGAGGGGTTGAGTATACGTATACTTTTACGGAGGGGCCTTCTTGTTTCATGAATGTTATTTTGATTTAGCTATGGGTTTTTGTCAAAGTCAACAGGTTTTTCAGTCATGTCGGGACGAAACGACTGATTCCTTGATGCTACACAGTTCCATGGAGGAGATTAAAGTGTTTTGTGTATGGGCACAGCACGGCGAAGGTAGGTATCGAACCCATTATTTCTCGATCCTGACCCCTGAGCTCTAAAGATAAGGCACCCCACTCCCCAGATGCATGTTAAATTCAATGTGAAACGCATAAACACTAACTAAGGATTATCCTTTCTTATTGTAAAAACAACAACAAAGGTTCTGATGAAATCATTTGAACCACAAATTTCACAGACATGTGATTAGACCAGGAAAGTAAATTTCACTCCGCTCCATTGGCAATGAGAATAAGAAATTGCCATAGAAATAAAAACTTCCCAGCCTCCTTTATGTGACGTAATGCCACCTTATACAGGTCAATTATGTCTTTTTCATGCTGTTCCTCTGAAGACTCATCATTAATTACTTCACCACCTTCATTCTCATCATCTTGGCATTCATCATTAGTGTCATCTATATCTATTGGTGTATTCCAGTCTGCTGTAACTTCAGATGTTTCTACTTTACTTTTCTTTGGGCGCACATATTTTCGACCCAGGGTCAAGTGACTGCATCTTTTTTAGGCATTTTGTAACCTGAAATTGGAAAAAAGATCAATTAAGAAAATGCTTTATCTGATTATGGTGCAGACGATAATTTGTCCTGGGAATGTTCACCTGAAGCCTGAATGACATTGACCTTGAATACTCATGTGCCTTTGTTGACTTCATTATTTGTTTGCATCTGCCAAGTTTAAGGCAATACTTTCCGAAATTCCATTGTTTTCACACATGCAAACGCCCAAGTTTAAAATTTTTACCTTGCCGTAAAATAGGCCAAGATCATCATTTGATCATCATTTGAACACACTATGATGTGGTAAAGTCCCTGATGTTAGATACCAAGTTTCAGGAATATCGGCTCATCGGTTCTGGAGAAGATTTTTGAGCAATTTTGAGCATTTGTGAGCATGGAAGCCATGTTGAGCATGCAACCCCAAATTCACGAAAAATTCATTCTACCTATGCATGATGACTTCCAAAAAATGTCACATGCTGAGAGGTTACAGAGAAAAACAAGTTATTTATTTCGATATTTCAGTGACCTTAGGGCCAGGTCAAGAAATGACATTGATCTTAATTGATCTCACACCTTCATTAGTTATCTGATTCTGGCAACTTTCAGGTCTCAAAATATACATTGTTTTCACTTTATCCCATGTACAAGCCTATGTTTCCGGATTTGACCTTGCAGTTAAATCGATCAAGGTCATCCTAGGGTCACCAGTCGAACAAACCACATTGGGCTGGCGTCCCATATACTGCATACAAAGTTTCGTGAAAATGGGCCCAGCCGTTCTGAAGATGATGTTTGAGCATTTTGAGCATTTGTGAGTATGGCGTTCATGTTGAGCAATCGTCCCCGATTTCGCGCACAACATTTTCCCCCTTCAGCATAGATGCTTCACATAGAATTTGACTTTCATAGGCCCATTGATTTCTTAGAAAACCATTAACTTAATTTTGATATTTAAATTAACTTTATCAAGGTCAAAGTCAAGAAACGGCATTGACTTTAATTAATAAAATACCTTCAATAACTCCATGAGTTGTCTGCATCTAGCAACTTAGGCTGCAATAGTTTCCAAAATAACCATTGTTTTCGCGTTTTCCCATAAAAAGTCCATCTTTCCAAATTTGGCCTTGCCGTAAAATAGGTCAAGGTCATATCACGATAACCATTTGAATAAAAATGATGGACTGGAATTCTCGATGCTAAAGCAACATTGCAAGTTTCGTTGAAATCGGTCTACCGATTCTGGAGAAGACTTTGAAGGGGTTTTACCATATATGGGTGTGGTGACCATCTTGATCATGTGACCAAGATCCCGTGAGCAAACTTTTGTTGCCCTACCCATGGATGCTCCACATATTATTTCAAGTTGATCAACCAAGCGGTTTCAGAGGAGATAGTCTTTTAAATTGTGATCGCCGACGGACGACGACGGCCGACGGACGCCGTAGCATGGATTGATCTCACCTTGTGAGTCTTCGGCTCAGCTGAGCTTATAAACAGCAGGTGTTAAAACAAGCGATGTTCATTATGATGATATTTTTATATATATTTTTATGAAAGGTTTGTCTGCTTATCGTAAATGTAAATGAAAAGAGAAATTGTTATTTTATGAATTTTGCAGGTTCCTTGTTATCGCAAAAATAACAATACAATTTGAAGAAAATTATGTATGGGCCAACATATGAGCCGCCTCGTGGGAAAACCAACAATGTGGTTTCCGAACATGTCCGACACAAACCAGGCTGTACTAGCACAGAGGATAGCTAGTGACTGGACATATTGGATTTAGAAAGTAGAGGAATTGTACTGTTCGAGTAGCGAAAACAAAGGCGCTGATCAGCTTCGCAGTTACTGCGAAGCTGATCTGTGCCTTTGTTTTCGCCTATGCAGATTGTAGGTTTTCCCATGAGGCGGCTCAATTATAATAAAGTAAAATTACCGTTTAATCCATAATTAAGAGCTGTGAGAACATTAGTACAATAAATGGTGATGCTGGCTAAATCATTTCAATCACTTTCTCCACCTGCAAGAATGAAACATGTAAGAAGAAACCCTATTTAGATTATTAGATATCAAACATTCTATTTCGGTCAGCTGTTTTCATTTTAGTCAGCAACGTATGTAACCTTTATATAGGCATTGTGCATTACAATAGCACAAACGTTAAACGTATTTTGTATGCTTTAAACAGCTTCACTGAAGATTTCAATATCCATCCCCTCCGGAAGAAAGGTACCTATTACAAAAGCCACCTACGAAGAAACTACGTATACCTGAAAAAATCAGCCATGTGGCATCCCATCTTAATTTAGGATGGTATTGATCATTATTCGGCCACTGTGAAGGTCAGACATCATCAAAATTTGTACAGGTTAGATGGAATTGCTCGAAACTTGTCATTTCATGATGTCGCATGACAGAACTGGTAAGGCACAAAGCTTCGAATAAAATTTTGGCGCATCTATCACGCTGTTTCTACGAAGTGTTGCAAGGTCATTTTCATATCAGTTTAAAGCTTATGAGATGCACTTTATACTGCGCATACACATATACAACAACTATCTACAGAGAAATGAGTAACAATGATCTTACCTGGCAGATTCAATTATCCATGGTTTGTTTACACAATTTATTCATCCCACCTATCCGGAAGTACGCTTTAAACAAACCCCTCCGTTCCGTCGCTCAGTTATTGATTGGACTGCGTGCTTATAGTATAGTAGTCGAGCCGTCGTCTGTCCGTCCGCCCGTTCACACTTTCAAATACAAATATCTCCGCAAAAAGTCAGCCAATCACAATCACATTTTATCGGAAGCATCATTTGGGTTGGGGAAAGGTTGAATTAGGTTGTAGGCTGGGTCGGATTAGAACTCTGGTTTCCATGGCAACATATAGCTCCAATAGACTAACCACAAGTCCCAGAGTTTTCATAGTTTGTGTGTATGTATAGTGGTCATCTTTATACATCCTGCCAACCATGCCCTGGGGTCTAAAATGGCACCACCCCGGGGGTCAAAGCTCCCATAGACTTACAAAGAGAAAACATACTAACATGTTCTCCGAAATGACAAGGTCCAGTTCTTTTCTATTTTGTGTGTAGCAATATATACTTGTCCGTTTTATAAATTCTGCCAACCGTGCCTCTGTGGTCTATACAGGCAACGTCGCGAGGCGTCATGGGAGAACAAACAATCATTTAAAACCACAAAGGTCCATAGCTTTCATGTTTTGTGTGTAGCAACATTTAGTGGTCCTCTTTATACGAGCGTACATGCTGCAAACCGTCTCCCTTCATGCCCGCGGTCAAAACCCACAAGGGCGTCATAAGCTTTCATAGCTTTCAATGGGCAATATATATATATATAAAAAAAATATTCTTCTCCAAAACCACATGGCCCAGAGGTTTCCTATGTTGTGCGTAGCAATGTATAAAGGTCATCTTAATAATTCCTGCCAACCGTGCCCCTGGGTTCCATACCGGCCACGCCCTGGGTCATAATGGGAAAACATAAATAAAATCCTTTAAAAAGTACAAATTGGCATTGATCAGGAAATGGGCGCAATTAGAAAGAAATTCCCACTCCATTAACCGAGGGGTGAGAAAAAACTAAAATAACACTTTGGTACTTATACCATGAAAACATGTCGTAAGCCGAGTGAGCAGCTATTCCCCAATAGGCGGTCACTCAGTACCCGAACTAATAGTATGAAAACGTACATAAGGCTCAAACAGCACAAAAATTCATAAATATAAAATTACTGGGGGGGGGGGGTGCTTAAACCAGTTTTACAGGCACCAAACCTCACCCTCACCTTCTGCAGTGGTTTTCTTAATATGATTTTTCTTATTTCTTGTATATCACTGAACCACTGCGGAAGCTGAGGGTGAGGTTATGGCCATGTAAAATCGGTTTAAGCCCGCCAGTAACTTTATGTTACTGATCGTTCCAAGTCGATACTTCTGTGGTGGTTCTTTTTGTTTTATGTTTTGGTGTATAAAATTTTTTGTGCTGTTGGCGCCTTATGTATGTTTTCATATTTTTAGTTAAGTTAAGGTAACTGAGTGGCCACCTTTTGGGAAAATAGCTGCTCATTCGGCTTACGATATGTTTCATGGTATAAGTACCTGATTGTCAGTTTGTTTTTTTCCCACCTCGGTTTTTGGAGTGGGAATCTTTTTCTGATTGCGCCTTTTCCTGATCTTTGCCTACTTGTACCTTTTTAAAACCACAAGGGCCAGAGCTTTTATGTTTTGTTTGTAGCAATGTTTAGTGGTCCTCTTTACACATGCTCTCTTGGGTCAAGAATGACACAACCCAGGGATCAGCTTACATTGGGAAAAAAAAGAATACATTATCTAATCGGAAATTCTGAGGCCTACGGCTTTCATATTTTGTATGCAGCAATGTTTAAAAGTCCTCTTTATAAACTCTGCCAACTGTGACCCTGGGGTCCATACAGGCCACTTCAGGTCAGACTCTATGATAGCCCCGACTTAAAGCTATTCATTTTAGTTGGTTGGGGCCGGAGCTTCTTATGTATTGCTTGGCCCACCGGGGTCCAACTGGTGTTTTTCTTTTGTTCCGGATTTAGTAGGTTATTCGGCGCCCAGGGGTCTCCATCGTCGGGCAGCTAACTCAATCTGTGAGTCCTGGTTTTTGATTCATCAGGATGTTTATCATGGTTTATTTGTTTGTTCTTGATGGTCCATTGACTAGTTAGAGATTCACAACGAGGACCGAATAACTAACTAAATGTTATGAACCACTGCAGAAGCTGAGGGTGAGGTTATTGCCATATAAATAAAAATAAAACTAAGATCCTTTAAGAGGAGTGAAAATATTAATGAGAAAGGGGATGTGCACTTTTGTAAAACCGGTTTAAGCCCGCTATAACGTTGTGTTACTGATCCTTCCAAGGCGATACTTCTGTGGTGGTTCTTTTTGCTTTGTGTCTTTGTGTTAATTGTTTGTGCTGTTGGCGCCTTATGTATGCTTCCATATTTTAAATTAAGATGAGGTAACTGAGTGTCCACCTACTGAGAAAATAGCTGCTCATTCGGCTTACGATATGTTTTCATGGTAGTGAGGTTTTTTCCCACCTCGATTTTTGGAGTGGAAATCTTTTTCTGATTGCGCCATTTCCTGACCTTTGCCTACTTGTACCTTTTTATAGAGTGATGAAAGCAAATTTAGCGGATTATCTGTTTCACAAATTCGTGGACTCATGGAGGGAGGACATAACCAGAATTAATGCACGTCAGGGAACTGGAAGAAATAAGCTAAGAACATATAGATTGTTTAAAAGTGTATATCAAACAGAAAATTATCTAAATTGTATAATGCCGCATGGTTATAGAAGTGCTTATGCAAAGTTCCGATGTGGAGTTGCGCCAATTCGTCTTGAAACAGGGCGCTATGAGCGCCTATCCGAGGATTCAAGAACTTGTTTCAACTGTGTCAATTTAATAGAAAATGAGGAACATGTACTACTTAAATGTCCGGTGTATAAAGACTTAAGAGAAGTAATGTTTAGGGTACTGTCTGAGGAATTCCCAGATTTGATGAATATGAATGACCAAGAGCTGCTATCCTCAATATTGAACTGTAAAATTAATAAGAGTATAAGAACATGTGCCAAAACCTGCTTTGACATTTTAAGAACCAGACGCGGAATTTTATATAATTGACTTTTAAATTGATCTATGATACTGAGATGCAAGTTTTATTTCCTTTAAATGTGTAAATATGTAATAATGTACAAACGTCGGTTTTATAGTCTCTCATAGCTCTAAACTAGAGCCTCTCACGTATTAAGTTTTAAATGTTTGTATTTTTAACTTTTTATGAGGTGAGACTTTAATAAATTATTTGTATTTGTATTTGTACCTTTTTATAATTGAAATACGTTAAAAATCTGCAACTGGGCTGTATGTTTATGATTGTGAAAAAATGGACCCCAGAGGTTCATCTGCCCGCACCCCGTGGCAATATAAATGTATATTACCATTATATTCTAATATCTCTGAAACCGCTTGACCAATAATAGCCAAATTTTATATGACACATTTATAGGAAGGGGAAACCAACGTGTTCATGAAAATCCAGGTTAAATGACAAATATGGCCACCATACCCATATAGTGTAAAACAAAAAACCTACTTTTCTTTTGTCCAGTTACTGTACTTGTTGACTCCCAGGTGAGCGATCGTTGCCCTTGGGCTACTTGTTAACTTTTTTTTATTGTATTTGCACTTTTGTGAAGAGAGTTGCTCTATTAAAACATCAAATACCATCTAGCTAATTGGTCTAATACTCGGGAAGGGCCGTAACTAAGGTTGGAAGAACTTGTGGCCCGACCCTTTTGCTTGTACATGTATGTATGTTAAGCAATAAAATATGTTTAAATCAATTGGTGTAATCGATTGGCTGACAAATGAACAATTGTTTGGGAAGGCAGATCTTGTTCATTTGACCACTATAAAACTGTTGCCCACAATGATTACCGATGTTCATTATTTATGATACGTGTAAATATTAATACATGGAAGCCGAAAATAAACATTATCACGAAATTAGTGTATAACATAAAAACATATGTTGCTGATACTTGAGCAAAATGGGCTGTATTTGTGCTCAAAGAAATAATGAAAAGGAGTATTTATTATAAAGTTACATTTTATCATGATGAAATACAAATGAATTTGTAGAAGTTGTCTCTTTCATTGTCACTGGTATACACAGCTGAGAATCTCGTGGTATGGAATGGGTGACGCACAATGCTATTCTGCCCGAAGTTGAGATGAAAAATTCGGTTTTCGCATATACCATTTACTCTATTGACTGATATATAGACTGATAAATAATATAGACTATATAGATGATAAATAAACTGTAAATTAGGCTGTTATATATCGGTTATGGAAAAATCTGTGAACTGTTTTTGAAACTCCAAGTGTTTAACAAATTCCAGGATAATTTAGACGTTTGATAGTGTGGGATTCTGGAAGGAAACATAGGTTGTAGTTTCTTGTCGCATTTGCATTGAAATTAGAGTGGGTGGAGTACGAGAGTTTTTCAGAAGACTATACATGGACGCTATATGTCGATCGAATCGTCACGCTTGAATGACCACGCATACTACAACTTTTATCAGGACACGTCCCCCGTGCTGGGCTTTTCTTATCGAGACATTTTATCGGTTATACATAGGTTATATACACTGGTGAATTGTGAGGTGTAAAACGACTTCTAAAAGCGACACACAAAAGTATCTTATTACAATAACTCATTAAATGCGAATAACTGTCCACTATGTATAGCTGAGTTCAACTATCAACTACAATGGGCGTGGATATCAATCAGTGGCGTGCTCGTATAGGGTGCTTCACACAACCTATAAAAACCAAACACCATCTCCAAACTCTGAAAGTAAATGGCATTTCATTGGCAATAAGACTCTTGTTGTTCTTTCTGTTAGTGGTAAATGGCATTGAATCAAATCCCGGCCCCAATGGAGCGACAGGACAAGGACCCCCGAAAGGTCGAGGGTCAGCTAGAGGTCCGCGTGGAAGACCACGTGGCACATACAATCAAGACCGCAGAATCACGCGTATGTATTCTAGAAACATGAGAGGCGCATCAACATATCAAGGCAGTCAACCACGAACAACTCAACAGGATCTGACCAATTGGTTTGCAGAGTTAAATAACATGTCAGAACAAAATCAAGTACACTCACAAGTTTCAAACAGTAATGACACAATATTGCAAAACGATCCAATATCAGGAGCTGAACAGTTTAGACAATCGGAAAATTCAAATCAATCAGAACCGGAATCCGACACCGAGTTTGACATTGACCCAAATGAACTTGAAGATAACCTCGAAAGTGACAGTGATTTGAAATCATTATTACTTGACATTCGTAAAGATGTCAAACAAATAAACCATAAGTTTGATAATATGAAAAAGTCAATCAAAGATTTGAAGCAGAGCAACAAGATATTACAACGTCAAAATGAAGGTCTTACTGAAACAGTAGCAAACCTAAAAATACAAGTACAAAACCTAGAACAAATTGCCTACAGAAATAGTGAAGCAAATGAAAAGCTTGAAAGTCAATCTAGAGGAAGTAATCTGATAATATATGGGATAAGCGGTGACAAAGACGAGTCTTGGGAGACGTCTGAAGACAAATTTCGCCATTACATTGAAACTGAATTGGGTATATCAGAACATCGTATGCCAACAGAGCGAGTACACAGACTTCGCTCAAAATCCACACCAGCCCCAATAATCGCAAAGTTCTCGTTCTTTAAAGATCGCGAAAAAGTACTGAAAGCTTACAGAGAGAAGCGTAAGAGTGAAAGAGAAGCCGGAGCCGCTGCCGATACATCCGCCGCGGACGGTCAAAATGGTGATGGTACGAGTGAAACAACACAATCAGTACATGTAGGTGAAGATTTTCCTGCGCGAGTGAGAAAAGTCCGAAAACTGCTATATCCGTTTCAGAAAAAATGTATTTCTGAGGAGAAAAACGCATACATTAAGTATGATAAACTTATCATTGACGATGAAGTTTACGTCTATGACTACGAGAAGAAAGTGCCGGTTCTATCGACAAAATAACGAAGTGGCCGAGGCCTTAGGGTAGACAGTACTAGAAACAGTGCAAAGGACACAGTGTATAACGAATCATCTGATTTAATTTTGCATTCGATTAACATTGGCTTTTGGAATATATCTGGTTTACAGAGTAAACTTGACGGTTCTTTTCCGGATGTCGAGCTCAATAGCTTTATACAGTTCATAGAAACATTTCATGTCATGTGTTTTCTTGAATCTTGGGGTGAAACATTGAATCAGTTTACATTAGAAGGATATAGATGCTACGAGTCTATACGTAAAAAGCATGCAAAGGCGTTTAGAAACTCAGGTGGTTTAGCCGTCTTTATTAAACATGAACTGTACGATATTTTCAATATAACAAGAGAAAGTTCTGAATCAAACAACCTAATATGGCTAAAATTTGACATAAAACCTCAGTACTGGAATGTTACCTTTAATTTTATCTGTGGATTTGTTTATATGTCCCCAGAGGGTAGTTCAGTCCATTCTGAAGAAAATTTATTTTTCATTATTGAAAATGAAATGGGTGCACTAAAGAGAAAATTTCCTTTACATAAATTTGTTATAGGTGGAGACTTTAACGCATATACCAACGATGAACCTGATTTCATTCAGTTTGATTCTACTGATTATATATTGGACGATTTTGATTACATTGAAGACGAACCAGTACCTGATCGTAAAAATCTTGAATCAAGAGATACAAATGCATACGGTACCGCCTTGCTTGAACTATGCAAAGGTGCGGGCTTACGTATCGTAAATGGCCGACTCGGCAAAGATGCTAATATCGGCAATTACACCTGTATAACACGTAACTCCTCTAGTGTGATTGACCATCTGTTAGCTGATCTCGACTTCTTTCGTCATATCTCAGATTTTGAAATACATGAAAGAATTGAGTCTATACATATGCCAGTTCGTGTACAAATTAGCTGTACAGCCATCACATCGGATGTTGTAGATGATCCTAATACAAATAATCAAAATAATGCCAGATACTACAAATACATATTTAATGAGGAAAAACAACAAGAATATATGTATACATTATCAGATGAGTTAGAAAAATTGCTTGAAGAGTTTTTGAATCTAACTGAAAACGATCATATTTCCGAAGCATTGAATAAACTAACTACATGCCTATCAATTGCATCAGAGGGTATGAAAAAGTCGATTCGAACAGTACAAAAGAATGTTAAAACTTTAACCCAGCCATGGTTTGACGAGGAATGCGCTTGCCTAAGAAGTAAAACCTTAAATGCCTTACGCTCCTTTCGAGAGGCACGTTCAGTTGATGCACTTGAAAATTACATTGATACAAAACAAATATATAGGAATTTGATAAATATTAAGAAAAATGCCTATAAGAGAAAACAAACCATTGAGCTTGAAAGAGCATGTGAAGACAAAAATCCGAAGAAATTTTGGCAATTTCTGAAGGGAGATAAATTTTCCAATTCTGTTAAAATTTCTGCAAATGAATGGTTTTATTATTTTTCCAATCTTTTTAATTCAAACCTTGATACTGAAACTGAACATACCTTCGAAGAGGACGATACGATTATAATTGACGAGATGCTAGATGAACCAATCAATGCTTCGGAAATACGAAAATCAATTGTTAATTTAAAGAATAACAAATCCCCAGGTAGGGCGGCATTCCAGCTGAGTTTTACAAAGTTGCATGTGACAAATTTATACCTTTCTTTGAGATTCTATTCAATAAATTGTATAATAGTGCATATTTTCCAGATGATTGGGCAATTTCGATCATAACTCCTATTCACAAGAAAGGCAATAAAAAACATACCTGATAACTATAGAGGCATTAGTCTACAACCCGTTATTAGTAAGATATATACGGCTATCTTAACTAATCGATTATCAAACTGGAGCAATGTTAATAATGTAATTGGAGAAGAACAAGCAGGGTTCCGCAGTTCTTATTCCACTATTGATAACTTGTTTTGTCTTCAAACCATAGTCTCTAAATACCTACGCAAACAGGGTGGTCGATGTTATGCTGTTTTTGTAGATTTCGAAAAGGCATTTGACTGTGTGGATAGAAATGCACTTTGGAAAAAAATACAATCATTGCATGTAAGTTCTAAAATGAATAAAATGCTTAGGTCAATTTACTCTTCTGTGAAAGCATGTGTAAAAACTCAAACTGGACATTTAACTATATATAGTTTATAGTTATGTAACTCACGTGTACGATATTGATGTTTTTCCATATGTTTGATCGTCATTATGTTTTTGTCATTGTATTGTAAAACCATGTTTGTATTTTGGGCCGGTGGCCTGTATTACGAATAAATTTCTTCTTCTATAGGTGCAGTCAATGCAGAAATTGAACATTTAGTGAATGAAAGTGAAATAGGGAATTCAGCTTATTTCGTTTTCGCAAACACTTCCGCCTCATGAGCAAATAGTGCTTCTAACACAATAACAGTGAAGTGCTTGCAAAAAGGAAATAAACGGGATTACATATCTTACTTTCTTTCAATAAATGATCAATTTCTGCATTGACTGTACGTATCAATTAGTCAGTAAAAGACACGCTTTAGTAGAAAACTCGAAAATCTGACCTCAACTTCGTTCTCAATTGCAGTGTGTCACCGATTATTTATCGGTCTGTATGCATACACTATTACATGATTGTCAGTAGTAAGAGTAGACACATTCAGAAACTGCAGTTCAATAACAAATTGAATTGAAATTGACTAAATGATACCAGAAGACCAATGGTCCTGTAAACGCTCACCTGAGACCTGAAATATACCAATAAACGGTTTTGACTAGCATAGTAATATGCATGTACGGGGTATGTAAGTCAATGTCTTTTTCAAATCATACAATTGTAGTCCATTTGCCAATTTACTGCAAGTTTTGACCTTCAAATGACATTCTACCAACTTTCCCCGTTTCAAATGTATGAGCGACCTTCAAATAGGTCAAGGTCGTCCTAGGGTCATGGTTTATACAAATTTTGTAGACCTCCATTCCTTGATGTTTCATGCCATGTTTCAAAATCATAGGCCATCTGGTTCTGAAGTAGAAGATTTTAAGTGTGTGTTATTTCTAGCCATGGTGGTCATCTTGGTCATGTGACCTTCACTATTTATGCAAACTTCCATTCCTCGTTCCTTATTTTGCTCCAAAAAATATGTCTTTGATTGGCTAAGCGTTTCCAGAAAGAAGATGTTTGAATAATTTGGTGATATACATGTTTATGTACATTGTATATAGCCCCTGGCAGGGGCAAGTTTTCCGACGTAAAATGACAGTTTCCTCTTATTTCCCATTCAAATGCATGAACGACGTAAGTTGACCTTGCCGTAAATGATTTATACAAACTTTGTAGACCTCAATTCCCTATTGTTTCACGTTAAGTTTCAAAATCATAGGCCTTCTCTTTTTGAAAAAGAAGATTTAAAAGTTTTATGCTATCTATAGCGTGGCGGCCATCTTGGTAATGTGGCCTTGACCATTTATATAAATTTTCATTCACTCTTCCAAAGGATGTTCTACATTCAGTTTGGCTTTGATCGGCAAAGTGCTTTCAGAGAAGAAGCTGTTTAAATGTTATGGTCATATACATCGTATATAGGTCCAGGGCAGGAGCAGACAACCCCATGTCACTGAGCTCGAAATATGTTCATTGGCATGAAAAGGTACAAGTAGGCAAAGATCAGGAAAAGGCGCAACCAGAAAAAGATTCCCACTCAAAAAACCAGGGTGGGAAAAACCAAACTAACAATCAGGCACTTATACCATGAAAACATTTCGTAAGCCGAATGAGCAGCTATTTTCCCAATAGGTGGCCACTCAGTTACCTTAACTTAACTAAAATATGAAAACATACATAAGGCGCCAACAGCACAAAAATATTTAAACACCAAGACATAAAACAAAAAGAACCACCACAGAAGTATCGACTTAGAACGATCAGTAACATAAAGTTACTGGCGGGTTTAAATCGATTTTACATGGCCATAACCTCACCCTCAGCTACTGCAGTGGTTCATAACATTTAGTTAGTTCTTCGGTCCTCGTGGTGAATCTCTAACTAGTCAATGAATCATCAAGAACAAACAAATAAATTATGATAAACATCCTGATGAATCAAAAACCAGGACTCACTGATTGAGTAAGCTGCCCGACGATGGAGATCCCTTGGCGCCGACTAACCTACTAACTCCGGAGCAAAAGAAAAACACCAGTTGGACCCCGGTGGGCCAAGCAACAGACAAGAAGCTCCGGACCCAACCAACTAAAATGAATAGCTTTATGTCGGGGCCATCATAGAGTCTGACGCCCGACCCACCGGCGTGCAATTAAAGAAGGCAGCATAGTTATCAACCATGATTGGGTTAAAAACTAAGCATGCAGACTGTCGCATAACATTTAAGTTATAACCTATACGTCTGTAACGTGTTATGATTTTTCTGAACTGAAAAGAAAAATCAGTAAACACCCTTTCCACTGGGATTTAACGACAACATTTACCATGAAGGCAATATTTCCAAAATGCCCGATTTTAATGTACTTACGCTTTCAGACACTCGTAAACGTAAATCTAGATCTCGTGGTATACGGAGAAAGGGTAATGACAGACGTAAACGGTGCGCTTCATTGAAATTGAACATTTCCCTTAATGATTTAGCTGTTAAACTAAGGATTCACGGTCGACATCCAATGCTGTCGTATCTTAGTTCTCTACCTATTGCTACATTACGTTCCCTGGACACAGAGGCTAATAGATTTTACGATAGAAATCATCAAATGTATGACGCTGCACTGTTAACAAGATGTTATACTCAGCATGCTCTTCGTCCATTTATCGATTCCGAATCTAATCACATTAGAAGTTTTATTAAAATTCCTTTCATCAACAATGGAATTGACTTTATTGATTTACCAAGCATATTCCAGGATAAATCAGTGATACAGTCTATACCTACCTACTTCCAAAATTCAGAACCTCCTATTATTTGTTACAAATATAACAAACCAATCAGAAATACTATTCTAATTTCAATGAACTTGTTTCTGATCTTGATATCCATGCTATAGAGGAGACGGTGGGTAGGGAAATTTTTCTTCTCGCACAACACCCTCCACATACTAGGTTTGATACTATGAGTGGTTTCTTTGATCAATATAAAGAGCTTCTAGGCACGTTGTCGCTCTGTGATATGGTGCGTTTGTCCTCCAGAAGCCGTTACGTATGTTACCCATTCAAACAAGAAATGTGCTCTAAGTTTGTAAAATACACTATGAATCTCACATCTAAATTCCCAACCTAAATTTATCAATATCATCTGATGAAAGAATGTTACGGGTACATATATTGATATATTTATACATTTCATTTTCATGCATCGATGGTGTTACGTATTTTACATTCTCAAAACAGCCTGTGTAAATGTTAATTACAGAGTAGTAAGCTATTTTAATACACCTTTTTTGCGAATTTCACTTTTAAAACACTACGGCTGACTTCGTTGATCAATATAAAGATTTTCTATGCACGTTGTCGCCCAATGGTATGGTGCATTTGCCCTCCAGAAGCCATTACGCAAGTCGTATGTTACCCATTCAAAACAGAAATATACTCTAAGTTTGAAAATAGCACTATGAATCTCTAAAATAAATTCCAAACCTAAATATATTAATGTCATATGAGGAAAGAATGTTACTGGCACATGTGTTGATACTTTTAATCACATATATGCTTCGATAGTGTTACGTATGTTACATTTTCAAAACAGACTGTTCAGAGTTTAATTACAGAACAGTAAGCTATTTTAATATACTTTTCTTTGCATATTTTTTTTAGATACACTTGTCTAAAAGACACGTATTCCTTTTCTTTTACAAACCTGAAAAAACTAATCATCATGTTATTCCTTTGTCGAAAGTTATTGCATATAGTCCAGAGTAACTCACTTCAGATTATGAAAGAATAAAGTCATGTATGAACAGACAAGTTTGAAGAAAAGAAGAAAAAAATACAATCATCTTGTTGTAGATCAATAACATATATGCCTTCTTTAAGTTGAATGCTCACTGCTTTGCCAGAAATGTGTACTTTTGATTGGTAAATATGGTAACGTATGTAACACATAATTATTTAATATCAAAAATCAGTTTTTATGATTTCAATGCCAATAAAATGCTCATCGCTGTATGTAATTATGA
This sequence comes from Rugalucina vietnamica, assembly GCA_964017185.1. Lineage (NCBI taxonomy): Eukaryota > Metazoa > Mollusca > Bivalvia > Lucinida > Lucinidae > Rugalucina > Rugalucina vietnamica. The sequence goes on along the minus strand of OZ024869.1, from coordinate 16,612,868 downwards.
TTTAGCACTAATTTAGAAATCATATAGCAAATATTCATATTCATTTAGCAAATATTAAAGAGTGTAACCCGGTTGTCAGTGAACTTAAAGTGCGAACACCCAAACCACAAAATGCCAAAGCATGTTTTACACCATTGTTAATATCCAGTGTTATGAAATGACACTGTCGGTCACTATTTCTTAAGTTACCTTTCACAAAGCTTGCCAATATTAGTAAGCAAATATCAATGCGGGTGACGGGCGATTTAATGGTAACGTATGTAACACATTTTCGCTTAAAATTTCAGGTGTTAAAACCTTAGGAAAACAAATAGTAATAAGATATAATAATCGTCACCTTAAGATTGTTTTTCGATTTCCGGATCATGAAATGACGCGCCGGCCATACAATAGCACAACTCTGCGCATGCAAGTCCATTTTGTCTGGGTTCGGGGCACATGTGAGACAAGCCAAGTTCTGCTTGCGGGTGTGCCAGGTGTTTTTTATTCTCGGGGTTCTCCCGTTTTCGCCCCACCTACCGGTAGGATATGAGCTGAAATAATATTGAAAGGGACGTTAAACGGAACAAAAATTGTTCAGTCCTTGGTCATGAGCACTGCTTCAATATAATTACCATTGATGTTCCAGACATTGCCTGATGCGGTTGTTTTGTTTGATTTTGAGTTGATGCTTAACAGCCTAGTCAACAGCTATTGTCATATTGAGACGTTGACTCTATTTTATGGGACTTTGACCCGAAAATCGGATGTCATGACATCCAATAAATGCTTTAAATATAACCACCCAAGTAAGCCACTACGGCTTATACATATGGATGGTTTGATTTTAAAACACCTTTCCTGGTTAGGCTCAAACCTGAGCGGTTAACCAGTAATAAGATGGTCAGTAAGTAGCGTATAATCTATGCTTGGAGGCAAAAGGAGCGCATCTATTTGTTAAGGATCCGATGAGCGGGGCCCATATTCTCACCCGACCAACTTTCTGATGCATTCTGCTTACGCTGAGAAGGATGAGCGTTTCTGCAAAGGCTGAAAGCATGCTTTTGAAGTTTTCACGTTATAAATGTGTCATCAAATGGTACATTTTCATTTGTTTAGCGCTAATGGCAACAGAACAAGTGACGGAAACTATTTACACTTGAACCAGATTGCCCAGCAGATGAACAGAATCGGCAAATGGTGTTTCGTACACCTTCTTATGTGCTGTGGGGAGTGTTATCGTCTGTTTGCACAAGGTAGTTTGTGATTGATCGCTTTTCTCTGCATCATTCCAAGCTTTCGTTTTACCAATGCCACTGTGTGGAGTCTCACCTAAACTGCCTTATTGTGTAGTCATAACTTCTATTTTCTTGAAGATATGGAATGGTAGAGAGTCTCACCAGGACAGCAAGGCTTGCTCAAAACGACAGACTGCTAGAATCGTGCTTTTTTAGGATTTCCAGCGTGGAACCATAATGTATAGCAATCATTTGTCTAGAATAGATAGCAGCATAAATCCAAGACATCTGCTTCAGATGATTGTACCGTCAGAAGCATCGTGGTTGTTATGAAAATTCGCGTATCTGTGTCTTCATTGTCTAAAGTGCAGTTACGTCATCCCTGGCAAGAAAGCATTTTATTATTTTCCGTTATCTGTAAAAACGCATACACGTTGTTTGCACATCGTGTTCTATGTTCTGATTTCACACCGAGGGCCCTCAAGCAATTAACATTTTGTGTTATTACTGCTTTACACTGGATTTTGCCACTCCCGGGGAACTGGTGTCGCAGAGCTCGATAATGTCCTTCTTTCTCGTTCATCCGATCTGATGGATTTACTCTACAGGTATATATCAAACACTACGTCAAATCAATAGTTTCGAAAGGTGCACACAAGCTGTAAGGAATACCCTATATAGTATAAAATAAATGGGTCCAGGAGTTTGAGGATAATATCCGCATCTAGTTGGATGCGACTGTCAGTGTGATATGCGAAGTCTTTGTCTTCCGAAGTCATTTAGTTCGCACATGTGAAAGATTCATCGTGGATCGTGGATCTTGTTCAAGGACACAACATGGCACCGAAGAGGTCGAACAACACGAACTCGCAATCAGGAGCGGACGCTTTAACGATGGGTCACCAACTCATAATATATACCTTACAGTGCCCTATATGAAAAATGTGTTACAAACGTTACCATGAGCATACTGACAAGTCACCAGTGGGTCAACATATTCCAAACACCTTACTGTGTTCTATGCGAAGACCTTTGCAGATAAGTATGTGAGACCACTTTCACGTGAGCCGCAGCGCGCGAAAACCCCTCTCCCGACAATATTCCTTTTACACAGTCACAGAATTTAGACGCTTGAAATTTCGGATATAAGAAGAAGTTTGGATTATCTGTGTAGAGTAAACAAGTGTGCTGATCAGCTGTGCAGTAACTGCGTCTTTGTTTTCATATAGGAATAATCTGGTTTTCGCATGAAGCGGCTCACTATATATACATATAATCACCAAAATGAAATCTACCCATGTTTGAACATTAACGTGTTACATACGTTACCATGAGCATACTTGCAAGTCACAGGCTGTGTATTTTAGCACACTAAACATGTATTTATCATAGGGTGTGTAAAATAGAACTAAATAATTTACACAAACAATAACAGATATTCATTTTGATATTTTCGTTGAAACGCCTACTTTTCAAATGTTACAGCATACGGCGGTACCCTTAGGAAATGTTAAATTATTTAAATAAAATAAATTAAATATTTAATATAAATATATGATTTGTGTAATAGCCAAGTTGAACAATTGGTCACTAAAAAAGGACCTATCGTTTTTGGAATATGAAGAAAGAAATGCCAAAAACAAAAACGTTTTTGAACCCAAACACCTATTTTCACGCCATAGATGTAGAAGTAACGTTTGTTTACACCGTATAATGTCTAATTTTAACTTTTAAAGATCATAAAGCATGTCCGTTAAATTGTTCTAGTACGTGATATAATTAGTGTTGTTGCATGATTAAAGTGGGTGGGGCACAGTAGGTTTCTCTATTTTGAAGGTACAAATATATTTTGAACATGTAACTTATGTAACGAGCTACAGAAATATTGTGCACCACTTGCCGGGGCGACAACGTGCCTAGAACTCATCTAGGATGACCAATAAATCAATTGCATACAAAGTATGTGGAGTGTGTTGTGCGATTTCGTTAAATACGGTAGATACAGAATCTAGCGTCTCGCCTACTAATACTCCTAAGTCTTGTGATTGTAAAGATTCAAAATGTTTATCAACCAGCTGGACATATTGTTACTGGAAATTTAAAAATAATTTCGGAATCTAGAATTCGAAAAATTGTTTCTAGAGGTCCGAAATATAGATTCCCTTCCTACATTAATTTCGACAAATGTAGAGAGGAGATTTCATCTGCATTAAATGATTTCGGTAATCGATGGTGTAAACGAGAGGGTGTTGAGGATAATGCTCTTAAAGAATGGAAAAGAAGTATCTTCACTATCGTGGATAAACGTATTAAGTTTTATTCACAAAATACTAATCTTTTACCTCCTAAACCCAAATCGTCATTTAGGCATTTGAAGCAGGGTATCCAAGAATTTCATAGAAAGTATGTCTTGGTTCCGGCAGATAAAGCCGTAATTAATGCTGTTGTCGTTTGTAGGCTTCACTACGTTAACACCTTAAAACAGGAGCTTGATGTTACCAGGGCTTATCTGGAGACAGATACTGATGAGGTATCTGTAGTTAATGCCCACTTAAACGATTTACCTGTTAAGTTTTCTGTTTGTGTCAATGAAGGCCAAGACAAACTTCGTACGATGTACTAGTTACCTAAGCTTCACAAAAGACCACACAAAGCTAGATTTATTGCAAATTCTAGCTTCCGTGCGACAAGCTTGTCCACATATGATTTTTCTACTCTGTATACAACATTACCACATAATCTAATTAAAGAAAAACTTCTGGATTTGATAGAGTGGACCTTCAAAAGGGCATTAAAAAACTATGGTTCACTTTATTTGGCATGTAATGACAGAAAGGCTTTTTTCACTTCCTCTGACCAAAGTCGGTATACACTTTTGTCATGTCAGAATGTGTGCGACGCCTTATCCTATCTCCTTGATAACATTTATATTAGATTTGGGACCAAGTTATACAGACAAATTGTTGGAATTTCGATGGGTACAAATTGCGCACCTCTCGTAGCTGATTTATTTTTTTCTGCTACGAAAGAGATTTCATGGATTCTCTTAACCATGATAATCAAGCTGATGTTATCGAGGCTTTTAATTCCACATCTAGGTACCTCGATGACCTTTTGAACATTGACAACCCTTATTTTGAAGGTATGGTCAATCAAATTTATCCACCTGAATTTCAGTTGAACAAAGCCAATATCTTAGATACCGAAGCCCCCTTTTTAGATCTACAGTCCCGGTAAAAAATCAACAACATATTCCTCTTTTCTCGGAGGACCCTAAGCTATTTTTCTCGGAGAAAGAACTTAAATTTCTCTTTTCATTAAGATATTTCGCGTTTCGTTCAGTTCGATTTCTCGGAGAAACACCGAGAAATTTCTCCGCGACCGCAGGTATTAACCGGTGAAAACAGTTAAGTCCAGATTTACCTGTTCGCTGTGTTTCTCGGAGAAATATTGTGCACGATTGTGAAAATCGATTTTACTATATTTTTAATAATTAAAGAAGTGTTAGACCTTTAACTGATCAGTATTTATAAGTGTTTTTGTATATGGCACACACGTTTTAATAAGGCACATTAATTACTGAGCAAACATTCCACAATCTTCTTCAATGGTTTCCGTTACGGTTGGTCAGGCATGACTCGACTCGCATTTGACATACAAATCAAGAAGTACTTTGTTTCATCTCAATTTTTTTATGTCTTTATCCAAGTAGTTTCATTTGTTTGAGCTAGGAAACATAAAAGCAATAGGCCATTAACATGTACGAGTATAATAAGTAACCATTTTGCGCATTCTTGAATTCATATTGTAATAAAATAAATGTTTTCTGGTTCTGGTTGTACATGTATGTCAAGCTATAGAAACGTGCATGTAGAATGAAATGGCATAATTTCATCACATTGTCAGCTTATGGAGCAAACTATTTTTGTAAAATTTTATTGACCCGATTACCCTGCAGCGATCTTCTAACTCCTATATGAATATGCATTACAACATTCTCGATGATAAGGATACACAGTATTTAACTAGCACAAAGTTTTGTCAATACCTCTAAATCACTCGTTTATCAGGGGCACTGTTCGCATAAACACTTTTTTCACACCAAATTTATGACAAAATCTTCACATAAAAATAAGGCGGATAACAAGAAAACAATTTATACACTTTTCTTTTTTTTAACATCTGTTTTTCTTGCTAAATGCATAAACGCAAAACCTATTGCCATGCATAACGACAACTCCGCCATAAACATTTTGTGTTGGCGGCATGTTGTTTTTACAAGGTGCGGTCCGAAATGTCAAGTGCATAGGAAAGTGCATGATACATGGTGAAAAATGACAAGTAAAGACAATTTATCAATTACTGATAATTGATAAATTAATTGATAATTAATCGAGTAAATTAACAAACGCATTTACATGTTCATGTGCTTTAAAAAGGTACAAGTAGGCAAAGATCAGGAAAAGGCGCAATCAGAAAAAGATTCCCACTCCAAAAACCGAGGTGGGAAAAAACCAAACTAACAATCAGGTACTTATAACATGAAACATATCGTAAGCCGAATGAGCAGCTATTTTCCCAATAGAAGGCCACTCAGTTACCTTAACTTAACTAAAAATATGAAAACATACATAAGGCGCCAACAGCACCAAAAAATTTTATACACCAAGACATAAAACATAAAGAAACACCACAGAAGTATCGACATGGAACGATCAGTAACACAAAGTTACTGGCGGGCTTAAACCGGTTTTACATGGCCATAACCTCACCCTCAGCTTCTGCAGTGGTTCATAACATTTAGTTAGTTATTTGGTCCTCGTGGTGAATCTCTAACTAGTCAATTAATCATCAAGAACAAACAAATAAATCATGATAAACATCCTGATGAATCAAAAACCAGGACTCACAGACTGAGTAAGCTGCCCGACGATGGAGATCCCTGGGCGCCGAATAACCTACTAACTCCGGAGCAAAAGAAAAACACCAGTTGGACCCCGGTGGGCCAAGCAACAGACAGGAAGCTCCGGCCCCAACAAACTAAAATGAATAGCTTTATGTCGGGGCCATCATAGAGTCTGACGCCCGACCCACCGGCGTGCAATTAAAGAAGGCAGCATAGTTATCAACCATGATTGGGTTAAAAACTAAGCATGCAGACTGTCGCATAACATTTAAGTTATAACCTATACGTCTGTAACGTGTTAGGATTTTTCATATACATTGTATGAGGTATTCCTCAACATATTTACACACATCATGATAACATGTCCATGTAATGTATACCCCACTTTTATATGAGCCGCGTCATGAGAACGATGGACTTATACTCATGCGATAATAAAGGCGCAGATCAACTGTACAGTATCTGCACAGCTGATCAGCGCCTTTGTTTTCACTACTCGGCTAGTACAATCCCCCTACTTCTTTAATCTGATATTTCTGTACGCTGTGGCTTGGCTCGGCTGTACGTTACATGTAACGTGGCTGTACGTTACATGTAACGTACAGCCGAGCCAAGCCACAGCAAACCCCATCGATGGAAAAGCATGCTCATCCATTAAGGGTGGTTTACTGCGCTATATACCTAACACTTACTCGATTCACATAGTCTCGAGTTTAAAATTTGCATATTTCCAAGAGAAGCTATCCCGTTACATGATCAAGATGTATAGATATGAATTTTTCACCGTATTCGATCTAATAAGTGCACTTGTTCCTAAAATCGCACATCCTGATCGTTTCCTAAAAACATGTGCAGCTCGACTAGCACACAGCTCAACTGGCGTATGGATATCTTACATCAAATTTACACGTTAAATCGCATTAAAACTTAACCTTTATCAATGTTTGCGTAGAAGGCAGGAACGGATACACTCATTTTACACGAAAACAAATACATGACCTTATATTTTGGTGTCAGTTTTAAAAATTACCGGGACCGTCTACGTATACAAACTTTAATATGCATGTGCATGAATAGAAAAATCACTGCGCAATAATGCTGTTACTAAGTTAAACGTCCTTGTCCTCAGCCACGGTTATGTCGGTACGTTTTCGTCGCTTTATGGTACTGTACAAGTTTGGGATGTCCTGACGTTCGAAATGGGCTACACAACATTCGTATTTGTAAACCCTTCACTTACAAAAACTACCGAAACAGCACCCGACACGCTATGAACTGCAGATACTTGAGTATGTATGTTTTGTATGTTTGATGCATCCACATTTATATCTCGATGTCGTAACACAAATGACGACAAAATAATGGTGCATACGTAAAAGAAAAATAAAAGAAAAATACTATCATATCCGACATTGTCCCAAATTCATGTACATGTAAAGAAAAGTTTGTATATTTCAGCCACTTACTTTGATGCACTGTGTGACATATCCTATACAAAAGTATTTGTTGCACATAATGCATTTTTCATCTAATAATATCAATCAGATTCAAACAGGGAGCGAAATAAAAATTTAAGACCATTAAAATTTCTCGACTGTATATACATGTACATTTACAATGTTCCATACAAACCGCAATTCTGCACAAGGTATAACAAACATGTATATGTATTTATGAGGTTTTCCGATCTCTCCTTCCGAAAGCGTTGCTTCCATTTGTGTCGATGATGTTTTAAATAAATAATTTCATATACCGTAACTTTAAAATTACGAAAACATGCCCATGCAATATACAGAGATGTTTAAAGATGAAAAAAAAAAATGAAAATTTTCATTAGAAAATGTTTGCTTTTTCTTATTCATGCTCAAAACATAGATTGTGGGTACACGTTATAACCGCCTCACCGAGACGATTCAAACTAGTACCCACAATCTTATGTTTTGGAGCAAAAGATAAAAAAATAGATATACACCTGCATACCCCAGTTTTGCTTTTGATGGGATACACATTTTCCATGAAATGTTTTCCTGATGTAAAATGTTTGGACAAGAATGATTTTAATGATGCAAATGCATGTGCTTGAATAGCAATGTATGGACATGTACATTCATATCTACGTGATGTATTTAGCCGTCAATTGGGAGTAAGTCATATGACAGTGTTGGCTGCACGGTCGGCATTTTTATTTGCTTGACTTTTTATTTCATTTTACGGCAGACAGCTTCCTTATAATGTGAAGGAGCAGTGTCAGCTTCGTGTTCATTAGAGAATGTGACACAAGAACATGACTGTGTATGCCGAAACACACTTCCTGGTAATGCTGCAAATTCTACCACTTGGCCAAATCAGTCAACAGTGATTTCTGTAAATTTTGTTGACCATTTATGTATGTTAATACCAAGCAATATTACGGGTGAAAGGGCATCAATTTAGGCGATCCCATAAGTTCATGATTTAAACGGCTTTGTGGTTGTTCATGGAGAACTTTTGATGCAAATTCTTTCCTACTACATGTAGTCTCGATCTAAAACATACAAGTATATATACATGTACATGTACATGTACGAATGCTCAAATTATTTGCGATTTATATGGAACCATAATCTGAATATTTGATAACGGTTACGTTATCAGCTTACCAAGAAATGCTGGCGGACAAGTAAGGTCGGAACATTTAATAAGACAGGCCGCGATGGTTTTACATGTTTAGATAGTGCGTTCGCTTCGAAAAAAAAGTTGCGATTTCGATCTCCGGCCGGTATATTCATGTTATTTTGATGACTTGTGTTTATCCTGACATAATTAAAGTAAACCGCCTGTTAAACCATTGCTATTGTACATAATTAAACACCTTTGATCAAATGTCATTAAACTTATTTATTCATTCAATGAAAATGATTCTGATTATCCACATAGTCACTGGAAGTGTGGTAATTTTATTCTTTGTCGGAAAGGACAATGCTCAAGGCGCGAATTTTTAATGACGCCCTTGATTTTTAAATGACTTTTTTGCTTACATTCTTCTGTTCAAAGATCGAATAATCATGGATGATGTGAAAAGCAACACAAGTGACAAAGGTCATCATTTTTTTTCCCACCTCGGTTTTTGGAGTGGAAATCTTTTTCTGATTGCGCCTTTTCCTGAACTTTGCCTACTTGTACCTTCTTGGGACTCCAGCCCATCATTATTTGATCAAATGATGACCCTAAGATGACCTTGGCCTATTTTACGGCTAGGTCAATTTTGGAAACACAGGTTTTTACATGGGAAGAAGTGAAAACTATGGATTTTTTGACAACTATTGTAGCTTGAGACCTGAAAAGTGGTAGATGCAAATAAATAATGGAGTAGATAAAGGTATGCGATTAATGTAGGTCAAGGTCATCTCTTGGCCTTGGCCAGTCTGTTGTCCATAAACACTTTTCAAAGATATTCTTCTCAGAAACTGCTTGACTAATCAAAGTGATATTTTATGTGGAGCATCCATGGGTTAGGGAAACGAAAGTTTGATCGCAAGATCCAGGTCACATGACCAAGGTGGCCGCCATGCCCATGTATGGTATAAACCACTCAAAAATCTTCTTCTCCAGAACCAACAGGCTGATTTTCACAAAACTTGGTATGTAGCATTTGGGACTCCAGCCCATCATAGTTTGATCAAATGATAACCCTAGGATGACATTGACCTATACTGAGAGGAACTAGAAACTTAAGTTTCAAACTTTCCATAGTTTGGTGGTTGGGCTCCGTAAAATCGATTTTAGAACTCTGGTAATTTCTTTCCTGGAATAAAAAGATGAGTCACAGCAGAATCGCCTTCAGACGGTCAGTAAAAGAATAACTGGAGGGTTCAAATCGATTCTTACGGGGTTCCAACCCAAAGTATAAAAATTAAAAAACTTAAGTTTCTAGTTCCTCTCAGTATATTTAATGGCTAGGTTAATTTTGGATACATAGGCTTTTACATGGGAAAAAAATGAAAACTATAGATTTTTTGAAAACTGTTGCAGCCTGAGACCTGAAAAGTGGTAGATGCAAACAACTTATGGTGTAGATAGAGGTATATGCTTAATTTAGGTCAAGGTCATCTCTTGACTTTGGCCGGGGTTTCATCCATTCACACTTTTCAAAGATCTTCTTCTCTGAAATTGCTCGGCCAATCAAAGTGAAATTTCATGTGGGGCATTCATGGGAAGGGGGAACGAAAGTTTGATCATGAAATCCAGGTCACATGACCAATATGGCCGCCATGCCCATATATGGTAAAAACACTCAAGAATCTTCTTCTCAAGAACCGACAGGCAGATTTTCACGAAACTTGGTATGTAGCATTTGGGACTCCAGCCCATCATAATTTGATCAAATAATGACCCTAAGATGACATTGATCTATTTTACGGCTAGGTCAATTTTGGAAACATAGGCTTTTACCTGGGAAAAAGTGAAAAATATGGATTTTTGAATACTATTGCAGCCTGAGACCTGAAAAGTGGTAGATGAAAACAACTAGTAGATGAAGGTACGTGATTAATTAAGGTCAAGGTCATCTCTAGGTCATTTAAATATCAAAATTAAGATAATGGTTTTCTCAGAAATCACTGGGTTTCGAAACTTATAATTGCAGCCTGAGACCTGAAACTTGGCAGATGCAGACAACTTATGAAGTCAATAAAGGTGTGTGAGTATTCAAGGTCAAGGTCATTTCATAATGACTTAATACTCCAAGATCAGGCTTCAGGTGAGCGTTCTCATGACCAATTGTCCTCTGTTCTTTGTAATTTATAGCCATGGGGACCAGCTTGGTCATGCGACATTGACAATTCATGCAAGCTTTTATTCCCTCCTCTTAAGGATGCTCCACATAAAGTTTGCCTTTGATTAGCAAAGCGGTTTCAGAGAAGAAGATGCTTGAATATTATAATCATATACATGTAGGAGCAGACAACCCCCTGGAGACAAAATGTTTTCATGAACATAAATTTTCTGTCGATTTGCATACTTCCAGCAAGTTTCCCCCCGTTTAATTACATTCTACTATTTTTCCCCCATTTAAATGCGACCTTATTGACCTTACCATAAAATAAGTCAAGGTCATCCCATGGTCATGAATTGTATAAACGTTGTAGAGCTTCATTGCCTGAAGCTTTATGCCAAGTTTCAAAATCATAGGCCTTGGTTCTAGAGAAAAACAAATTAAAGGTTTTGGGTATTTATAGCCATGGCGGCCATCTTGGTCCTGTGACCTGGGCCATAAATATAAGCGTCGTTGCCCCTTCTTAAGGATGATCCACACGAAGTTTGGCTTTGATTGGCCCAGTTGTTTTAGAGGAGAGTATCTTTGAAATTGTCGACGACGACGACGGACGACGTTCGCCAGAGCATGGGTACTACTTGGTGAGCCTTCGTCTCAGGTGATCAAAAAATGCGCACTTTATTCTGAAATTGAGTAGCACATCATACTTTAGAAGTCGCTGTGTTAACGTTCAAAAAGATGTAAATTAAGTTGTGATCCCGCAATAGGTCATATGCCGTTCAGTTCATTTTCAGATGTGTCCTGCACCTTGGTACCCAGCTTTCCTTTTTTTAGTAAATGTTGTGTACATGCGTTCTCTGATTTCATTTTATACATTTTGTCTTTGGTCAAAGAGTTGTCGTCAATATATTTCCAACATAGTTTTTTTAGTTTAACGTTTTGGCTTCCCTAGGCCTAGAGCATATTCAAGTGGATTTCGATGTCAAGGGGAAAGCTCAACCAAGCCCCGAAAACTTGCATTAAAATATTGCTTGAGCAATTATACCACCTATTTACAAATGACATAACATACTCCACTTCTTTTCACCTTTCGGCATGTGCCTAAGTACATTGACCATGCAGAAAGACCTTGCCTTTTTCGTTACATAAGGTATTTGTCATTGAAAGAAATTATTCTATATGGCTGTAGATATCCGAGTTGCAATGAAAAGTGTTACTAGCTAATGTCCGCTTTTGAGTGTAGTCCAAATGTTCCGTTAGGACTGATATTGTTTAACTGTTGATCACCAAATTTCACGCCGTATGGCCTTAAGTGATACACAAGATACTCGAAGAGGTAAATCATCTCCGGTCTAGTGTAGTGAAAGCCAATGGCAACGTCACTCATACTTGAAATCCCCTGAAATGGATATTTGATTCGTTTACTAAATATTTAACAAATGATACAATTAACGACTTTTATCAAACGGTTAAGGTGCAATGTGCATTGAAAAGAAAGTTACAAAACATCGTTGCAGGAGTTTCGCGAATATTTTGCAAATTAAGTATGACAACCTTATGCAAAGTCGTTTATTAAGGATGATAGCGACCGTAAGTTGATTTTACACGGCTTGCTTGTTTTTTTTTATTTTTATTTAGAAGATACTTTCACATGCTTCCTTTGCACTTAGCAAATAAAAAGCGGGGATCACCAGGCCTTTGATTAATACCGGTTGAAAGAACACCCGATGAAGAACACCCTTTGCTAGATACTGCTAAATTTTGACAATGCCAATTTTGAAAACTCCAAATATAATATATTTGAATAAAACTATACGTTATTGAGCTTATGTAAACATCATCAAGTGTGGGTTTGGTCTACAAGTGGAATCACTAACAGATATTTGACAGATTCGTGTTTGTTTGGTATTTTTGTTTTAATACTCCATAACAAATCATTTTGTTTTCGCATTTCGTGATTTTGTATTTTTGGAAAACGTGTTTAAATAACCACTTTCGGTTTAAGTTCATAATGATATAGATGAATGTGTAGCTGAAAGAATCTGTATTGATATTCAGTAAAAGTTTCAGTTTAAGTTGTGAAAGTTGAGAACATACTTATTTTTACATGCAGCTTCAATCAGTCGAGTCGTGAATTTCAAGTCATGGTGTCAAATAACGTCGCATGAAATTGATAGAAATTTAGCTTAACATAACCTTTATCATGACGCCATTAGCGTCATTACTATCCAAAAATTAATCAACGGACGGCATTTAGACAATTACTTAGTAAGCTTGTTTCACATATATCCTCCCTTATGAAACTCCAAATCTGGCGAAACTTCGAAGCTCTCAACAAGAGTTGTTTCCCTTGGTGTCGGTGTAATCCTTAATAAATATCATGTAGAAAACCTAAGATAACCCTTATGGCTAAATGGTGTATCTCAAATTTTCTGAAAAATTTGTGTAATTAACGGAAATGAGGATATAATGTGTATGTGCGACCGTGTTCTTTTTCAACTTGCATGTTTCCATGGCAACCGAAAAAATATAGCATACCCAGTTGTTATTATAAACATAGTTGTTTATGTAGCTATTGCATCAAATAAGGTTCAATAAAATTTTGGTATAATATTCATAACATAAAGAAAAATGAGATCCTTTAAAACAATTGAACATACTGCGGTTACCGGCTAATCCTTTTCATTGACCCTGTAGATTTGGCAACTTGGAGCCAAAGTGAAATACAGTAATTTTGCAACTTTGAACAGGGTAGTCGATACAAAGACAAGATTAATCCAAATGGGGCGATATATGTTAAACGTTGGTGAGAAACCGATAATTATTTTCTGATTTCTCAGAATAATCTCGTTGATCACAAAAGAATCAAATGGAAAATATAATCTGCACTATGGATTATGTACGGTGATACTTTTAAGGCCGCTACACGACACAAAACTAGCTGCAGTAATAGCAAATAAAAATAAAACGGAGATCCTTTTAAAAGCAGTGAACACATTAATGAGAAAAGAGATGTGCCAACCGCGGTTTCGGCTATTAAGCCTTTTTAAGTGACCTATAGATTAATAGTTCTATTTTATGCTGATAAAAATCTTGCGACTGCTGTGGCAACACAGCACGTGACCAGGATGTCTGAACATACTTTGGTTCTTAATATTAATCACCTTATATATACTATTTGCTAAGCTAAACATATTTTGAATATTGTGAGCATAATTTCTAGAAATGTTTAGCACGAAGTAATAAATACTCAAATGATTTTTGGTTGAATTGCAGTGTTTTCTTAAATAATACCACACTTTCCACTGAACTTTCACCATGTCCTCACGAGCCAATAGACAGATACGAACTACTACTGTGGTATGGTAATGATTTTAAAAAACTGCTGAAGGTCTACAACTATAGATCGAAGGTCATATACAGCTGTAGATCTAAGGTCATATAAGCTACGTTCTAATCCACGGCCACCAATCCAGCTCTTTCATAGCAAAATACAATGATAATAAATTAATTTGCGATACTTCCACCTATGCAGCTGCGGGGTTCGAAACGTGTAAGTGACTTCGTGTTCTCTTGTTTTATTATGAATTACTCCTATTTTAAGACATCTTTCAAAAATCGGAGAATGACATGATGTGGGTAATTTATCTGGCGTCTTTCATCTCCAGCCGATCTGCTAAAAACACAGCACGTGGTTTGGAATCACTTTTGAGGTGAGTGCAACACCAGCGTTTTTAGGTTGTGTGCTAGATTTTCAACACAAACACACCGCAGTACTTCACGTTTTCCAACTTATGCAATGCGTATTTTTTATTTGGAATATTTTATTTTGCCTAATGAAGAAAATTTGTGACCATAGACGTCAATTGTATGCCTATGATTTGAACGAAATCGATATGCTATGAAGCGGCGTGATAAGCGATGAAGATAGGGGTTTAGCTATGAAAAAAAAACGTGTTATGCTTGGAGGATGAGCAGTCCAGTTGATTTTACTATAACGAAATACGCTGGCCAGCCTTGTATTGTCAAGAGGCGTATTTAATAAAATCCTCAGCTTCGACATCAATTTAGCAAATCTGGTAAATTTGATAAGCATGATTCTTCCTTTACAAGAGCATGTTTTGTCTTACAGTATGTTTTTATCTATTACAGGTATTTTTCGTTATGTATGCTTACTTATATTTATTTACTGTATATATGTAGTTCGCTTCTTATTGGAGGAACGAAAAATAGCTATATGCATTACCAAAAATGATCAGTTCAGAAGAATCATAACACGTTACAGACGTATAGGTTATAACTTGAATGTTATGCGACAGTCTGCATGCTTAGTTTTCAACCCAGTCATGGTTGATAGCTATGCTGCCTTCTTTAATTGCACGCCGGTGGGTCGGGCGTTAGACTATATGATGGCCCCGACTTCAAGCTATTCATTTTAGTTGGTTGGGGCCGGAGCTTCTTGTCTGTTGCTTGGCCCACCGGGGTCCAACTGGTGTTTTTCTTTTGCTACGGAGTGAGTAGGTTATTCGGCGCCCAGGGATCTCCATCGTCGGGCAGCTTACTCAATCTGTGAGTCCTTGTTTTTGATTCATCAGGATGTTTATCATGATTTATTTGTTTGTTCTTGATGATTCATTGACTAGTTAGAGATTCACCACGAGGACCGAAGAACTAACTAAATGTTATCAACCACTGCAGAAGCTGAGGGTGAGGTTAGGATCCTGTAAAACCGGTTTAAGCCCGCCAGTAACTTTGTGTTACTGATCGTTCCAAGGCGATACTTCTGTGGTGGTTCTTTTTGTTTATGTCTTGGTGTTTAACATTTTTGTGCTGTTGGCGCCTTATGTGTGTTTTCATATTTTTAATTAAGTAAAGGTAACTTAGTGGCCACCTATTGGGATAATAGTTGCTCATTCGGTTTACGATATGTTTCATGGTATAAGTACCTGATTGTTAGTTTGTTTTTTTCCCACCTCGGTTTTTGGAGTGGGAATCTTTTTCTGATTGCGCCTTTTACTGATCTTTGCCTACTTGTACCTTCTTCTTGTACATGGAATTATCGGGGTTCATACAGTAAGAAGGTACAAGTAGGCAAAGATCAGGAAAAGGCGCAGTCAGAAAGAGATTCCCACTCCAAAAACCGAGGTGGGAAAAAAACCTAACAAACAATCAGGCACTTATACCATGAAACATATCGTAAGCCGAATGAGCAGCTATTTTGCCAATAGGTGGCCACTCAGTTACCTTAACTTAATTAAAAATAAGAAAACATACATAAGGCGCCAACAGCACACAAAAAAAATAAACACCAATACATAAAACAAAAAGAACCACCACAGAAGTATCGCCTTGGAACGATCAGTAATACAAAGTTTCTGGCGTGCTTAAACCGGTTTTACAGGATCCTAACCTCACCCTCAGCTTCTGCAGTGGTTCATAACATTTAGTAAGTTCTTCGGTCCTCGTAGTGAATCTCTAACTAGTCAATGAATCATCAAGAACAAACAAATAACTCCGGAGCAAAAGAAAAACACCAGTTGGACCCCGGTGGGCCAGCATGACTACATTATAAAAAGAGCATGACTACATTATAAAAAGAGTTTAAAAAGAATGCAGCGGTCTCGGATTTAAAATCCAACAATTGAATGGCTCGATGTAAGCGCAATAGTTATTGATAATGAGCTAGAAAAAGTGCTATCTATGTGCAATGAATACTTACCATACTATTTCAAAAAAAAAAAAAAAGACATTTATCAGCTTTTCTTAGTTGCCGATTAAGCTAAGTAAGTAAGTAACTTCTTCATTTCATAGCTGAGGAGGCTATTCAATACGACTCTTGACAATACGAGGCTGAACCGTACATTTCATTATAGTACAATCAACTGGACTGCTCTAGCTCATAGTATAACAAGTTGTCTTCATAGCTAGTCTCCTTTCTTCATCGCTTATCACGCCGCTTCATAACGTATCGATTATTTTCAAATCAGAGGCATACAAATAACGTTTATGGTCACAAATCTTCATCATTAGTCAAAATAAAATCTTCCCAATAAAATGGATGCATTGTATAAGTTGGAAAACGAAGTTATTCAGTGTGTTTGTGTTGAAAATCTAGCATACAACCTAAAAACGCATTTTCTGCACTCACTTCAAAAGTGATTTCAGATCACGTGCTATGTTTTCAGCAGATTGGCTGGAGGTAAAGAAGGCTAGATAAGTTACCCACATCATGTCATTCTCTGATTTTTGAAAGATGTCTTAAAAAAGGAGTAATAAATAATAAAACTGGAGATCACGAAGTCGCTTACACGTTTTGAACTCCGCAGCTGCATAGTGGGAAGTACCGCAAATGAATTTATTATCATTGCATTTTGCTATGAAAGAGCTGGATTGGTGGCCGTGTAATCATAGTTTTATGATTCAGATGTTTAAAGACGTTCTTTGGGTTAAAAATGTTGATGTTAGTGTGTTTAACGGGTTTGATACCAAATTGTGAAAAAATACTCTGTCATGGTGTAGTTAACGAGTAGGAAAGCAAAACAAATGTCTGACGATCGCCAGTTTTGATCTTTGAAAAAAGTACAAGTAGGCAAAGATCAGGCAAAGGCGCAATCAGAAAAAGACTCCCACTCCAAAAACCAAGGTGGGAAAAAAACAAACTAACAATCAGGTACTTATACCATGAAAACATTTCGTAAGCCGAATGAGCAGCTATTTTCCCAATAGGCGGCCACTCAGTTACCTTAACTTAACTAAAAATATGCAAACATACATAAGGCGCCAACAGCACAAAAATATTCTAAACACCAAGACATAAAACAAAAAGAACCACCACAGAAGTATCGACTTGGAACGATCAGTAACACAAAGTTACTGGCGGGTTTAAATCGATTTTACACGTCCGTAACCTCACCCTCAGCTTCTGCAGTGGTTCGTAACATTTAGTTAGTTCTTCGGTCCTCGTGGTGAATCTCTAACTAGTAAATGAATCATCAAGAACAAACAAAAGTTTATGTATATCAAAAGTTTGCATTTTTTTTATTCTGACTGTAATTCATAATCATTACTGACTTTAATGCTAAGGGACTGACTGACATAAAGAAAGGTGTGGAGTCTGCCTTGTTATTCGTTTTTTTTTTTTTGTAAAGTGTCATCAGGTTGTATAGTATATGTATTTAACCGATGGACTTTATCAACCACATATTGGCAAAAAGTATCAAACGGTTTTTGAGAAGTGTTTGTAGGGAAGTCGATTACCAAGGATTAGATTACTTATCAAAATATTCGATCAGTGAGCAAGCAGTCATTATACATACCGATTTCGCTTGGTTGGAATCATACTTGTAAAACCAGTCTGGATAAAGTCGCATCAGATGGTGGGTTGGTCCTAAGGGATGAAACCGAGTTCTACCTTTTGCGTCTAAAGTATCACCTAGATTCACATCTGAAATCATAAGACTTCTGTAGTAACATGTGTCTTCACGAAAAAGTCCCTATTTATGTTTTTGGTTGTTTTAACTTTGCAGAATGTTCATTTTAAAGTATCAATTCTGGCAGTTTCGCTTGGGTGGACAAATTATTATTCAAAATCGATATCACGTGTTTCTCCAGAACTTTGTGACTTTTGGGTTTGGGGGTTGCCATGTGAATTATTCATCACGTCGCCAAAATAAAGGAAAGTGAAATAAAATTTTTGCTCAATATAGTTTGAATCCCGCGGCTTTAACAGTGCAATCCACGAAAATGCAGTTGGTCGGTTAGGAGTTTTGTTAAAAATAATTCTGAAGGTGCTTGTGGCATAAGTTAACACATCGTACAATCGGCCTTGAATGGTTAAGCGATAAAAAAACTTAGCCCCTTTATACAGATTGGCGTCTTTAAGCGGTTCATGTTTCGTTGGTTTAGAACGTCTTTAGATAAAATACACCTGTTACCTACGAAATTGTTCATGTCAGGCTATTAGGAAATGAATATTACCATTATGTACTCCAAAAAAGTTTTGCATCACTTGATATTATTTTCTCATTTTAAAACAATCATGTTAAAAGGTTCAAGTAGACAATAATAGACTGTTCAGATATTCTTGAGAAGACGCAGTCAAAACATTCCTGGAAAGCTACTGTGGAAAAAGCTATCAATCAATACTGGTTTGACAGATTACAAACTGTGATTCCGCTGTACCCTAGTTTCCAGCGGTCAGTTTTTGACACGACAAAGTTCTCAACACGACATCCGTTGATTGAGTCTACGGGGAACCTGCGTGAAGTACCACGTATAGCAGTACACCTAAAGATCACTACAGGGACGTATATTCTGCAAACTACCAGAGCTACGTTTAACCAAAATGCAGAAGACCCAACGTGCTTGCTGTGTAATGCTGGTGCAGAGACTTTGAGTCATTTCCTGTTAGACTGTACCACCCTCGAAAATATAAGGCAGCCAAGTACTTAGAGACATTAAGATAGTTCTGAAAGACAGTGATATAGACTTAAGCAAAAACCAGACTCTAATCCAGTTATTAACTGATTGTTCTGCCTTTATTGACGAAAAGACTGTTCATGAGATTATCTTTCACGCCCGGAGACTGTGTTACGCGTTACATGTTGAGAGGTACAAGAGACTGTCTATAATACCCCGAAGAAAAAAAAAAAATCTAAAAAGACTGGCTATTGAAATTTAAAGACATTACGTTGTAAATATGGAAGCCGTGGTCCACCTTAGCTAATCCAGGGTTTTTTCAAGACATTCTTAGGTTGTAAATAGGGTGGTGGATGTGTCATCATTTTAAACCTGGAACTGTACATACCATAACGTGTACATCGTCTTAGGTTTTGGACCCGACTTTACCCGTTAAAATCGCGTTTTGGCGGGTATCCTCGGGTTGGTACTTATGCTGTAATCCCGCTGTGCGTACATACGCTTTTCATTAATATCGACCGGTCTTGCTGCAAGAGATGCTCAAAACTGTAACCTGATAACGTAACATCCAGGTATGGGAATTGATTATTTTTTTTAGAAAAAGATGAATTTTGTCATAATCATTTCTTTTGAAGAAAGAAATGGGATCCTCACAAAAAATTAATAGGAAGCGTTTTTTCAACCGTTTTTCTGCGTTAAGGAATAAGTATTTTATTATTTAATTTGCTGACGTATTCTACCGGTCGATCAACGAAAGTGCCTCACCCCCAACTGCATTGCATAAAAATAGTTCCAATATTTCAAACGATTGTTACAAAAATAAAACGGAATGACGACATATTTATTGCATAAGTTAATTTGAAACATAGAATAGGTTATATTTGAAGCTTTCAAACACATTTGTAAGTTCTTTTTCTGTAATTTGAACTCCTAGTTGGCGTATTAATATCTCAACGACTGACTGACAGGTCACAGAAGATCGCGTCATATTAAATAAGAACTGGTTTCAGAAAAAAATTGAAGTTGTGATTTTATTAGTAGATACTTATATTAGTAAAACAGCAGCATACATTAGCGTATAACCGAAACGCGCGCCGGGCGTAGGAAAAATCTCAACACACTGTTGATGTTGGATGTATAAAAATAATTCATTTAAGCAGTCACACATTAGCATTGCCGAACCTCGGATCCGAGGCCGAATTTATAAAAATATCAAAACACTGAAAATTTTGGACCATGTTTATGCTCTGTCCCAGACTTGCTACGCACGCGCTACAGGAGCACATCAACGTTATTTGCGCATCTCATAAACGCTTTGGGTACGTCACTAAAGCAATATCTAGTAAAATTATACACGTAGCGTACACTGGCATGCATAAAATATGCGCCAAACGCATTCAAAGCGTATTCAACGCACCTGTAACGCACGTGGAACTTATTCAAACCAAGACACGCCAAGCTTCTAGAAAATATTTAAGCACGTTTAAAACATTTTGAACCCATACGCGCACGAAATGCGCACCGACTTTGAGCGACGTACAGCGACGTGCACCAGACGTACACCTAACTTACCAAACTCAAACATTACGCGTTTTGAACGCGTTTCCGACGTGCGTCTGGCGTATGTGGAATTTTGCATTTTTTTAACACGCCCGGTGCGCTTTTCACTTACAGCTGTTTATGCTTATTTTTAACTGCTATTTAAATTTTGACTGCCAGCTTCTCAAGAGTAAGCCTTTAGGCTAGAGCGGGGTGGCCTTGTGGCAGAATACTTGATTCCGAATGAATCGAGAGGCCCCGATTCAAACCATGTTAATTTGCCATAGTTTGTCTTTGTGAAAGCAGGGAACTGTCCGAATCGAGTGTTTCTTGATGAGTTTCAAAACTATACTGGTATAATATGCTGTCTCTTACATGTAATGAAACACGAGATGAGTAAATAAACTTGGAAACTCGATTAAAATTACTTCCTAATAAGCTTGGTAAACATAAAAGCTAGAAAAACAACAACAATTCAGCAAACAGAAACTTGAATATTGTAAACCTGAAAATAATTAATTCAGGCTACTGGTGGCTTATCAACAGATAAGGTAGAAAAGAAGTTCCGACCACTGAGCATCACAATATTATCAGGAAAATCCAGGTAGTGTTAATTGGTGCTAATTGGTTTATAGCAGCTCACAGCATGAAGAGACTAATGACCAAAGACCATTTTTTGGACCTAAGAGATGTACACCTAATGTTAATACAAGACTTACGTTATATCTACTCTTCAAGAGGTGCGTCGAGTTCGGCGGAAATTATATCAACCAACCAACCAGCCGATAGGGGCAATCATAAAGACATTCCCACTACAAAAACCGAGATGGGAAAGAACTTAATTGACATTTAGAAAACATAAAGTAAGCCGAGTGAGCAGATATTTCCCTTTATGCGGCCACTCAGTTCAGTTACCCGAACTTAAATGAAACTATGGAAACACACAAAAGGCACAAACAGCTTCTGCCAACATTAGTGTTTAAAATGTTTGTACTGTTGTCGCCTTATGTTTCATATCATATGTTTTAGTAAACATTAGGTAACTGAGTGGTAACCTATTGGGAAAATAGCTGGTAATTCGACTTACGCTATGTGTTCATGGTATAAGTACCTAATTGTTAATTTGTTTTGTTTTCCAACCTCGGTTTGGGAAGCCTTTTCTGATTGCGCCTTTTCCTGATCGTTGCCTACTTGTATCTTTTTTCAGGTCTTACGCTTCAACTTCAACTTCAATGGGGATACTCGACAACATCCACTTGTAGACATCAACGTCGAGGAAAATAGGCTGTACATCGGTGAAGCGTGACGTGCCCCAACATCTTCCCAATAAACTGATGTCACACAACACCATAAAACAGTCCAATGACCAACATGTATTTACACTGTACAGTAACTGATTCTTTTATTTATAAGATGGTACGAGCGAGACGAGTTGGATGGATGATTTGAAAGCATCCAGACTCGCAGAGGCAATACAGGATTCCGGTATCATATTCCACGTGGTAACAGTTCTTGGGAAAAAGGAATACGAGGGGTGTTCTTTAATACATGTCATTTGCTTGATTACTTTTCCCATATGGAGAAAGGTAAATCTTCCTTGATCAGATTAGTACCAAAATTATTGCTCTCTGACGCATGACCCTATAGTAATCGCATTCTAAAACAGGATACAGTAATTACACTGCGTTGTTTTCCATTAAATTTCAAACATGCAATTTCGGTCACAAGTATAGAAAATGCTGTAACATTCGCAACACTAAATACATAACCGCTTCCATTTTACACATAAACTTGCCATTGATATGAGCATCAGGAAACTCTTTTGTAGAATGTATTTACCTTTACTTTATAGATTTATTGCACCTGCTTTGTGACGTCATAATATTTTGAAAATACGCCATTTAAAATAAATGCACAGACTACGCCTTTTAAGATTTCAAGATTTTTAAATTGGATTGTATGGTGAATATATCAAAATTATGGTTATCTTATTTTTTCTAAAATGGTCTAAATGTATATTCGCTGTAAACTGCTAAACTGGCAACTTAACATTTTCGTCAGGTTTAAGGTGAAGCAGGCGCACAGTTTCTAGGACAGCTGTTCGTCTCTATAACCAGAGGACCAATGGTCCTGTAAACGCTCACCTGAGATCTGCTGCATATACCAATAAACATGTTTGAATATTATGTATTTAACTCCAGTGCAGGGGCAGATGAAGCCCTTGGGCCATTTTCTTTTTTTCAGAATCTTCAATATTCTGTCCATTTGCCAATTTCCTGCTGGCTTTTCCCTTCAAATGACATTTTAACAGTTTTCCCAATTCAAATGCATAGGCAACCCACGTTGACCTTGCCATAAACTTGGTCAAGGTCATCACAGGGTCTTATTTTTTTTATATACATTGGAGTACTATAGCCATCGATGCTTCATCCCAAGTTTCCTTGAAATCAGTCTATTAGTTTCAGAGAAGAAGATTTTTGATGGGTTTTTACCATATATGGGCATGGCGGCCATCTTTGTCATGTGACCTAGATTATTTATATACACATTGATTCCCCCATTCTATAGATGCTTCACATAAAATTTGGCTTTGATTGGCCAAGTGGTTTCAGAGGAGAAGACGTCTGAATATTATGGCAATATACATGTATATTGCCCCGGGGTGGGGGCACATGAGCCCCTGGGGTCCAATTTTTTTCAGAATCATTAATATTCAGTCCTACTTCCCATTTCCTGCAAGACTTTCACTTTTAATTACATTTTAAAAGTTTTCTCCATTCAAATGCATTGGCGACCTATGTTGACCATGCAGTAAAGTAGGTCAAGGTCATCACAGGGTCATGGTTTATATATACATTGTAGTGCTTGAGCCATCGATGCTTCATGCCAAGTTTTGTTACCATCGGTCCACCGGTTCTGGAGAAGAAGATTTTTGAAGGGTTTTTACCATATATGGGCATGGCGGCCATCTTGGTCATGTGACCTGGATTATTTATATACACATTGGTTCCCCCTTCCCATAGATGCTTCATGTAAAATTTGGCTTTGATTGGCCAAGCGGTTTCAGAGAAGAAGATGTTTGAATATTATGATAATATACATGTATATTGCCCCGGGGTGGGGGCGGATGAGCCCCTGGTGCCCAATTTTTTTCAGAATCATTAATATTCAGTCCTACTGCTCATTTTCTGCACGATTTTTCCTTTAAATGACAATTTAACAATTTTTCCCATTCAAATGCAAAGGCGACCTATGTTGACCTTGCCGTAAAATAGGTCAAGGTCACAGCAAGGTCATGATTTATATACACATTGTAGTACTTGAGTCATCGATGCTTCATGCCAAGTTTGGTTGAAATCGGTCCAGTGGTTCCGGAGAAGAAGATTTTTGAAGGATTTTTACCATATATGGGCATGGCGGCCATCTTGGTCATGTGACCTGGATTATTTATATACACATTGGTTCCCCTTCCCATAGATGCTTCATGTAAAATTTGGCTTTGATTGGCCAAGCTGTTTCAGAGAAGAAGATCTTTGAAAATGGTGGACGACGGACGGACGGACGACGGACGACGGACGGACGGACGGACGACGGAGCATGGGTATACTATAAGCTCACCTTGTGAGCCTGACGGCTCAGGTGAGCTAATAATAGAAACCCAGTCATATTGTCTGATTGAAAACGTCCACCAAAAGGCTTCTAAAAAAATCTAGCAAATAGATTTCGTGAAGTTGTAGTGTATTAGCACATGATTACATCAAAGAATTTTGTACTATTTTTCAAAATGTTACAACTTATAAATCAATGTTTTGGAGGATAAACAATCCAAAGCTTGAATCAATGGAACAAGCAAAGATCTGACATATAGCAGCATTAACAGTTTGGATCAGTCATAACTGGAAATGAAATTATGAGTCTGAAACTTCTATACCGACGTTCTTTCATTTTACAATCCATTACAAACAGACGTAGTGCTATGTTTAAAGTTCTTGTAAAAAATGCAGTTTCTGTTTTAGGAAAATACCTTTTCGCCTATGTATTAGCAAGGTTATGAAGAGTCCGCAAGTTTAAAATGGTTCTTCTAACCATTGCAATTCAAACAGTATACTGTCTTTTGGGACTGTGTAAAGTACATGTATGCAGTTTCATAATGGTGCTCCTCTTTGGAGGCTCAGTTTGCAATGATCAATTGGATCATCTTAAAATGGTTGGGTGGTTTCAATATCGCAATGAATCTATGTATAACTACCAATTACTTTTTTCTGGTACAGATAATGGTTAAAGAGAAAACGAGTCGATGACAAGAATTAAAGAACACCCCTCGTAGTTTCAAAAATTCCCATTGTTGTCACATTTTCCCTGTACGAGCCTATGTTTCCAAAACTGACTTGAGCGTAAAATTGGTCAAGGTTATCCTAGGGTCATCATTTGAGCCGACAACGATGGGCTGGAGTCCAAAACACTACATAACAACCAAATGAATTTAAATATCAGCACACCGCTTTTGGAAAAGTTTTTTGTTTAAGCATTTTGATCATTTTTGAGCCTGGCGGCCATATTGTGCATTCAACAAAGATTTTGTGCACAAAATTTGTTCCCCCGAGGCCCAGTGATTTCTGAGAAAATAAAAATATTTATTTTAAGTTAAAATAAGGTCAAAGTCAAGGTCAAGACATGGAACTGGCATTGATAAAAAACATACCTCCATAAGTTGTCGGCATCTAACAGCGTTTAAGTCTTAGGCTGCAATATCTTCTAAGATACCCATTGTTTTCGCAAATCGTTTCCATAAAATTGTATTGTTTCATTACTAATTATGCCCCCAACTTTGAAAACGTCCCCAACTTTGAAAAAGTTGGAAGGGCATATTGATTTCTGCTTGTCTGTCTGTCTGTCTGTCTGTGTATGTGTGTCTATGTGTGTACGTGCGTCTGTTACATTTTTTTTGTATCTTCTGAATGGTGCGTGCTAGAGATTTGAAATTTCATATACAGATTTCTCATGAAAAACAGTTGTCCCATATTTTTAATGTCCGAGTTATGTCGCTTTCATGAGTTAAGTCCCTTTGTAAACAATATTTCAAAATCTTGTGTGAAAGATACCTCAAAAAGTATTTAAGCTAGAGCTATCATTTTGGTATACAGGTTAGGGCTGAGGAGTAGATGGCCTGATTTACATTTTAGAACTTTACCTCGATTTTTGACAACAAAAACAACAACAGAATTTTGAATTTTTGATTGATTTTCCACATTTTGGTGAAATTTGAATTTTTTGAAAGGTGAATGCTATGGCTTTGAAATTTCATATACATATTTCTCATGAACAAAATGTGAAAGTCGTGTGTGCACGATATTTAAAAACAAATGTTTGAGCTCAATCATTTACATTAGATAAACTGGATGGGGCTGAGTAGAAGAAGACCTGATTTACTTTTGAGAACTTTATCTCAAATTTTGACAAAAATACAGAGTTTTGAAATTTTGATTGATTTTTCCACTTTTTCGGTACAATTTGAAATTGAACGGTGAATGCTCTCTAGAGTTTTGAAATTTCATACACAGATTCCTCATGAAAAAAGAATGACCCGTACATTTTTCATGTCTGAGTCATGGCCTTGTTTGGAGTAATGTCCCTTTGAAAACAATATTAGAAAAATCTGTCTGCAAGATATCTCAAAAAGTGCTTGAGCTAGAGTCTTATTATTTTGTATACTGGTTGGAGTTGAGAAGAAGATCACCTGATTAATTGTCCCCCGCCTTTTCGAAGAAAAGCGGAGGGAGATAGTTTTTGGCTGTCCGTCCTTCCGTCCGTCCTTCCGTCCGTCCGTCCGTCCGTCCTTCCGTCCCCCTATAGGAGTATGTACCTTGTGTGCGCAACTTCTCCTACAGTTTCATTCCGATTCTTTTGAAACTTTACAGATGTCTTCATCATGCTTTGAAGATGTGAATGTGGTTTGGATATAATCCTCAGATTAATTTTGACACTTTTTTCGCAATTTGAACTTAGTCATTTTTCGGGCAGTTTGATAATGAAAGTGAATAGACAGTGGGTACCTTGTGTGCGCAACTCCTC
This sequence comes from Rugalucina vietnamica, assembly GCA_964017185.1. NCBI lineage: Eukaryota > Metazoa > Mollusca > Bivalvia > Lucinida > Lucinidae > Rugalucina > Rugalucina vietnamica. The sequence continues at coordinate 16,585,963 of OZ024869.1, read as the reverse complement.
CTACAGTTTTATTTCAATTCTTTTGAAACTTTACAGATGTCTTCATCATGCTGTGAAGATGTGCATGTGGTTTGGATATAATCCTCAGATTAATTTTTGACACTTTTTTTGCAATTTGAACTTAGTCATTTTTCGGTATTTTGACAATGAAAGTGAATGGACAGTGGGTGCCTTGTGTGCGCAACTCCTCCTTCAGTTTTTAATTTAGATTCTTTTGAAACTTTACAGATGTCTTGATGATGCTTTGAAGATATGCATGTGCTTTGGATATAATCCTCAGGTTAATTGTTGACACTTTTTCGCAATTTGAACTTAGTCGTTTTTCAGGCATGTATACAATGAAAGTGAATGGACATTGTGTACCTTGTGTGCAAACTCCTCCCTCAGTTTTATTCTGATTCTTTTCAAACTGTACATATGTCCTGACCATGATTTGAAGATTTAAATGTGGTTTGAATATAATCCTCAGATTAATGTTTGTCACTGTGACATGAAGTAAATGCATGCGATTTGGATATACAGTATTGTCAGATATATTTGTGTAACTAAACAATTAAGGCAGGGGACATAAATTCTCTGAATTTGCTTGTTTTAGAGGAATTTCCCTCAAATCAGACCTGTCAACTCTCCTGGGTACCCCGTTTTTCTAACGATTTTGCAATTGGACTCCGGCTCCAATTTTGACAAAATTATGATAGTTTCACTCCATTTTTAACTGCAAAATTGCTTTGATTCTGTTTCTGGATTTAGGGCAAAACAGAGGCAATCTAACAGCTACTTCAGGATATTAAATTTCACTTCATTCGAATGTAATAAATGAATCCTACATGCTAAATCAGCTTGCTAACTGTCATTCCGCTCCACTTCGGTACCTCGTTCCACTCCCCTGACAGCTTAGCATAAGTTGCCTTTAAACTAACATCGAACTCATTGCGGATTACGTAAGCGACTTGCCATTCTGTTATTTTGTTAGTAATTGTATTATGTTTGTTATGTATTTGTACCAGTGACGAAGATCTTCCAGTTAACACATAAAATTGCCTAAAACGTTTTAATTAATGTAAAGAAAAAAAAAAAAAAAAAAAAAAAAGATTTTCGTCTTTGAGTGGTTGATTCTACAGTAGTCTCCCATTATCTATTTAAAGACATCTTTGAACTTTTCCAAAGACAAAATGAATGAGTACTTTAACAACCAGAATACTTAAAATTTATATCATATATGCAAGAAAAGATCTAACATAAGTTAGAATTACAAAGTTTTGCAATTTTTCTGAATTTTCATTTTCGATCAAGGGCTGAATATATCCAATTTCCGTCGATATGCAGTGGTTTAACGGAATACCGATGGAAATATTCCGTCTAACAAACTGCCAGTTTAGGGACAAGCATTGAGTTGGGGGTAAGGTATTTTACAAACATATTTTTCTAGTTTATATTGATTTTAGTCTGTTCAAAGTGAAAAAAGTAGTATTAGAATTTGTAAGTCAAATGCCCCTGTAAAATAGGAAAAACACCCAAGTGGTGCAAAACTTATTTTGAGGAGTATCTATCAAGGATGTTGTCAAATTTGTAAGTGATGTAACACATTTTTAACACACACTGTCAAAAGGTCTGATCTCAACAAATAATGCTAGTAAATTATATATATATATATATATATATATATATACATATATACATACATATATATATATATATATATATATATATATATATATATATATATATATATATATATATATATATATATATATATATATATATATATATATATATATATATATATATATTATATACTTAACCAAATTCCCAACGCACATAGTAAGATTTTTGCCAATATTTCAAAAACGAATTGATCAAAAATGTTCAACAGAACAATTGTATTGTGTGGTAGTGAGAATTACATCAATAACTCACAAAGATTGAAATTTACTGCTTAAGTAAGTTCCCAAAAGGGAAATAAACAGAATTTCGAATTTATCAATTTAATTCATCTAAACAAATTAATGTTTAGTGTTTCCCCTATTAGCCTGTACCACCGCTAAACAGCGCTGTCGCATGGATAGGTTGTGATTTCCTATTACATTTTGTGGAATGTAAGACCACTCAGCAACCAACACTTGCACTAACTGGCGACGGGTTTGAGGATTTGCATGAATTACAAAACACTTTCTTTTATGGGATATAACTGAGTCTTTTTACGAGTGAACGGACGGACGGACAGGTTGAAAGTGAAAACGAATTTCACTTCATGACAAAATGGTTGCATTTCAAACTTGAACTCGAATGATACCAAATGGTTGTGTTTAAGCAAGAAAAAATGGTGAAATTAAAACTTCCTTTTTGCATTGACTTTAAACGTACCTTAGTAAAAGATGTAATCCCCTCAACTAAACCGATCGCTCCAGCCATTGTATCAACAGATAGACGAACCATTTTTATTGATTTCGATATGATATATAACCGGGCTTCAAATAAAAGTTTCAGAATGAGAAAAAGCTACATACCACAAGGAGCACGTGCAGAAAATATGTGTTTCATGATTAACTTATTGCGCGATCCCTAGAGAAAATGTGTGTGAAATAACGTAGTAGTTGTGTGTAAATGCTTAAGAGACAAGTGTGTGCTAAATTTTAAAGTCAAATCTTTGACGAAAGTGAAGTTAATGAAATTTTAAAAGTAGTGCGTTGGCATTTTTGCAAAGTGTACGGTATTCAATATCGAGTTGGTAGCAGAAGTTTATTTTTTTGAATTTATAACATAAACCATGCTTACGCAAACGTTCAAAACAACGTCCTATGTTGACGTCATCAGGCCCCAGGTCTGCCTCTGGACATATCTTGACAGCTTCCGACGACGAAAATCTTTTCAAAGCTTCTTTACTGAATATGCATCCTGGTCCTGTAGGGACAAATCCTTTTTTTACCACAGCTTTGAACTTTTTACCAAAATGAATGGCTTTATGTGTGTCTTGTTGGGACAAAAAGTATCGTAAATTTTCCATAATGACGTAAGAATCATCATCGGTGCGCATAAACCAATCAAAGTCATCAAAATAATGTTTGTACACGTATCGAAATGCTCTAAATGTTTTCATTGTGAGATGTTGTCTTCCCTCCTTAGTTCCAAGTCCTGAAATGATTATAAAGTACAATTGATAACTATATGAAATAAAATATAAACGATTGATCCTTTGGAAGCAGACAATTCCAAACATTTTCACAAGAAAAATCTAAATCATAGACATACATGTATGCCTAAACAGGGTCAACTGATTTAAACATTGTGAGGAAGATGGGTCTAAACGTACATTTTAGTGCTCTGAATATTCTAACTGATCTCAAAGGACCGAAATGATAATAAAATCTGCGCATTGGTTGATGAACTGGGATACTTTTTAGGGCCGCCACACGACAAAACGCCATCTGCAGTAATAACAATTAAAATATAAAAGTTTGATCCTTTAGAAGCAGTGTAAGCGTTCAAAGGGATGTATTATGGGCAATATTGCGCAGTGACCCTTTATAAACCGACGACGATAGGCAAATAAATATACCACAATTTCAAACATTTACATCAAATAATTATAAACATTGTTTAGAGGATGTTGCAGTTGTTGATCAGGCAGTGTACATGTTAATTCTGAACTGGAATGGGGTGCTAATCACAAGTAATCAGACTACGCATATTTTGAGTGACCACATCTGAATTAACACTATCCATCTACTCTTGCAAAATTATAAATGAAATGGTATCACTTCACAAAAAAGAGCTCTTAATTTCATAAATTCCAATCCAATGCACCTTTGAACATTTCTCAGTGTGTAGCATCTGTGTAGTTCTCCGAGAAGGTTATAATAAATTATGGCTTATCAGTAGGTGATCAGTTTATGGTCACTTAAGCAATAAACACGTCAGTGGCTTACAGGCTACAGCTGTGATGAATCACCTACCTTGCAGAATTCTGATATCAGCCTAGTCGTATTGTATATACTAGACCTTGATGTCAAGACAGGGGATAGCACTAGCAGAATAGTATCAAAATGTAGAAACCAATATATAATGCAAGGCTTTACAAATAAATGTACATCAAGGTCTAGGAGCTAGACTAGATACCTGTAAAAAGGTACAAGTAGGCAAAGATCAGGTAAAGGTGCGATCAGAAAAAAGATTCCCACTCCAAAAACCGAGGTTGGAAAAAAAACTAAATTAACAATAAGATACTTATACCACGAAAACATATCGTAAGCCGAATGAGCAGCTATTTTCCCAAAAGATGGCCACTCAGTTACATCACTTTAACTAAAATATTTTTTGTCATTTATTCTTGATCAAGTCTTCCAATCATACAGTACATGATGTTATACAAATACTTGAAATATATTACATTGCGTGAACATCGATGCATGAATAGTTTATGCTAAATGCACATTGTTAGCTCGAGTTCACACCCGGTTAACAAGGTATATATGGTAGGCGTTAATTTACGGCTATCAGTCAATTGCCTTTACGACTAAGTCATTGATAATTTCGGACTAAGTCATAGAGAATTTACGCAGGGTATTAGAGACATTCGGACAATACACTGTCACATTCAGTGTGTTTACACAATAAGAATCATAAGAATAGAAATAAGGTGTGTGGTTGCAAGAGAGAGAGTACAAAAATAAGGTAATTTGTTTCTAACATTGGATCTTAAATAAATTTGTGCATACTCTGAATATTTATATGAAGTTTGACCCAAAGGCAGATCCTGTTCTGGAGTCCGGTGTTAAAAGCTTTGAAATTAATTATTTTTGTACTTTCAGGTTCATAAATTTATTATTTATGGCTTTGATGAACCTTTGGAATTTGAATGATGTCGAAATGTGTATGGCAAGAGTGATTGCGAATGTTATATTCACAATGCAAGTGAAATGTCACAGTTTGTCTGTTTTGTCAATGTTCCTTTACGGCCTAGGTAAAAATGTATTGGTGACTTGCGTACTACGTATATGTTACATTTCGACTTTCTGTATATGTTCCTTTCGGACATTGTGGCGAAACAGACTGCATAGTGGAAGAGGTATCTGGTGTTACTTTTGAAGAAAGTTTCCAGGATTTACCAATTGAACTTGGAAGGTAATATTTTAGTTTTATCTGTGTTATGTCCCTCATCATCAGTCTCTTGAATGGTCAGGAATTGATGAAATTTTGATTCGTGACGTTTCGTGCAATTTCATAATTTTTCTTGTCTGTCCGTAATTGTTTTACGAATCTGTAATGCACCAGTCATTTATATCTCCGGGGCCCCTAGGGTTGGGGATAGCAGGGACATAGCGGGGCTGAAATGCCGAGATTTTACTTCCGACGAGTCCCGGCAGTGCCTATTCTCACCGCCATGGAATAGGCGAGTAAAAATTATTCAAATAGCTTTGGTCATTTGTCCCCGGGGGACCGGGGCTTTTAGCAGGAATTTTACCAAATAATTTTCTAACAATAAATTGATCATTTTTCGAAAACATACGGCATTCTGGTGGTTTATCTACTAATACGGTGCAATTGAATTTCAACAGGTTAGCGTAAAATATGCAAAAACGTCGATTTCATTCTGTAAACGTAAATTCAATACCCTGTTTTCTGGCCGATATTTAACGAAATGCTAAAAGACTGGCATACACTATAACTAGTAGAGACAATGTCAAGAATAGATATGTTTCGAGCTTGGAGTAGATATATACTTTTAAAAAAATGACTTGCCAAAAATGCAACATTTTCGAAAATCTTAACAGTTTTGTGTATTTGACACAGTCAGTGCTTGCAAGACTCTACAGACAAATCCATTCGATAAACAACCTCGTAACTTGACAAACATAAGCCGTGTACATTGCAGTAAATAAGTATTAAATAAAATGTGGGCGAACGCAATCAAAACGGGTGTTACAATACCTTGAACTAAGAAGTACTTTGAAATAAGAATAAAATTTCGACGTTACGTTGCGCCGCATAACGTTAGGCGGTGTTTCCATAACGACAGCTGCAACGCACGTGCGCGTATTATGCTTGCGTTATTGCAATGGAATAACTGCATATATATCTCTGCATTTTTTGATGAAATTTCATCTCGAAATAACGAAAGATAAAGAAATGACAGCATTTTTTAAAGTACTTTCCGATCACCCCTCGTATAAAAGAACATTCTTGGGGATTCTTGATTTTTATTTGTCAGGATAGATACATGACTGCATCTGTGGCGTTTCGCGCCATATGCATGAAAAGCCACGTAATGCTTCCCTGCTTGTCAGTCAGAGACCGTGGTCCTAAATTTGCAAAGTCGGGTACTCTCCCCTTACCCCTTCGTTTACCCTTACCTGCATCTTTCTTATTACCCATCTTGTACCAATGAATTAGTTAACAATTCATGATGTTTTCCCGCAAAAATACACTAGTGACATCAAATTGCATGCAACATTGCTTTGATTTCAAACGCAGCTGAATCATAAACCATTCGTGGAAGTCTTGGTCGTTTCCATGCCTACAAGCAGTATTGGCTTAGTTGGCCCAATATATACATGTGTGGGTCATTTTCAATAAATGTGCCCATTTGGGGTAGGATTTTTTTCAAAAAAGTTAGTATTTGCGTTTCATCTTATGTTGCGTTTATTACGTCAGAAGTGTATATACGAACTCAGAAAAAGCCATATGCAAGCTTAATCTCTCTTCTTAAAGTCAAATTTTACCAAAAACTAGGGTTATTTCAAAGAAATGTCATTGTTGTGACCACTAAAACAAACTTCCATCTGGAAACTGAATGGCCAACTATTGGGAAAATAGCTGCTCATTTGGCTTACGATATATATTCATGGTATAAGTACCTGATTGTAAATTTAGTTTTTTCCTACCTCGGTTTTTGGAATGGGAATCTTTAATAATTTCGCCTTTTCCTGAGCGTTGAAGGTTGGAAAACTTATTTGACAATTAGGAAGTTTAATAAGAAAACGTATCGTTAACCGAGTGAGCAGCTATTTTCCGATAGGTGGCCATTCAGTTAATGAACTTAAGTCGCGTCAGGCATGAAATACAATACTTAAGAAAATATCCAAAAATAAAGTGTTCGATAAGAAATCGTTAATGCTCATGGATGCGATGCAGTGTTCTTTGTGTACGTCAGACTTAAATAAGGTATTACTTACGAAAGCCTACGAAAGCCGGGTAGGGCCATTTCTTATTTCTAACTTCTAACTTCTAACTTCTAACTTCTTACTTCTAACTTCTAACTTCTAACTTCTTACTTCTAACTTCTAACTTCTAACTTCTATGTTTGTATGTTCACATACATGCTTGAGCATGTGTATGTTTGCGCATGCGCAGATACCATACCGTCCGTCCGTACGTCTGTCTGTGCATGGCTCTGTGCATCCGTGCGTGCGTGCGGGTGTGAGAATGTGCATATAAGCATCCCAATCCACTTGTGCCTAAGTCCGAAAGGAGGCGCACGTGCAAGCGTGCACACGTGCGCTTGCATGCATACTCGTTAGTATTCACCTCTGCATGTACGTATGTTCGTGCTAGTGTATGTGAGCGTGTATGCATGCGTACTCGGTCGTGCATGCGCACTGGCACGTGTGTAGGACCTGGTGTTTCCTTATTTCTAACTTCTAACTTCTTACTTCTAACTTCTAACTTCTTACTTCTAACTTCAATGTTTGTATGTTCACATACATGCTTGAGCATGTGTATGTTTGCGCATGCGCAGATACCATACCGTCCGTCCGTACGTCTGTCTGTGCATGGCTCTGTGCATCCGTGCGTGCGTGCGGGTGTGAGAATGTGCATATAAGCATCCCAATCCACTTGTGCCTAAGTCCGAAAGGAGGCGCACGTGCAAGCGTGCACACGTGCGCTTGCATGCATACTCGTTAGTATTCACCTCTGCATGTACGTATGTTCGTGCTAGTGTATGTGTGCGTGTATGCATGCGTACTCGGTCGTGCATGCGCACTGGCACGTGTGTAGGACCTGGTGTTTCCTTATTTCTAACTTCTAACTTCTTACTTCTAACTTCCAACTTCTTACTTCTTACTTCTAACTTCTATGTTTGTATGGTGCCGCCGGTGAGGATCTAACCCCCGGCCTCTGGCTCTGAAGTCCGACACTCTACCACTGCGCCACCGCGCTTCCCTAGCCTTAGAGGAGCATTATAAACTTATGTGAATACATACCTGAAACGCAGCTTGGATGGACAAAGACGTGTATATGCAGACTAGTCAGAACAAAATTCATTACCTAGGTTTGGCATAATAATAAAAATGCACAAACACATTCAGGTATTTGAAAGGCGATTTTTGTAACATCATCTACTCTTGTTCTATCTACTGAATGAACCACAAGTTTTTGTAAGGTTTTTGTAAAATCGATCGATTTTGATCAATTTATGACGCCAGAAGACCCCGCCACATAGATTTTGGCCTTTACCTCGAAAACGGGGCATTCTGTAGCGCTCACCAGACACAGAATTTTTTAATTTGAGTTGTTTGGTGTGAGAGAAGATATATTAAGGCATTTTATAGGCCAAATTTTGGACTCCAGTCTTAAGGGGTTATCGAGACAGAACTAAATGAATAAAAGTTTTGTTTTCATCGATTTTTATCTCTGTTTCGCCCCCTACCAGTGCTCCGTTTCGCTAATTTATGGTATCACCTTTCCCCGTTTCACAAAAACAGGCATCACCGCTCCTGCAGGGTGAGAACCCAAAGGCCTAGGATCTTGAAACTTGGCATGTAGCATTGGGGTCTCAAGGGCCACAATGTGTATATAAATCATGACCTTTAGGTGACCTTGACCTATTTTACGGCAAGGTCAACTTAGGTCACCAATGCATTTGAATGGGGAAAATATGTAAAATGTAAATTTATGAAGGAAAACTTGCTGGGAATAGGCAAATGGACAGGAGATTTATGTTTATAAAAAATTTTGGCCCCAGGGGCTTTTTTGCCCCTGCCCCTGGGCTATATACAAGTACATGACGATGATATTTAAACATCTTTTTCTCTGAGACCCCCAATCAAAGCCAAATTTCATTGGAAGCCTATATGGGAAGGGAGAACGAATGTGTATATAAATAATCCAGGTCACATGGTCAAGAAGGCCGCCATGCCGATATATGGTAAAAACCTCTAGAAATCATCTTGTCCAAAACCCGAAGGCGTAGGATCTTGAAACTTGGCATACAGCATTTGGGCCTAAGGCTATCTTTGTCTACATTTGTACCTATCAAATGTACACAAAATCTCATGTGAGCGCTTACAGGACCATCGGTCCTCTGGTGTTGAATTTTGAAATTTTACTTGAAGATATTTGAATGATAAATTTTACAAATATGGGACATCATATCTTTTAGACTTTGTGCAATTTTAATCAACAAATAAAAATGCTACGTACGGAAATCCGTACTTTCGAATGTTACAAATGTGACGTAAAAACGGCGAAAATCGGACATTTTCTTGACCTCATATTTATGCAGAGGCACCAGGTACATCAAATATGTTTGACCGATCCTGACAATTCAGCTTTAATGGTTTGGGGAATTTGTGTTTTGTAGCCCTCATATTTCTAATTACTAAGTTACTGAAAGTATGGTTCCAGCTTAACAGAAGGCAATCATAGTTCAACCATAGGTAAACTGTAGAGTTGTCTTAAATTTTATCATAATGGATGCCTGGGTCTATGCCAGGAAACGAGGCTTGATTAAGTTGTCAATATCTAGAACACATTGAAAATTTGCTTTTGGGCCAAAAAAAAATTGTCTCGTTTCCGGAAACCCTACCGGCCCTACTTTTTTGGGGCCTACTCTAAATTTTTTTGGGACATCTGAGATTTTTTTTTGTCTATTTTTAAGGTATTTTTGAATGATATCCATGCTTTTTATATACAAATTTTTTTTGTTAAAAAAAAATTTTGCCTACCTACCAACCCATAAAAATATTTAGACGTTTCTGGAAACAAGACATTTATTTTTTTAGGCCTTAGTAATAGTTGTCTTGACAGCCACTAATTTAGAAGCCTCTGTAGCATATTGGTTCAGCTACTGGCCATGTAAACCTACACTAGCACGAACATACGTACATGCAGAGGTGAATACTAACGAGTATGCATGCAAGCGCACGTGTGCACGCTTGCACGTGCGCCTCCTTTCGGACTTAGGCACAAGTGGATTGGGATGCTTATATGCACATTCTCACACCCGCACGCACGCACGGATGCACAGAGCCATGCACAGACAGACGTACGGACGGACGGTATGGTATCTGCGCATGCGCAAACATACACATGCTCAAGCATGTATGTGAACATACAAACATAGAAGTTAGAAGTTAGAAGTAAGAAGTTAGAAGTTAGAAGTTAGAAGTAAGAAGTTAGAAGTTAGAAGTTAGAAGTTAGAAATAAGGAAACACCAGGTCCTACACACGTGCCAGTGCGCATGCACGACCGAGTACGCATGCATACACGCACACATACACTAGCACGAACATACGTACATGCAGAGGTGAATACTAACGAGTATGCATGCAAGCGCACGTGTGCACGCTTGCACGTGCGCCTCCTTTCGGACTTAGGCACAAGTGGATTGGGATGCTTATATGCACATTCTCACACCCGCACGCACGCACGGATGCACAGAGCCATGCACAGACAGACGTACGGACGGACGGTATGGTATCTGCGCATGCGCAAACATACACATGCTCAAGCATGTATGTGAACATACAAACATAGAAGTTAGAAGTTAGAAGTTAGAAGTAAGAAGTTAGAAGTTAGAAGTTAGAAGTAAGAAGTTAGAAGTTAGAAGTTAGAAGTTAGAAATAAGGAAACACCAGGTCCTACACACGTGCCAGTGCGCATGCACGACCGAGTACGCATGCATACACGCACACATACACTAGCACGAACATACGTACATGCAGAGGTGAATACTAACGAGTATGCATGCAAGCGCACGTGTGCACGCTTGCACGTGCGCCTCCTTTCGGACTTAGGCAAAAGTGGATTGGGATGCTTATATGCACATTCTCACACCCGCACGCACGCACGGATGCACAGAGCCATGCACAGACAGACGTACGGACGGACGGTATGGTATCTACGCATGCGCAAACATACACATGCTCAAGCATGTATGTGAACATACAAACATAGAAGTTAGAAGTTAGAAGTAAGAAGTTAGAAGTTAGAAGTTAGAAGTAAGAAGTTAGAAGTTAGAAGTTAGAAGTTAGAAATAAGGAAACACCAGGTCCTACACACGTGCCAGTGCGCATGCACGACCGAGTACGCATGCATACACGCACACATACACTAGCACGAACATACGTACATGCAGAGGTGAATACTAACGAGTATGCATGCAAGCGCACGTGTGCACGCTTGCACGTGCGCCTCCTTTCGGACTTAGGCACAAGTGGATTGGGATGCTTATATGCACATTCTCACACCCGCACGCACGCACGGATGCACAGAGCCATGCACAGACAGACGTACGGACGGACGGTATGGTATCTGCGCATGCGCAAACATACACATGCTCAAGCATGTATGTGAACATACAAACATAGAAGTTAGAAGTTAGAAGTAAGAAGTTAGAAGTTAGAAGTTAGAAGTAAGAAGTTAGAAGTTAGAAGTTAGAAGTTAGAAATAAGGAAACACCAGGTCCTACACACGTGCCAGTGCGCATGCACGACCGAGTACGCATGCATACACGCACACATACACTAGCACGAACATACGTACATGCAGAGGTGAATACTAACGAGTATGCATGCAAGCGCACGTGTGCACGCTTGCACGTGCGCCTCCTTTCGGACTTAGGCACAAGTGGATTGGGATGCTTATATGCACATTCTCACACCCGCACGCACGCACGGATGCACAGAGCCATGAACAGACAGACGTACGGACGGACGGTATGGTATCTGCGCATGCGCAAACATACACATGCTCAAGCATGTATGTGAACATACAAACATAGAAAGGTACAAGTAGGCAAAGATCAGGAAAAGGCGCAATCAGAAAAAGATTCCCACTCCAAGTTAGAAGTTAGAAGTTAGAAGTAAGAAGTTAGAAGTTAGAAGTTAGAAGTTAGAAGTAAGAAGTTAGAAGTTAGAAGTTAGAAGTAAGAAGTTAGAAGTTAGAAGTTAGAAGTTAGAAATAAGAAATGGCCCTACCCGGCTTTCGTAAGTAATACCTTATTTGCCTACATGTGTAGTTGTACACAAGTGTGCAAGCCATGTACCCGTAAGAGTAATACCTTATTTGCCTACATGTGTAGTTGTACACAAGTGTGCAAGCCATGTACCCGTAAGGTATAATTGAACAGTATTACTGTTCAATTATACCTTACGGGTACATGGCTTGCACACTTGTGTACAACTACACATGTAGGCAAATAAGGACTAGAAAGCAAAGGACTATGGTCGCAATCATATAAGTCATTTCGATGGCACAGTTTTATTAAAAATCGCTAAGTCCTCCTTGTAACTTCTTTTATAGATGAATGAAAACCGATGTATGTTAGGCTTGACAGCTATAGTTAAGGTTACATGTAGTGATTTTGCCTGCAAATCAACTTTTGTATGGCTTTATTCTGATTATTCTTGCAATGGATTGTTACCTTAGAATTAGGATTTTTCTACAAAATATAGTATACTTTTACAGCTGAGAAACACATGGTATTGTTTACATACAAACAGATAAATGTTCGGGGGACGCACAATGAAATTCTGGCCAAAGTTGAGATGAGAAATTCGATATATAATTCGAAATTTCTCCTATAACGTTTACTAAATTGACTGATAGATAGGTGCAGTCAATGCAGATTTTATTTTATTTCTTTTTTAATTCAGTTTTACGTCCCTTTCAAGATTATTTCAGCTCATTTGAGACGGGCCAATCAGTAAGTGTGCGAAAACGGGAGAACCCCGAGAAAAAACACCTGGCACACCCGCAAGCAGAAATTGGCTTGTCTCACATGCGGCCAGAGCGGGGCTCGAACCCACACCATACACATCGGTGAAATGATCAAGTGATTAAGAAACAGCGCTCTAAACCGCTCGGCCACGGGGGCCGCTTAATGCAGAAATTAAGCATTTCTTGAATGAAAGTAACATAAGGAATCCAGGTTATTTCGTTTTCGAAAACACTTCCGCCCCATGATTATATAGTACTTCCAATACAGTGACAATGTTCAAAGTGTTTGCGAAAACGAAATAGCCGGGATTTCGTATGTTATTTTCTTTCAATAAATGATCAATTTCTGTTACAGTATTGACTGCACCCATCTATCCGTCAGTAGAAGAAACGCTGTAGGAGAAAACCAAAAAATCTAATCTCAACTGCGTTCTCATTGTATAATCCGCGCACTATTGATTGTCATGTCAATAGGTCGCACACTCCATTCACAGCGTCGAAATAGGTAAACATGTTATAAATAGCAATCCGGAAAGTGTACGCCTGTTTCCGGAGAAAATCAAGAGTTTTCCCTTTTATGCTAAATACATTGAGAACCCAATATAAGTTAACGCTATAGTCGTCATAGCAGTCATAGTACGACCGTGGATCACTAATTAGGTATCGATTATATTTTGGTAGGCGTTCGAATCCCATTTTTGACTTTTTTTTTTTTAGATTTTTTTCCCGCTTATAAGTACACTATAGCCTGTATTTATTTTATAATATTTAATGTCCCGCAAAACTCTACAGATTCTACGCCTATTGACCCCTGTCATGAGCTGTGTCCGCTGTAGCCACTCAATCTTCAAGGATATGTACATGCTACTCTTTCTCTCTTCTTTCCTACAAGACTCGTATATATTCTTTGCTGATATGTTTAAATGTTCTGTCGCCCGGCGTTCCACTTCGCAGAATGATGTGAATAACTTTGCCCGGGATACTGGATAGGTCTATTTGGAAAGCAAAATGCGTTTTACTAAAATAAATTACACATGTAAAACGTACATGTACATGTAATGCACCAGTCATTTATATCCACGGCCCCAAAAGGACCGGGAAATAGCGACGCTTTTAACTTTTTGATTTTAAGACCCCGCTAAAAGCCCGGCACTGCGGGGTCATATTTGTAATCATTAAGTCCTTGCTAATAGCCATGGACCCCTTAGGCTGGCAATACTACGGCAAATCTCCGGTACTGCCGGGACTCGTCCAATGTTTAATCCCGGCACTTCAGTCCCACTTTGCCCCCGCTATACCGGGGATACGAATGACTGGTCCATAATACAAGTACCACGTACATATATATGTTCTGCGCAAACTAGGAATCGGTGCAATTCCGGAATTGCACCTGCGCAAAGTAGGAATTTTTGTCAACACGCCCGGTGCGCTTTTGGATTATACGTTAATGTGTGACTGCTATTTAAAGGATGTAATCATGTTTTTTTTTCCCTATTTTTATGACGGAAACCTTTGACTCTCGTCCGACGTTGCAAGTGACATTTGACATTTTTGCTAGTGACTTCGTCTGTTTACAGCATCTTCCCAACTTAAATGTTACAATTAGAATAAAAACAAAGCAATGGTCAGCAAAACGCCAACACAAACTACTTAAACGACAACAGAGAAATTAGAACAAAGGTAGGGTCTGCTCTGGGTTTGCTATTGTAACTTAAAACGTCCAAAAGAAATAATAGTCCTACTTTGTCCCAAAATTCCTACTTTGCGCAAAGCAAATAATAAATTCTTACTTTGTCTCGATTCATACTTTGCGCACGGACAATTCGGGAATCGAACCGTGCAAAGTAGGAATTCTTACTTTGTCCGACAAAGTGAGAATTCCTACTTTGCGCAGGTGCAATTCCGCAATTCCGGAATTGTACCGATTCCTACTTTGCGCAGAAAATATACATGTATGCACACATCATCCTTGTTAATACAGAAACTGAATAACTATTTTAATTAACTACATGTATAATTGCTTACTAGTTATGTATAAATTATATATTAAAATCGAAGTTATACTATTGTGAGAGAATACGAATAAAATGCAGAAGATAAAAGATAAATAAATGGTTTCGAACCCCAGCCCCCATCCTCATAACTGTACAATATGTTGTAATGCACGACGGACTCGTAACCGTTACACGGTTAGTGTTTAACTGGGAATCAATGTAGAAAACGCACATGATTTAATACGCATGTTTACCTCACGAGGGCCTCGTCGAAGATTAGCTTTTGCACATATTCTCATTTGTATATGTACATGGATATATGCTAAATGTAAAGTCCAAAAATATTAACCCGACGTTAACCTTTATGCATTGCATAAAATAAGTCGCTATGACGCTGTATAATAAATTATCGATATTATCGTAATTGATTCGTGCACCGTCGGTAAGACTCGATAAAGTACGCGAAGAATGTGTACCCAATATAAAAGCAGTTTGCTACATCGTGTATTACAAGGACCATAGCTTTGTGGTAAGGACACCAGATTTGTAACATGGGGATCCCTGGTTCGAATCCCATGAAAAAAAAGATGAAACATATATTTTTCTTTTTTATTTTATTACCAGAGGACCATTGGTTCTGAGAACGCTCACCTGAAGCCTGATATCTTGGAATATTAAGTCATCATGAAACGACCTTCACCTTGAATACTCACACACCTTTATTGACTTCATAAGTTGTCTGCATCTGCAAAGTTTCAGGTCTCAGGCTGCAACAGTTTCCAAAACCCAGTGATTATTGAGAAAACCTTAATTTTAATTTAATATTTAAATGACCTTGGGTCAAGGTCAAGAAATGACCTTTACCTTCATTAATTACTTACCTTCATTGACTCCATTAGTTGTCTGCATTTAGCAATTTTCAGGTCTCAGGCTGCAACAGTTTCCAAAATATCCATTGGTTTCGCCTTTTCCCATGTAAAAGCCTATGTTTCCAAAATTGACCTTGCCGTAAAATAGGTCAAGGTCATCCTAGGGTCATAATTTCAACAAACTATGATGGGCTGGAGTCCCAAATGCTACATACCAAGTTTTGCGAATATCGGCCAGCCGGGTCTGGAAAAGAAGATTTTTGACTGTTTTTTACCATAGTTGGGCATGACCGCCATCTTGGTCATGTGACCCGAATTTCACGATCAAACTTTAGTTCCCCCTACCCATGGACGCTCCACATAAAATTTCACTTTGATTGGCCAAGCAGTTTCAGAGAAGAAGATCTTTGAAAAGTGTGTATGGACGACAGACTGGCCAAGGTCAACAGATGACATTGACCTAAATTAATCACATACCTTCATCTACTCCATTAGTTGTTTGCATCTACCACTTTTCAGGTCTCAGGCTGCAACAGTTTTAAAAAAATCCATAGTTTCACTTCTTCCCATGTAAAAGCCTGTTTCCAAAATTGACATTGCCGTAAAATAGGCCAAGGTCATCCTATGATCATCATTTGATCAAACAATGATGGGCTGGAGTTCCAAATGCTACATACCAAGTTTCATGAGAATCGGCCTGCCAGTTCCGGAGAAGAAAATTTTTGAGTGGTTTTTACCTTCTAAGGGCGTGGCGGCCATCTTGGTCGTGTGACCTGGATTTCGCGATCGAACTTTTGTCTACCCTACCCATGGATGCTCCACATAAAATTTCACTTTGATCGGCCAAGCAGTTTCAGAGAAGAAGATCTTTGAAAAGTGTGTATGGAAGACAGACTGGCCAAGGTCAAGAGATTACCTTGACCTTAATTAATCACATACCTTTTTCTACTCCATTTGTTGTTTGCATCTACCACTCTTCAGGCCTCAGGCTGCAATAATTTTCAAAAAATCCATAGTTTTCACTTTTTCCCATGTAAAAGCCTATGTTTCCAAATTTGACCTTGCCGTAAAATAGGTCAAGGTTATCCCAAGGCCATCATTTGCGCAAACTATGACGGGCTGGAGTCCTCAAGGCTACAAACCAAGTTTGGTGGAAATCGGCCCTCTGGTTCTGGAGAAGACGATTTTTGAATTGTTTTTACCATATATGGCGTGGCGGCCATCTTGGTCATATGATCAAGATCCCGCGAACAAACTTTCGTTCCCCCTATCCATGGATGCTGCACACAAAATTTGGCTTTCATCGGCCAAGCGGTTTCAGAGAAGAATATCTTTGAAATTGTGGACGGACGACGGACGACGACGACGGACGGACGACGGAGCATGGCCATCATATAAGCTCGCCTTGTGAGCCTTCGGCTCAGGTGAGCTAAAATCCATAGTTTTCACTTTTTCCATGTAAAAGTCTATGTTTGCATACTTGAAATAGCCATAAAATAGGTCAAGGTCATCCTAGGGTCATCATTTGATCAAACTATGATGGGCTGGAGTCCCAAATGCAATATACCAGGTTTCTTTACTTTGGTCATGTCAGAATGTGTGCGACGCCTTATCCTATCTCCTTGATAATATTTATATTAGATTTGGGACCAAGTTATACAGACAAATTGTTGAATTCCGATGGGTACAAATTGCGCACCTCTCGTAGCTGATTTATTTTTATACTGCTACGAAAGAGATTTCATGGATTCTCTTAACCATGATAATCAAGCTGATGTTATCGAGGCTTTTTATTCCACATCTAGGTACCTCGATGACCTTTTGAACATTGACAACCCTTATTTTGAAGGTATGGTCAATCAAATTTATCCACCTGAATTTCAGTTGAACAATGCCAATATCTCAGATACCGAAGCCCCCTTTTTAGATCTACATCTTTCTGTTGCAAATGGATTTGTTTCTTCTAAAATTTATGATAAGCGCGATGAGTTTGATTTTGATATAGTAAATTTTCCTTTTTTGCATGGTGACGTTCCTCGTCGTGCTTCTTATGGTGTTTACATTTCGCAACTTATTAAGTTTGCTAGAGTCTGCAATCATGTTACAGACTTCAACGCTCGAAATAAATGTTTAACGGCAAAACCACTCCAACAGGGCTATCGGTATCATAAACTTCGAAAAAACTTTTCTAAATTTTATCGTAGACACTATGAATTGATTTCCAAATATAAAGTTGGATTAAAGACGCTTTTAAGTGAGGGTCTTTCGGAACCTGAATTTTATGGTGACTTAGTTTATAAATTTAAGAAACTTATAGGAATTAATGATTTTATTTTCTGTTCAGAAAATTCATAACACGTTACAGACGTATAGGTTAAAACTTGAATGTTATGCGACAATCTGCATGCTTAGTTTTTAACCCAATCATGGTTGATAACTATGCTGCCTTCTTTAATTGCACGCCGGTGGGTCGGGCGTCAGACTCTATGATGGCCCCGACTTAAAGCTATTCATTTTAGGAGCTTCTTGTCTGTTGCTTGGCGCACCGGGGTCCAACTGGTGTTTTTCTTTTGCTCCGGAGTTAGTAGGTTATTCGGCGCCCAGGAATCTCCATCGTCGGGCAGCTTACTCAATCTGTGAGTCCTTGTTTTTGATTTATCAGGATGTTTATCATGATTTATTTGTTTGTTCTTGATGATTCATTGACTAGTTAGAGATTCACCACGAGGACCGAAGAACTTACTAAATGTTATGAACCACTGCAGAAGCTGAGGGTGAGGTTAGGATCCTGTAAAACCGGTTTAAGCCCGCCAGTAACTTTGTGTTACTGATCGTTCCAAGGCGATACTTCTGTGGTGGTTCTTCTTGTTTTATGTCTTGGTGTTTAAAATTTTTTGTGCTGTTGGCGCCTTAATTATTTTTTCATATTTTTAATTAAGTTAAGGTAACTGAGTGGCCACCTATTGGGAAAATAGCTGCTCATTCGGCTTACGATATGTTTCATGGTATAAGTGCCTGATTGTTAGTTTGTTTTTTTCCCACCTCGGTTTTTGGAGATGGAATTCTCTTTCTGATTGCGCCTTTTCCTGATCTTTGCCTACTTGTACCTTTTCATGAAAATCGACCTGCCGGTTCTGGAGAAGAAGATGTTTGAGTGGTTTTTACCATATATGGGCGTGGCGGCCATCTTGGTCATGTGACCTGGATTTTGCGATCAAACTTTCGTCTCCCCTACCCATGGATGTTCCACATAAAATTTCACTTTGATTGACCTGGCAGTTTCAGAGAAGAAGATCTTTGAAACGTGTGTATAGATGACAGACAGGCCAAGGTCAAGAGATGACCTTGACCTAAATTAATCATATACCTTCATCTACTGCATTAGTTGTTTGCATCTACCACTTTCTAGGCCTCAGGCTGCAATAGTTTTCAAAAAATCCATAGTTTTCACTTTTTCCCTTGTAAAAGCCTATGTTTCCAAAATTGACATTGCCGTAAAATAGGTCAAGGTCATCCTATGGTCATCATTTGAACAAACTATGATGGGCTGGAGTCCATGTAAAAGCCTATGTTTCCGAAATTGACGTTGCCGTAAAATAGGTCAAGGTCGACCCAGGGTCATCATTTTAGCAAATTATGGGTTCCCAAATGCTTCATACTAAGTTTTGTGGAAATCGGCTCACCGGTTCTAGAGAAGAAGATTTTTGAAGGGTTTTCACTCTATATGGGCGTGGCGGCCACCTTGGTCATGTGACCAAAATATCGCGAACAAAATTTCAATGCCACTACCCACGGAGGCTCAAACATAAAATTTCAACTTGATCGGCCAAGCGGTTTCAGAGAAGAAGATCTTTGAAATTGTGGACGACGACGGACGACGACGGACGGACGGATGGACGCCGGATCATGGGTATACTATAAGCTCACCTGTGAGCCTTCGGCTCAGGTGAGCTAAAAATGCACATCACGTTCTATCAAAAGCAATCGCACGGAGAACATAATATTCTTGCTTTGTTACGACAGCAGCAACGATGACGAATGAAATTCATTGTATTTGAAATTTGAAATTAATTAGAGTATGAAATATATATAGAGAAAAATCAAACACAAAATTGCCCAAAAAATCAAATTATTAAATACGATAGAGAATGAATAGGGTACATAAGAAATAATAATTAAAAAAAAATGCGATCAATCTTGGGACTTGAACCGCTGTCTGTAAAATGAAAAGTAATATATCATCTTAATCTACATGCTCTACCATTTGATCTATGCAGTCCGGAACAATTTCTTAGTATAGCAATATTATATACCGATACATTTACCTTGCTAACAATCACGAATAGTCACGATGATGTACGAGCAATCACGTAGCGTTCCGAAGATATATTTAGAATTGCAACGAACTATAATTATATGCTAATAGAGTTCACCCAACACCAGGCGAATATTTTTGGACTATAGATACCCTCTTTACATAAAGTCTTTACTTACTTATAACGGACTTCCCGAAAATCTCCGGTACTACGCGTCTAATTTCGTCAGCTCACCTGCTTGCCCGTTTTCGAGGATTAGTCGATATTTAAAAGTACAAAAACATGACATGTTTACAAAATTGGATTATAGTGTGTGTAAACCGATCATTTATCCCTTTGTATATAAACAATACCACGTGATTGTCAGTAGTGACTTTGTATATAAAGGTCTTTGGAAGTAATTTCTAAAAGGTTTTGTCATCAGAACTCTTTTAAAAGCTTTATTAAATCATGTATCCATTAATGTGTTTGCTGTTTGGTGTATAAGTTATGGAATTGTTAAAGATATGCAATGACAATATTTTCAGCCAAAACGAGTTAAATCATTGAATTCGGTGATTTTTGTGTCCCATCCATATATTTTCAAGTAGACAAGTAGTTTTTCAGCGCTTTGAAGCGGTTTCACCTAGGTTAAGGTTATATCCCTACAGTCATGTGATAGAAAAGCTTGAGAAGTGGTCTACAGTCACTCTGTAAGACGTTTTCAACAGGACATACCACAAAAACCCAGCAAAAATGCTGTCCCATCAGCATAGTAAGCTTATTACAGAACTTATTACTGAAACTACATTGTTCGGATTGGCGGTTTGCTATCATATGTCAATGTCATATACATATGCCTTTTATTTTACGCCTTGATTTTGGTTCTGAAGTGAAAATGAAAATTTTTATGTCTCAATTACTGATGTCCCAGATTCTTACGTGAATTACGTTACTAAGTTTTAATGTCTCACAAAATACTACCTACGTATGTTTAGCTTACGTGCTACATGTTTTTGGCAAGATAATTGATACATGCTTGGAAAATAAATAAAAATGTGGGCTAGCTGTTGCTCATTTGTCCAAGATAAAGTCAAAGCTAAAGCTGCTGAAAAATAACACAATTTTGTGAACTACGTTACCCTACCCATATAATTTGCTACATAAGAGGTAGAAATGTTCCAAGTGGCAGCAGTGAAAGAACTTTGACCATACTATGTAGCAAATAGATAAAGAACTTTACGGGATGCTGTAAACATACGAGAAAATAGGGTTGAAGCTCAAATTTGTGAATTACGTTACTGTGAATTACGTTACTACAATTTTACTTGAAGAGAAATAACTCTGAATTCTCATGTCTCTTTGGAATTTATGTTAGTTGCTCGGTTAAATCACGTCTATTAATGCTCGTAAGTATCAATTCCTACCATACTAGTGTTGCTTTTTCGTAGCTACATGGACTTAATCTATATTTTCTGGGTACACCATCTCTCCCTTTTATGTAAATGATATAGATAACCATCATATCGATGCAATATGTGCAAGTTGTCCTTTATAAGCAACAAAAATCAAAAGTTGAAACTTACATTATGTTTTGCATACCGTCTATAATTTGAATGTGATTCAGTGTAGGTAACGTAATTCACATGCACGTAACGTAATTCACTTTTTACATAATTCTGCTTTAGATCCACCTTTTGATCATATGATTCATACTTTCAGTGATATGAGACTTTTGTCGTCTTGGTTTATTGTTATTATCATTTATCTATGTCACCTGGTATCCAGATAATCCAAAAAAGTGTGTGTTATTCACAGTTATTGTCTTTCTTTCAATATACTCTTTAGAATAGGCACGCTGTCCTTGATGCCCTGGCCCTCTTATGTTGGTATCTTTTATCCCAAATGTTCATTTGACTTACTTTGCATGTCTCTTGATATTTTTATGTAAAGGAGAGGCACGTAAACCATGTTTATAACATACTACAGTCGATAAATCCTGACATATTTAGTGCGTGAATTACGTTACCTTTAACATTTTAGGCATTATTTTAGACAGGATGTACTTTTTCGATAATATAAAGCTTTAAGAAGTTGTATAAAACCTCTGTAAATAGGTGTGTGGTGATTCATTCTTTATTGGTTGGGTGTCTTGTGAACTACAACAAGTTAATGAATAACAATAATATATAGAATGTTAACTTAATCTTTAACTTGTACATTTGAAAGGGTCTTTTCTGCAAAATCATCAAAGACATATACAAAGAATTGTATTTTAAGTGCAAACAGAGATAAAATTAACATTCTGTGGCACTTCTGAGGCAGATAATTTGTAGAGAAATGTGCAATTTCACACAGGAAAGAATGCATTTGTAATGGGTTTGTGAATTACGTTACCAACCTATTGTTACATTTTTCTACACGAAAATGACAAAATGGTATTACAAATGCCTCAAATATGTATAGTTATGATATGTATCAACTTTATTCTAAATAAAAATGAGCTCATTTATCTAATAGTGCTCAAAAGTGGGTGGAGATAAGCAAAATAATGTTTGCATTTTTTAGTATAACAACTATTTTTAAATTTTCATTTGAGGCAAACATTCAAATTACGATGAGAAGGCAATAATGTCATAAGTGTTAGGTATAGCACTTGTTTTTAAGCAAGAAAAAGACATTTTTGAAAAATAAGTTTCGAAATGTTTGACAATGTCATACCTCGTTACATTTTTTGCGGGTTCAAATGTACTCTACCACAGTAACGTAGTTCACATTAGATTTCAGTGCTGTTGTTCATGAAGCGATAAAAATTGAAAATTCGGGTTGATAACATTTTTCAAACATCATAATTTATGAGGCAGGTTCCACTTAGTTGAAAAAATAGCAAAACTTGAAAATCTAAGCCAAAAAAATTATGGGACAAATTTTGGCCCGAATTCAATGACTTAACTCGTTTTGGCTGTGTGTTCAACAGAGAGGAAAAAATATCAATTTTCTTTTGTTGCCTAGTAAAAGCTACAAAGCCAACATCATTGCAATAGCTGTTTTGTGGAGCAGTTGGGTTTTCAGACAATATCACACAGCATTAATAAGACTAATTAAAGAAACACAGTGAAAATTTTCCTTACCCTATCTCCATGAACAATAAAATCAATATCATAAGTTTCCATGTCATGAGACCTCAGAGTGTTGTATACCATGTGTTACAGTATCATATCAAATTGTGATAAAGACTTCGTATTTCACATACCAGTAGGCAACATCCACGGCCACATTTGATAAACATATTAATTCCGATTTTATTCACCGTTTAGAAGACGTGGGACAATAATCAAAACTTATTGCATGAACCTCGTAGCATAACGAAAATATCTCATTACATTCTAAACAGTTAGCACAACATTAAGTAAATAACGTATGATTTAAGGATGTATCCAGCATTAATATTTCATAATCACTGAAGCTGGAGTTGTGCCGTTTGGTGGCCATCAAATGTTTCCCCGTACATAACTCATAGTAAACAGTTATTTCATTGTGGTTTGGTTAATAGTCAAAACTATTGCCCCGAGGTGACGAGGATGACCATGATGGACTATTGCCCGAGGCCATGAAATAACTGTTTTATTACCCAACAATAATATATATATATACTAGATGCCATGAATATTCAATTCGTCTGACTATCCATATCAGTTCAAAATCAAATTGGACTTCTAGCATCTTTAAAAGATACAATGCCGTTAATGAAGAGGTTGACAATTTGCTATCAAAAACTCTGTTCAGTGTATTTTAGATCTACATTCGTCGACTACAACTGTGTTTTCAATTATCACTTATCTATTCTCTGATTTGGTTCTTCTATTATACATCTAGGAGCTTATCCCTTATCATATTGTGAGCTGAGTAGCAGGCCATGGTATAGTCCCATGTTATATCCAAAACTATGGACCAGTCATGGCATGCACTGTTGAGGCCAACCTGTGACATAGAGAAACATTGCTATAGCTCTGGCATCTTTTGAGCTGGGTACCAGGCCATTATATATCATCTTTTTGACCTGGGTACCAGGCCATGGTATAGTCCCATGTTATGTCCTAAACTATGGACTGGTCCGGCTATGCGTAGTTGGGGCCAACGCATGACATAGCGAAACACTGTTACAGCTCTGATATTTTTAGCTGGGTATAGGCCATGGTATAGTCCCATATTATATTCAAAACTATGGACCGATCAGAGACCAACTCATGATATATCGAAAAATATGCAATTATTCTGTATATAGTGGGTTGGGTAATAATGCAGTTTTTTTTTTCTTTCGGCCCTTTGAAATCAGCAGAGATATTCAGAGTGTTCTAAACACTTACGTTTAGAAACATATTTTAGCAATGTTTTAATGTGTTCGATCCCGTTTAGGACTTTGTCTTTGCTTAAGACTTCTCATGTTAATCCCAGAAATTGTAGCTCAATACTATGGCTTTTGTTGCAGGAATAAAAACGCCTACAACTTATAACGAGGAACGGACAACTAATTGAATGTTGTGAACCACTGCAGTAGATGAGGGTGAAGTTAAACGCATGTAAAACTTGTTTAAGCACCCAGTGAGTTATTTTATATTACTGATCGTCCCAAAGCAAAGCTATACTTCTGTAGTGGTTCTAATTGTTTTATCTTTTGGCGTTGAGGCTTTGTGCTGTTGGAATTGCAAGCATGTTTTAGTTTACTTTGGGTAACTGAGCGGTGACCTAGTGGGAAATAGCTGTAAATCCATGACAAAGCAACATTAATTGCAGATTTGGATTTGGAATATAGTTTCGAAGGGTGTGATCACAGTTAGCAAATTAATAAAAAATACGAGCGATGCTAACAAGTGTTACAATTCTTCTAACTTAAGGTGACCAGATTTTTATAGGAGGAGTATATAAAGGGCCCTTATCATTAGATTATAAATAAAAAGTAAAACTTGGTTTTCTTAAGAACAGGGAAAACAGTTATAGGATAAGGAAAAGGCAATACCGCAGTTTCAGCTACTCAAGCAACATCAGTGATCGTATATATCTGGCAACATGGAGCAAGAAAGTTTTCACATAACATGATATGAAGCGAACTAACCATACACTCAATTATGAGCAGGATATGAGGATGGTTATTTTTTATTCCTTACCACCTAGTTGGGGAACCAAGGCGTGAAATGGGCTAACCCTTGCACCCGAAAGCCCTACGACTTTATTATATATGGTTGAAAAGGTAATTATATGGTGTATCTGAAACCACTGTATAGAAAACATGATCGACTTGCATAACGACGCAGCATGCATTTTTCTACGGAAGCTCATGAAGTACTTGTGAAAAATTAGATTAATAAATTATCGAATAACTTCTATCAGGATTGAGTAAATCGGCTTAAATTCGTTTGATATAATGGCTTGTATATATTTCAACATGCCTATCAAGGATTGTTGATTGCATCCAGTGGTTGTCGTTTTATAGGCATTTGGTTGAGCGAACCCCGATTTTGCAATTTTATCTTTAAGTTTATTTGCCTCAGAGTCCATCAAAAATGCATTTCTTGCTCAAAAGTGCATTTTATTATTATATTTAAATGAGTTGAAATCAATCATTGCTAAAATAAGTCAGGTTGAAACGTCTTTGATGTTTTTCACAAAAATGGTCAAAAACAGATTTTTTTAACATAATTTTTGTGTGTTTCGAATTCAATGTGTTTGAATACCGTATATCGCTAGAATGACGTTTGTGTGTAAATATAAGTTAATGGCGTTTATTTTTCAAACATTACTGTGGCAAGAATGGAGAGTCAAATTATGGAAAAATGTGGTTAGTGTATTTTTTTTGTATTTTTGCGTTGAAATACACACAATGTGTTTTTACACTAGAAAGGAAACAATAAACTCTTCACGGAGTTTTAAGATAAAACTCATTTTTTTTTCAATTTGTACCGTTCAGTGCCATTGTCGCCGTATGACAGTTTTTAATTTCGGTTTTATCTTAAATATCCTAAATAATAACAGTATGCAAATCTTGCATATCAACAGATCACAACCTTGTTGTTCCGTCCATTGAATGACAAATATTGACAAAAAGTGATTTAATACCTCTGGCTGGGAGACAAAACGATTTTTTTCTAAACGTTTGAATAAACATAACTCATTTCTCAGAGCGAAATTTGTTAATAATTTATGTCCAAAAAGCAAGTATTCCTTCAACAGAACTGGTCTTAGTTTACTAACAAGAAAAAAACAAATACAACAAAAAGACCATTGGTCCTGAGGACGCCGACTTGAGATTTGGTCTTAAAAATTACATTTTACCAAAATGGCATTGGCCATGAAGGCTCACATAACTTCATTGACTCGCAATTAAAGTGTCTGTACCTACATGTACCATTTTTTCAGGTCACAGGCTAAAGAATACTCTGAAAAATCCATTGTTTGTACTTTTTCTCCATTTAAAAGCTTATGTATTTAAATTTGCCGGTAAATAGGTAAAGGTCAACCCGAAGTAATGATTTATTCAAACTATGATGGGCTGATGTCCCGATGTTACATTCCAAAATTGAAATAAGTACGATCAGGAAAAGGCACAATCAGAAAGAGAATCCCTCTCCAAAAACCGAGGTGTGAAAAAACTAAATAAAAATCAGGCGCTTATACCATGCAAACAAATCGTAAGCCAAATGAGCAGCTATTTCATCAATAGGTGGCCACTCAGTTACCTAAACTAAAAATATGAAACATACATAGGGCGCAAACAGCTCAAAAAGTTTCAACACCAAGACACAAACAATAAGTTTTAACACCAAAACATAAAACAATAAATTGGCCCACTTGTGCCATAGAAGAAGATGTGAATGGTTTTAGCGTATATGGGCAAGGTAGCCATTTTTGTCAGGTGATCTGGATCATTTTTGTAAGTTTCTACCCATTCCTATGAAGGCTTTACTTGAAATTTGGCTTCGATCGGCCAAAAGGCCAAAAGATATGTGGAAAAATAAATTTTAATTTAAATATACACGTGAATGATCTTTGATCAAGTTCAAGAAATTGCATTGTCCTTGAATACTCACACATGATAACCTCATTAATTTAATAAGGTGTCTGAATTTACCAACATTCATGTCACCGGATACAAAACTTTTTAAATACCCAGTGTTCGTATTTTTCCATTGAACAAAGAATGTTACCCATTTACACATTGCCGTTAAAGAGGCCAAGGTCCACCCAAGAGCATGATATATATAAACAATGATGGGTCAGAGTCTTCGATGCGACATACCAAGTTTTGTTGAAATCGATTAACCGGTTCTGGAGAAGAAGATTTTAAAGATTTATATTATGACATTTGGCTATGATCTTGATGTGACCTGGACCATTGATACAATTTTCTATCCCCCTTTCTAAGGATACTCCACATGAAGTTTGGCAATGACTGACCAAGTGGTTTCGGAGGAGAAGATCTTTGAAAATGGTTGAAGACGACGGACAGGCCAACGAACGAACAGTGGGCACCTGTCTATCCTATTAGGACACCTTGTGAGCTAAAAGCAACGTTTAAAACGTGAAAATCTCTTAAAAGAACAACTCACTAAATTTAAGTGTACAACGGCTGCCTATACTTCTAAATGCATTTAAATTCTCACATAGTTCTCATTATAACAGCATTGTATTAGGTTCACAATGAGCGTACAACATAATACACGGTTCGCCATCTCACATAGCGAGTGTGCATGAAGGATTATAATCATGAAAACTTCAACGGCGTTCCATACAAAATGCATTGTTTCATCGTAATGCAATTCGCAGTGATTTTCTATACAGTGATTCCATATCAAGCACTGTTCAGGCTACCGGTATACAAAAATTCAGCCGTAGGGCG
Source organism: Rugalucina vietnamica (assembly GCA_964017185.1). Lineage (NCBI taxonomy): Eukaryota > Metazoa > Mollusca > Bivalvia > Lucinida > Lucinidae > Rugalucina > Rugalucina vietnamica. The sequence goes on along the minus strand of OZ024869.1, from coordinate 16,557,972 downwards.
CTCCGGTGCAATTTCTCTGTCATTTTGCAAGATACGCGATTCCGGTTCCCCAACTAACCTGACTGTTTTGTCATTCCATACTTCCGATCGACTTCTGTAAGAACGTACGAAATAGATGTACGTTGCTCTTTCTTGCATCTCCTATACTCACCGATAACAGGAAACGTGTCATTTCCAACAGAACTAAAGAACAGCAGCTTGTTACAGCGCTTTCCCCATGTCCTCTGTATATGGATACATCGAGTATTGACGTTTTTAGGCTGTGTCATAACCAAACACACTATCCGTGTATTGTTGAAGAGTCGGTCAGCCACTGTGTAATCATCTGAAATGCGTATAATGCAGTCACTGAGGTTCATTCGTGCCATGGAGTCTCATAGAATTCTTAGTTCATCTGAGCCGCAGGCTTGTAAATGAGTATATAGGATATGCATGCTGTGGCGTCAAATGTCGTCGCCCACAATTGTCAAACGTCTTTAAACGCTTTGCCGATGAAAAGCAAAATGTTATTTGGTGCCCCTGTGGAAAGGGGAAACTATTTTGGTTTTCGCGAATTCCGGGCCATATGCTAAAATGGCCGTCATTGTGCAAATATGCCAAAAACGTTCAGAGTCGTTGGTCCATGGTACACAAAAAGGTACAAGCAGGCAAAGATCAGGAAAAAGCGCAATCAGAAAAAGATTCCCACTCCAAAAACCGAGATGGGAAAAAACTGAATTAACAATCAAGTATTTATACCATGAAAACATATCGTAAGCCGAATGGGCAGCTATTTTCCCTATAGATGGCCACTCAGTTACTTAAACGTAACTAAACATATGAAAACATACATAAGGTGCCAACAAAAAATTAAAACGCCAATACACAAAACGAAAGAACCACCACAGAAGTATCACCTTGGAACATCAGTAATATAAAATTACTGGCGGGCTTAAATCGATTTTACATTGCCATAACCTCACCATCAGCTTCTGCGGTGGTTCATAACATTTAGGTAGTTCTTCAGTCCTCGTGGTGAATCTCTAACTGGCTAATCGTGGGGCTCCGTAGCAAAACCGTGGATGATTCGCAGGAGAACTGTACTTAATTCGTGGTGAATCGTGAAAATTCGTGGTGTCAAAGATTCCACAACTTGCTACGATCTCCCACGAATAGCCGCGAATATAGCTACGGTGTCAGTACGAATAAACACGATTCCGCTACGGTTGCGCTACGAATTAGGCCACGCCCTTTAACCACCACGATTCGCCAATAATGTTTTAAACAGTTTAAAACTTCCGTAGCGCTTCCGTTGAGTTGCCCGAATCATCACGATTCATCAAGATTCACCACGATTCACCGCGGTTCTACTACGAATCACAACGACACACAACAATTTTGCAAATCTTGGTGAATCGTAGCGGCAAAGTAGTCGTAATTGTCTAAGAATATTCTTATTATCCCCAAATTTACAATAATAAAGGTTACTGACTGGCACTGCGCTTAGTAGAAACGTATTAATATCATTGAAGACAATCCCATGTGATGCAGTATGTGTATCTAGTACCTATAACAAGAAATGGTATAGCAAAATGTAAAACGATATATCCAAATGAGCTGATATTTACTTATTTTACCGGGGTATTACCATAATGTTTGTACTCCTTGTGAATCTTAGACTCTTGTTTGATAAGTCCCGACATTTTACTCTTCATTTTCTTCATGACACTGCAAAAGATATAGCAAATTACAAGGTAACCAGGTTCAAGTTTTGAAACATACAGCAATAAGAACCATCAAAGAAGTATCGCATTGGGACGATCAGTTATATAATATTTAGTCACAATAAATGATTTTATGACATCTGATAATACCTGGTGTTGGACATTAAACCTCATGCAAATCACCCAATTTACGCAATAAGTTTCAATGTGAAATGGCTTATTAAATTTGAACCATGTCATAATGCACACAACTTCATCCTTTTTGGTGGACAGAATGCTATTCTTCCAGCATTTTGTCTATTTTGTTTCATGTTAATAAGCTACATGCACAAATCACATGCACATGTATTTTTAACTGGTTCATGTATTCAAATTACAAGCAATCTTCTGTCAACACAGAATCAAACATTTATTTCATTTTCACATTTGGAGGAAATGTCGAGGCTTTTAATTCCACATCTAGGTACCTCGATGACCTTTTGAACATTGACAACCCTTATTTTGAAGGTATGGTCAATCAAATTTATCCACCTGAACTTCAGTTGAACAAAGCTAATATCTCAGATACCGAAGCCCCCTTTTTAGATCTACATCTTTCTGTTGCAAATGGATTTGTTTCTTCTAAAATTTATGATAAGCGCGATGACTTTGATTTTGATATAGTAAATTTTCCTTTTTTGGATGGTGACGTTCCTCGTCGTGCTTCTTATGGTGTATACATTTCGCAACTTATTAGGTTTGCTAGAGTCTGCAATCATGTTACAGACTTCAACGCTCGAAATAAATGTTTAACGGCAAAACTTCTCCAACAGGGCTATCGGTATCATAAACTTCGAAAAACCTTTTCTAAATTTTATCGTAGACACTATGAATTGATTTCCAAATATAATGTTGGGTTAAAGACACTTTTAAGTGAGGGCCTTTCGGAACCTGAATTTTATGGTGACTTGGTTTACAAATTAAAGAAACTTAAAGGAATAAATGATTTTTCTCTTCAGTTCGGAAAAATCATAACACGTTACAGACGTATAGGTTATAACTTGAATGTTATGCGACAGTCTGCATGCTAAGTTTTTAACCCAATCATGGTTGATAACTATGCTGCCTTCTTTAATTGCACGCCGGTGGGTCGGGCGTCAGACTCTATGATGGCCCCGACTTAAAGCTATTCATTGTAGTTGGTTGGGGCCGGAGCTTCTTGTCTGTTGCTTGGCCCACCGGGGTCCAACTGGTGTTTTTCTTTTGCTCCGGAGTTAGTAGGTTATTCGGCGCCCAGGGATCTCCATCGTCGGGCAGCTTACTCAATCTGTGAGTCCTGGTTTTTGATTCATCAGGATGTTTATCATGATTTATTTGTTTGTTCTTGATGATTCATTGACTAGTTAGAGATTCACCACGAGGACCGAAGAACTAACTAAATGTTGTGAACCACTGCAGAAGCTGAGGGTGAGGTTAGGTACCTGTAAAACCGGTTTAAGCCCCCCAGTTATTTTATAACTGACCGTACCAAGGCGGTACTGCTGTTCTGGTTCACACTTATCAAAGTTATTCCAATTACGAGTTTCATGTTGCATGGCTTTGTGACCACCCGAATATAATGGCTGTTCACTTAGCCCTCTGCATTTACTTGTTTTGTCCAAGCTAGCACTGTGACCACCTAATACCTTCAATAGCTGCTCACTCTGCTTTCCGTTATTCATGTTAAACGTTGGTATCTATGTTTAGTATTTTCTTAATATGATTTCTTATTTCTTGTTTATCACTGAACCACTACAGAAGCTGAGGGTGAGGTTAGGTACCTGTAAAACCGGTTTAAGCCCGCCAGTAACTTTGTGTTACTGATCGTTCCAAGTCGATACTTCTGTAGTGGTTCTTTTTGTTTTATGTCTTGGTGTTTAAAATTTTTTGTGCTGTTGGCGCCTTATGTATGTTTTCATATTTTTAGTTAAGTTAAGGTAACTGAGTGGCCACCTATTGGGAAAATAGCTGCTCATTCGGCTTACGATATGTTTCATGGTATAAGTACCTGATTGTTAGTTTGGTTTTTTCCCACCTCGGTTTTTGGAGTGGGAATCTTTTTCTGATTGCGCCTTTTCCTGATCTTTGCCTACTTGTACCTTTTTCCAGGGTAATAAATCTCTCTTGTGGCCCGACTTATAGACAGCAGTTGTTAGTATCTGATGTGATCGGTATTAGTGGCCAATTATTCAAATGAGCCATGAAGAAATTTCTTGCATAACCACAAGCCAGATTTGATAAGTCTAATGAGATAGTCAGAGAAGCAAAATCATGATCAAGAAGAAAAGAGTCTTTGGAGTGGAGTGGACAATGGTATCATATATGTAAAAAAGTACAAGTAGGCAAAGATCAGGAAAAGGCGCAATCAGAAAAAGACTCCCACTCCAAAAACCAAGGTGGGAAAAAAACCAAACTAACAATCAGGTACTTATACCATGAAAACATTTCGTAAGCCGAATGAGCAGCTATTTTCCCAATAGGTGGCCACTCAGTTACCTTAAGGATGTTCGCTGCTAACATTTGACATTTCGGAACTTCCGGTTTTTCTTTTGTTGAATATCTCGTAAACGGTTGCAGATATTTTCCCAATATTTTATATTTGGATACATAATGATGATATGCACTGAACGAGCCATGAAAATTGTCAATCTAAGAAACTTCATTTTTTCACCCCATTTTCTGCAACTTTTCAGAAAAATTTAGTTGTCAGTTAAATTTAGGGGGTAGGGTAGATTAAAGGATCTCGGAAGAAAATATAGGATTTCCGCCCAAAGTTTGAGTGTTTCTGGCAGCTTCTGTGTTAATCTTATAGAAAAAATGTTGCATTCTCCGTAAAATAAAAGGTTTGTTTAATGCAACAACATGGCGGAAACCTTTTGATGTAACATACCTGCAGCATAAATCTGTGCCAAAGGGGGAGGGGGTCAGATTTTTTCGAAAAATTATTTTGTCAGAAAACAACTTGTTTGCCATAGAATATCAGGAAAATACTACAATATGCTTATTGCAACCTAAAATAGTGGGTAGAAACTATTTATGGACTAATAACTGGTACATCATGTTTATCAGATTTATAATTCTAAATAACACTGCCCATCACTTTTGCAAAAACCTGTACCTTAAATATACTATGCAACAATATTAAGCAACTTTTACTTTGAACAGTGACTCCATATGGTTTGTAGACATTAGGGAAGTTCTTCTGACAGAGCCTTGCATGTATCGAATTAAGGTAAAACCAATAGATGTGTGTTGCTAATGTAACGTTAGGCTTTAAGTCCACGGACGCACATCTCAAATACTACATAAACCGTCAAAAATTGAGAAACATATTTTGCACAGTATATTTATATGCATTGTAAGGTGTACACTTAATGTGTTAACCTATTAAAATAGGACAGATATTCTGTTCATTCAGGTAGAACATACATATACAGTATATTTCCATAGCCTTGGTACATTACAAATAATAGAGCTGAGCCCGTTTACCGGTTTTTGGGCTTTTTGACAGCCTTCCCCCCCTTGCCCAAACATGACATTTAGATATAATATGTCCTTTACAAAAACACAGCTGTGTTCAAAATATTTTGATTGGGCAAGGGGGGGAACGTGGACTTATAAAAAGTTTCCTATTTCCTATATGCTCCTATATGAAATTCAAAGATTTTGTCCAATTTTTAAAGTAGTCACTTCTTTACTTACACACAACATTACATGTCTAAATACAACAGAAGCTTACTTTTCGACTGTAATAAACTTCATTTTAGTGCCTGTAACTTGAGATTTTGAAGATTTCTTGGGCAATCTCACTAAAGAAATCTTCCGAGATCCTTTGATTATTACACATTTTCAAATTAATTGCACTATTTCTTTGTTTATTTTAGCTGCAGTATATGTGTGCATGGTCTTCTAAGTCAGTCTTGGTGTCTTTGGTGTGCTGGTTTTAAAATTTCAGGTGGTTTTATGAAATGGGCTTAAAGAAACAAAGCAGCTGAAAAAAGGCTGAAAATGGTGATTTTCAAGTTGTTGGTTCTCTCTTATATGCACACTATCCTATATATTTCTTTCTTTTATTCGAACAATATTACAAAGTTCTATGTTGTGTGAAAATACAAGAAAAAGTTTGAATAAACAAATATGGGTTTGGCACATTTCAAAACATTGATTTTCCGACTTTTCAAGCATGGGGGTAGGGTTGGAAAAATACTCGTAAAATTTTATCATTCACTTCCAGTTGCAAATTTTTCTATGCGTTTGGTCCAAAATAGTCTGCGTCACGTAAATATTATGACTTTTGAAAGCATTCTAGGTGTGTTTTTGTTCAAGACAGGTTTGTGTCAAAGAATTAAAAATTAAATTAATTTGACTAAATTTGAAACATGATGCTCAGAGGTCTCATTCAGAGGCCTGTAGCTCGAAAAAATGCACACTACCCTATATTTATTTTGCTTTCAAATGTCTTATGTTGTATTTTGGAACTAAAAAAGAGTGGTTAGAAAAAAAGTTTGAATACTTTTTCATTGGCAGCGAACATCCTTAAGTTAACTAAAAATATGCAAACATACATAAGGCGCCAACAGCACAAAAATATTTTAAACACCAAGACATAAAACAAAAAAAAAAAGAACCACCACAGAAGTATCGACTTGGAACGATCAGTAACACAAAGTTACTGGCGGGTTTAAATCGATTTTACACGGCCGTAACCTCACCCTCAGCTTCTGCAGTGGTTCATAACATTTAGTTAGTTCTTCGGTCCTCGTGGTGAATCTCTAACTAGTAAATGAATCATCAAGAACAAACAAATAAATAATGATAAACATCCTGATGAATCAAAAACCAGGACTCACAGATTCAGTAAGCTACCCGACGATGGAGATCCCTGGGCGCCAAATAACTTACTAACTCCGGAGCTAAAGAAAAATATCAGTTGGACCCCGGTGGGCCAAGCAACAGACAAGAAGCTCCAGCCCCAACCAACTAAAATGAATAGCTTTAAGTTGGGGCCATCATAGAGTCTGACGCCCGACCCACCGGCGTGCAATTAAAGAAGGCAGCATAGTTATCAACCGTGATTGGGTTAAAAACTAAGCATGCAGACTGTCGCATAACATTCAAGTTATAACCTATACGTCTGTAACGTGTTATGATTTTTCTAATTTTAAGATTATATAGAAAAATACATCATCTCATCAGACATTATAAGTCTAGGGTGTCTACTATCAAAAATCGATTTTAAAGATTCATAATGTATAATTCCTATAAATCAGAATGATTGGTAACTGCTTGGATTTTCCATAGAAGACAAATACTATCATGATAAAGTTTTACCCTAAGGTCTAAGTTATTCATGAGTTTTTTTTTTTTTTTTTTTTTTTTTTTTTTTTTTTTTGTTGTTGTTTTTTTTAATTTAGCACCGCATCGCACTAGATAGTAGAAAACAAACTTAACATGCCCGGTTGTGCTCATATTTTGGACGACTTCTTATTTGTTTGTTCCTCAGAATATGACAGCTGTTTAGAAGACCTTAATAAATTCTTCCATGTGACAAAAGTTCTGGGTATTCCTATCAATCATGATAAAACTGTTCTTCCCACAACCACGATTACATTTGTTGGCATTGAAATAGACTCAGTACTGATGGAAAAAAAAGATTACCAATTGATAAACTTGAGAAAATTGGGAACGTCTTATCAAGTTTTCTAAAAAGGAAAACAAGTTACTTTAAAGGAACTCCAATCGTTAATAGGCCTTCTTAACTTTGCGTGTTCTGTTGTTGCTCCAGGAAGGACATATTGAGACGACTTATTGATCTAACCATAGGCCTCAAACATCCAAACCACAGGAAACGCTTAAACAAATAAGCTAAGGCTGATTTACAAACATGGTCTTTATTTATCCAACATTTTAATGGTAAATCAGTATTTTTACCAGACATATGGGTTAATGCTGTTACACTTAACCTCTATAGTGATGTAGGCGAGACGCTTGAATCTGTATCTACCGTATTTAACGAAATCGCACAACACCCTCCACATACTTTGTTTGCAGTATGCAATTAGTCCATTGGTCATCCTAGATGAATTCTAGGCACGTTGTCGCCCCGGCAAGTGGTGCACAATATTTCTGTAGCTCGTTACATAAGTTACATGTTCAAAATATATTTGTACCAACAAAATAGCGAAACCTACTGTGCTCCACCCACTTTAATCATGCAACGACACTAATTATATCACGCACTAGAACAATTTAATGGACATGTTTTATGCTTTTTAAAAGTTGAAATTAGACATTATACGGTGTTACAAACGTTACTTCTACATATATGGCGTGAAAATAGGTGTTTGGGTTCAAAATAGTTTTTGTTTTTGGCATTTCTTTCTTCATACTCCAAAAACGATATGTCCTTTCTTACTGACCAATAGTTCAACTTGGCTTTTACACAAAATCATATATTTATATTAAATATTTAATTTATTTTATTTAAATAATTTAACATTTCCTAAGGGTACCGCCGTATGCTGTAACATTTGAAAAGTAGGCGTTTCAACAAAAATATCAAAATGAATAACTGTTATATGTTTGAGTAAATTTTTTAGTTCTATTTTACACACCCTATGATAAATACATGTTTAGTGTGCTAAAATACACAGCCTGTGACTTGCAAGTATGCTCATGGTGACGTAAGTAACACCTTAATGTTCAAACATATTTCATTTTGGTGATTATAAATGTATATATAGAGAGCCGCTTCATGCGAAAACCAGATTCTTCCTACATGAAAACAAAGATGCAGTTACTGCACAGCTGATCAGCATACTTGCTTACTCTACACAGATAATTCAAACTTCTTCTTAAATCCGAAATTTCAAGAGTCTAAATTATGTGACCCTGTAGAAGAAATATTGTCGGAAGAGGGGTTTTCGCGCGCTGCGGCTCACGTGAAAGTGGTCTCACATAATTATCTGCAAAGGTTTTCGCATAGAACACAGTAAGGTGTTTGGAATATGTTGATCCACTGGTGACTTGTCAGTATGCTCATGGCAACGTATGTAACACCTTGTTTGTGTAGGGCACTGTAAGGTATATATTATGAGTTGGTGACCTATCGTTAAAGTGTCTGCTCCTGATTGCGAGTTTGTGTTGTTTGACCTCTTCGGTGCCATGTTGTGTCCTTGAACAAGATCCACGATCAACGATGAATCTTTCACATATGCGAACTTAATGACTGACTTAGGAAGACAAATACTTCGCAAATATCACATTGGCAGTCGCATCCAACTAGATGCGGATATTATCCTCAAACTCCTGGCTCCATTATTTTATACTATATGTGGTATTCCTTACAGCTTGTGTGCGCCTTTTGAAACTATTTATTTGACGTAGTGTTTGATATATACCTGTAGAGTAAATACATCAGATCCGATGAACGAGAAAGAAGGACATTATCTAGCCCTGCGACACCAGTACCCGGGAGTGGCAAAATCCAATGTAAAGCAGTAATAACACAAAATGTGAATTTCTTGAGGGCCCTCGGTGTGAAATCCGAACATAGAAAAGAATGTGCAAACAACGTGTATGAGTTTTTACAGATAACGAAAATGCTTTCTTGCCAGGGATGATGTAACTGCACTTTTGATAATGAAGACACAGATACGCGAATTTTCATAAAAAAAAAAAAAAAAAAAAAAAAAAAAAAAAAAAAAAAAAAAAAAAAAAACACGGTGCTTCTGACGGTACAATCATCTGAATCAGATGTCTTGGTTTTATGCTGCTGTCTATTCTAGCCAAATGATTGCAATACATTATGGTCCCACGCTGGAAATCCTGAAAACGCACGATACTAGCAGTCTGTCGTTTTGAGCAAGCCTTGATGTCCTAGTGAGACTCTCTACTTTTCCATATCTTCAAGAAAATGGAAGTTATGATTACTCAATAAGGCAGTTTAGGTGAGACTTTGGTAAAACAAAAGCTTGGAATGTTGCTTAGAAAAGCGATCAATCACAAACTATCTTGTGCAAACAGACGATAACAATCCCCACAGCACATAAGAAGGTGTACGAAAAACCATTTGCCGATTCTGTTCATCTGCTGGGCAATCTGGTTCAAGTGTAAATAGTGTCCGTCACTTGTTCTGTTGCCATTAGCGCTACACAAATGAAAATGCATATGTACCACCAAAGCATAATCGTTTGATGACACATTTATAACGTGAAAACTTAAAAAAACTTGTTTCAGCCTTAGCAGAAACGCTCAACCGTATCAGCCTAAGCAGAATCCCTCAGAAGTTTGGTCGGGTGGGAAAATGGGTCCCGCTCATCAGGTCCTTAAGAAATAGATGGGCTTCGTTTGCCTCCAGGCATAGCTTATACGCTACTTACTGACCATCTTATTACTTGTAAACCGCTCAGGTCTGAGCCTGACCAGGAAAAGTGTTTTACAATCAAACCATCCATACGTATACGCCGTAGTGACTTACTTGGTGGTTATATTTAAAGCATTGTTTGGATGTCATGGCATCCGATTTCGGACAAAAGTCCCATAAAATGGAGTCAACGTCTCAATATGACAATAGCTGTTGACTAGGCTGCTAAGCATCAACTCAAAATCAAACAAAACAACCGCATCAGTCTATGTCTGGAACATCAATGGTACTTATATTGAAGCAGTGATCATGACCAAGGACTGAACAATTTTTGTTCCGTGTAACGCCCCTTTCAATATTATTTCAGCTCATATGAGACGGGCCAACCGGTAGGTGGGGCGAAAACGGGAGAACCCCGAGAAAAAACCACCTGGCACACGCGCAAGCAGAACTTGGCTTGTCTCACATGTGCCCCAAACTCAGAGAAAATGAACTAGCATGCGCAGAGTTGTGCTTTTGTATGGCCGGCGAGTCATTTTATAATCCGGAAATCGGAAAATAATCTTAAGGTGACGATTATTATATCGTATTACTATTTGTTTTGCTAAGGTTTTAACACGTCCGTCACCCGCATTGATATTTGCTTACTTATATTGGCAAGCTTTGTGAAAGATAACTTAAGAAATAGTGACCGACGGTGTTGATAATGTCATTTCATAACACTGGATACTAACAATGGTGTAAAACATGCTTTGGGATTTTGTGGTTTGGGTGTGCGCGCTTTAAGTTCACTGACAACCGGATTACACTCTTTAATATTTGCTATATCTTATAAAATTTCTAAATTAGTGCTAAATCATAATTACATACAGCGATTAGCATTTTATCGGCATTACAATCATTAAAACTGATTTTTGATAATTAATAATTATGTGTTACATACGTTACCATATTTACCAATCAAAAGTACACATTTCTGGCAAAGCAGTGAGCATGCAACTTAAAGAAGGCATATATGTTATTGATCTACAACAAGATGATTGTATATTTTTTCTTCTTTTCTTCAAACTTGTATGTTCATAGTTGACTTTGAACACTTTATTCTTTTATATTCTGAAGTGAGTTACTGTGGACTATATGCAATAACTTTCGACTAAAGATTGACATGATGATTAGTTTTTTTCAGGTTTGTAAAATAAAAGGAAGTACAAGTAGGCAAAGATCAGGAAAAGGCGCAATCAGAAAAAGACCCCCACTCCAAAAACCAAGGTGGGAAAACAATCAGGTACTTATACCATGAAAACATGAATACGTGTCTTTTAGACCAGTGTATCTAAAATATAAATGCGCAAAGAAAAGTATATTTAAATAGCTTACTGTTCTGTAATTAAACCTTGAACAGTCTGTTTTGAAAATGCAAAATACGTAACACCATCGATGCATATATGTGATTAAAGGTATCAACACGTGCGCCAGTAACATTCTTTCATCACATGAAATTAATATATTTAGGTTTGGAATTTATTTTAGAGGTTCATAGTGCATTTTTTAAACTTAGAGTATATTTCTGTTTTGAATGGGCAACATTCGACGTGCGTAACGGCTTCTTGAGGGCAAATGCACCATACCATTGGGCGATAACGTGCATAGAAAATCTTTATATTGATCAACAAAGCCACCCGTAGTGTATTAAAAGTGAAATTCGCAAAGAGAAGTATATTAAAATAGCTTACTGTTCTGCAATTAACATTTACACAGACTGTTTTGTGAATGTAACATACGTAACACCATCGATGCATGAAAATGATTAAATATATCAATATATATGCCCGTAACATTTTTTCATCAGATAATATTGATACATTTAGGTTTGGACTTTAGATTAGAGATTCATAGTGTATTTTACAAACTTAGAGCACATTTCTGGTTTGAATGGGTAACATTCGTAACGGCTTCTGGAGGACAAATGCACCATATCACAGGGCGACAACGCGCCTAGAAGCTCTTTATATTGATCAAAGAAGCCGCCCATAGTATCAAACCTAGTATGTGGAGGGTGTTGTGCGAAACGAAAAATTTCCCTACCCACCGTCTCCTCTAATGCAAGTAATATTGGCTTTGGAGCTTATTTGGGCAATAGATGGTTTGCTGATGTTTGACCAGAGACATGGACAAAATTTCATATAACAGTGAAATAAATTTTCCCAATAGTTCTAGCTTTAGAGTTCTGGGTAGAGCAATTACAAAATCATTGTATTGTTTTCCACTGTGATAACAGCAGCATTGTTCAAGTGATAAACAAACAGTCATCCAAAGAAAAACCTTTGATGGATTTAGTAAGGCGACTTGTGGTACAGACCATGAAATTCAACATTATGTTTAAAGCTGAATTTTTATATTCAGCTGAAAACTATTCAGCTGATAAAATTTCTCGCCAACACATTCCAGACTTTCTTTAAGCCTTCCCACACAAAAATCCAATCAGAGAGCAAATACCAGCCACCAGTTACAGTCTTTGACATCAACTGCTCAAAATCTGTTGAGTAAATCTCTAGCGGATTCAACCCAACAAACATACCAACGTGGTATTTTCAGTAGATTCAATGAGAAAACAACTTTTCCAGCCACAGAGAACAAAGTCATATTGTTCTGAAACTAATCTAGCACCAGCGACAGTTTTGACATATGTCTCAGCAATCAGCTATTACCACAAAATTCGTACATGTAACTTTTTTGATCCAACGCAGAATTTTGTAGTGAAGAAATGTTTACAAGGTTATCAGAAAATTAAACAACACAAAGACACTAGAAAACCGATAACATCCTCTATTCTTAGTAAACTGATTGCTTTCCTTAGTCATACCACTAATTCTCACTTCATTCGTTTTATGATGCGAGCTGTGTATTTACTGGCTTTCTATGCAATGTTAAGAGTTGGGGAATTCACAACATGCTTAAAGGCAACTGCAATTTTATATACTGCGGATATAAAATTTGTTCATGAAAATAAGCCGGTTTCAGTGGCATTTGAAATACATATCTCTGGATATAACCACAGTCCAGGAAAAACAGTATTACTGTTAATTGAAAGCCATTCTAATTTGCAAGAATGTCCAGTGCATAGTTTATGGCAATATTTTCAACTAAGAGGCTCCAATACAGGTCCTTTGCTTTCTTTAATGGGTGGCTCGCCAGTTTCAAGATCATTTTTCACTCAACAACTTAACCTGTCCTTAATCTGGGCTGGATGTAATACTAAACTGTACAACACCCATAGTCTGCGCATTGGTTGAGCAACTGATTTAGCAACACAAGGTGTCTCACAAAACGAAAGGATGGGACGCTGGTCTAGTTCCGCTGTCAAAAATTACATGTCATTCGAATGTAATTTGTGTGATTCTCAGGCTGGAAAATTTGTTTTGCATTGTCCTAAGCAGAAAGAGGACAAGGACCTATCTTTACAAATGAGATATCCTAATTTGTTAGTATGTTGTATATAGTAGTCTTGACAATTATGGGACAAGGGTCCCAAAATATATATTTAATATTTAGAATATTGTGGAAATATAACAGTCATTATTGTTTCACTTCAAATGAAAGATTGAGGCATGTCATGTTGAGGAAATGCTCTCTAAAAACAAGGATTTTTAGAAACATCTTTAAACACATTAAGTAGTTATAGGAAGTTAACAGGAATCAAGTTTTTGAATAATTGTAACCTGTATATACACATACATGTATGATCTGAAGAATATTGTCAACTTGAATCTCTATTCTTATCTGCAAGCAGGTACTATATGATGTGGATTCTGAAGACACGGGCCTTCAGTGTCTACACTTCTAGTCATTCTACATTTTGTTTGTATTTTATATGCGCTGGTATTCTCAAACCATTGCTGTTAACTACGGCTTATATCTAGTGTTATAAGATTAACAGTGGATAATGTACATTTCTTGCCTAATCTGAGATGTATTTTGAGTTGTAAATACACCATACATTGACAAAAAGTCAGGGATTATCTCAAGATATTTCATTTCATCGACGCACTTTCAGAACAATTCATTTATCCATTTTTTCCATTGTAAATAAAATGTTTGTTCGTGTGTTCGTTCGTCCATTTGTTTGCTTTCTTGCTTTACGACCACGGCCTACAGGCAATGTCATGTCAGACCTATCAGTTATTCTGCCTCTAATAAATTAAATTAGAATCAGAGAAAGCGGAAGGATGACTATACAGATATATATAATGACGGAATTATTCAACGCTACAACAAAACATTCCGTTCGATAGACGGCTAAAGCACACAAAAATGATCAAATATTTTACGCCTCCTTACCAAAAGCCTTGTGCATCCCGTGCTTACATGTAAGCGCTTTGATACATGTGCCAGTTGAAAACGAATCATTTATATCAGCGTGTCTGACAGTAAAGTTTGCTGCCGTACACCACGCCCAGGTGCGTCACCTGTAACTACCTTGTGTCAATCGGAGGCAGTTTACCAGTTGTAAGTGGTCTTTGCTATATCTGCCAGTATTTGTGTCTCTGACAGTTTTTGTTCCAAACTCCGACAAATCAATGAAAAAAAAATCAAGAAGTCCATAAAAAGATAGTTGGTGATATTGCATATTTTTGTGAGGAGATTTAAGTAGCTCAGTTGTAGAGCATTGGGGTTTCGAACCCTCGCTCTCGTACAATTCCCTTAATAAAACTAAAATAACTGATTAAACACGCAGGTGGGGTTCTCTCCCGACATTACTGAAACATGTTAACTTAGAGGTTAAACATCAGTTTAATCTAGCAACTGACTAACTGCGGTTGAAATAGCGGTCACATATAAGCGTATAAGTGAAACGCGCACCGGGCGTGTTGAAAAAAATTGCAAAATTCCACATACGCCAGGCGCACGTCGCAAACACGTTCAAAACGTGTTGCGAGTACGTTCGGTACGCTTGGTGTACGTCCGATGCTCGTCGCTGTACGTCGCTAAATATCGTCGCGCGTTTCGTGCGCGTTTGGGATCAAAAGATTTTTTAAACATGCTTAATAATTTTCTAGAAGATCGTGTGACTTATACGTTTCGAATAAGTTCCACTCGCGTTACAGGCGCGTTAAATACGCTTCGAATGCGTTTGGCGCAAGTTTTAGGCATGTTAGTGTTCGCAAGTACATGCGCGTTCCGATTTTATGAGATATTGCATCAGAAGCGTGCCACAAGCGTGTGTGAGACTCGCGTTGAACGTTTGCTGCGCGTCTATAGCACGTGCTTAGTGTGTCTGGGACATAACACAAACGTACTCTAAAACTTTGAGATTTTTATACGTCCTGCACACGCCTCAGTCACGCGCTAACGTGTGACTGCTAAAGCGAATTAAAGGTACAAATTAATTTTTATACGTCTAAAATCTTCAGCGTATTGCTGATTTCTATTTTTCATACGACCGGCGCGCGTTTGGGCTATACGCTAATGTGTGACTCTGTTTAAGCAACTTATTATTTAAGTCCAAAACCGGGTGCGGTAGCTCGGTCGGTCGAATATCTGGTTCGTACTGATTCAGACCCAAGAGTGATGGCCACGTTCGGAACGTTCATACGCCATCTTTCGCTGATTTAAAAATATTTTTGTTTTTCACTCAGCGGGTTGTGTTGTGGTTTAACATCCCTGTCAACAAGTTTAGTCATACCGGGACAGAACCGTCGTTTCCAGGGTATTAAACCTATGGAGAAAGAAATGTGCACAGACGTTACGCACAATATTGGTGACCCCTAACGTTACAAAGACGTTAGAAAGTTTAAGTAATTGGAATAATACCGTTGACGTCATCCTTACGGCAAACAGGCCAAACCTTAGCATGAACAGTATGATGCTCTAAAATAATTTGAAATATGCAGTTCCCTATGATCTAAAATAGAGAATCTGGGCAGAATAATGTGCAAATGACATACATGTGTCTTTATTTATCAAAAAAGTTTAGAGTATTATCTTTCTGCTGACTTCTCAAAGGTATGTGAGGTCAAGACGTGGACCATTGTACATGTATAATGTTTCAACTACACAAATATTTCATCGTTCAAATGGCAATGGAAATTCTCTTACAGTCATATGATATTATTATGACTATAACAAACGTGACTAAACTTGAAAATCGAAACCAATGTGAACGCGATCTAGTAAGCTATTAAAATAAAACAAAATATCATTTAAAGAGAATGTTTGCCCAGTATTAAAATGAATCGAAGAAAAGAACTTTTGAAAACTTTAAACGACAATAGCCCAACATGAGTGACAAATATAATTAAATAAGCTCGAATAACCTGGACAAGGCTAATTAATGTTTTAATGGGTGAGGGTGGAATTGTATAAGATGTGTCTGGATATTTCTGTCATTATCGAACATTTCGTATTTACTATTGCACGGCGTCTGGTAGACTTGTACAAGTCTCCTACTTATTTTATTTTAATATATTTTAACATATACTACTATTAAGTGTATTTCGCTAATTCTAATGAAATTTGCCCTCCTTTAGACTGAAGTAGGATCTAATTCTGAAGCTATCAGAGAGGCATACAAAGATGTTGTAAGGTATTGTGAAGATATAATTATATACAGGATTAGAGACTGAATATCAGTCTAGGCGTCTGGCAATAGCAAATTTACCGACATTCTGCTATTGCCAGATGTCTGTCAAAAGCACATTTACCGAATATTAGCTATTGACAGACGTCTGTCAATAGACACTCTGATAAGATATGACGTCACAATGGTTAAAAACGTGAGTGGGACATTTTGGGAGACATGTTACGGCTTACAATAAAAAATCTTAAACTTACATCGCCGTAATCAGCAAAGAAAACGTATTTTTATATAATGTTTTCAGCGCCACTTGATTGATGTAACATGTTCATAGGTGTCTCCAAAATGCCATTTTGTTAATTTTCGGCACTGGGACATTTTAGGGGACAATTGTTTTTTTTTTTCTTTTTTTTTTTTTTTTTTTTTGTTTTTTTTTTTGTTGTTTTTTTTTGGTCACTTCTCTTGTTTACTCGACATCAAACCCTAAAAATAATTACATCTATCGAATCTACAAAGAAAAAGTTTTTTTCAGCAGCAAACCTTTTGCGATGGCTTGACTAACGAACATACTGCTTTTACAATAAAGCGCTTCTACTTGTTTTGCACTCAGATGGGACATGGCTTTTGTCTTTAGTCAAACACCCGTCATTTCTTAATTGTTTTGACTTCATTGGAATAATTCCACCAACATTTATCAAACTTTTTTTATACATTTTTACCTTCAGGCAAACCTTAACGCCGATGCAATAACCTCGACAAACAATTAAATGAAAAACGGGACACGCCGTTTTTTCATGGTTTTCGACAATTATGAATAAAATGTTCTTAAATAAATGTTCTTAAATGGATCAGAGATATAACGATAATATCTAAACCTTCTTTTAGAAAATAATTCACTGAAAATTTTAGTATAAAATAGTTGAATCTACGTCAACAAATAATAACATTTTATCAGTTTTACAAGCAAGCAAAGCAAGCGTTCACAAAGTGTCGCCAGTATCTTGCGTAACGTCACAGAGCACCGATACTCAGGTTCTGGGAGACCGATACTCAGGTTCTGGGAGACCGATACTCAGGTTCTGGGAGACCGATACTCAGGTTCTGGGAGACCGATACTCAGGTTCTGGGAGACCGATACTCAGGTTCTGGGAGACCGATACTCAGGTTCTGGGAGACCGATACTCAGGTTCTGGGAGACCGATACTCAGGTTCTGGGAGACCGATACTCAGGTTCTGGGAGACCGATACACAGGTTCTGGGAGACCGATACTCAGGTTCTGGTAGACTTGCCCGGAAACAATGCGGTCATCTTAAAGGCATTAACTGTTGGCCGTGTAAGTTTTTAAAGTATTGATGCAACCTGATAAAAGAAAGTTTCTTGCACCGCGGCCAATGGTAATTTACGGATACGATGTACAATACTGTGCGTAGATCAGCTGGCTAACTGTCACATCGCTCCACTTCGGTACCTCGCTCCACTTCCCTGACAGCTTACCATATTTGACGAATGGATTTCCCCATCATTATCATTAGGGCGAGTCTACTATCATTTTTAGGGGCGTCAGGTGTGATTTTTAAATTTTATTTAATTTTTCGATGAAAATTCTATAAGCAAACAGAACAGCCCCCAGATGGGACGCCGCGTTCTCTGGCGTCCCATCTGGGGCTATTCTGTTTGCCTATGTCCCATAAAAGGGACACCAGGCTTAAATGAGTTAAACCAATGTCGAACTAATTGCGGATTTCGTAAGCGGCTTGCAGCTTTGTTATTTTGCTATTAAACGTATTATTGTTGTTATGTATTTGTACCAATGCCGTAAATATTCCACTAAACACATAAACTTGCATAAAACGTTTTTAAAAATTAATGTAGAAAAACAAACGTTTTTCAACTTTGAGTCGCTAATTCTACAGTAGTCTCCCCTGATCTATTCATAGATATATTTGAAACCGAATTTATGATTCTATGTATTTTAACAACTAGAATATCTATAATTTATGTCATATAAGCAAGAAAAGTCTGACGTTAGTTGAGAATAACACAGTTTTTCATTTTAACTGAATTTTCATTTTCGACCAAGGGCTGAATATATCCCAGTCTATACTGTGCGTAGACAAAAAATGTCATGAGAAACCCCGCTCTTTCCAACTATGCACAGATCAGCATTGGTGTGACCGCTTAGACGATTATCACACATGTACATGAACATTGTATTAGATAGACTTCCTGAATACAAAATATTTAAACATCTATCAATCTGTGACTATGCAGCTCCTGGTTAGCATCAGCCTGACCAGCAACTCAAAAAGGATACACATTGTATGAAAAATTGGTATCTTATTTTGAGACATCCCCATTAAAAAGACGTTTGTATCTCAGTGTATGGTGTACATTTCTATCTCGGGTTAGGCAAGAAATGTCTATTAATGCTTACATGTCCATCATAATACACAACATCTTTTGATCCGGATGGGGGATATTGCTTTCAGCAATATGTGGCGATAATTTTTCACCCATCGTTGATTTAAGGATGATTTTGTTGTATTATAACATTGAGTCATCATTTAAACTCTAATTGTATGAACATTTTAAAAGTGAAGTTCATAGAATATCCTGTTTAAAATTTGAAATGTTCAAACAAAATTTTTATTCGTCATTTAAATATAAAATTGCATTTTCAAATCCACACAGTTCTCTGTAATTCTTTATCACCCCAAAAATCAAACAAAGCGGCTGTTCGAGGTGTTGTGTAGGAATGCTGGCATAAATAAAATTACGGCTGGTCTTAAAATAGTTTTACGGGCCAAACCTCACCATCAGCAGCCGCAGTGGTTCACAATATTTACTTAGTTTTTTCGGTTCTCGCTGTGAATCTCGAGCTCGTCAATGAATCATCAAGGGCAAACAAATAAATCATGATAACCAACATTATGATTAAAAACAGAAGACTCACTCAATACTATAAGCTGCTCGGTGATGGAGATCCCTGGTCGCCAAACAACATCACAGACAAACAGGCGCAAAAAACAAAAAAAAAAAAAAAAAAAAAAAAAAAAAAAAAAAAAAAAAAACAGCTGAAACTCGGTTGACCAAGCAACAGACAAAAAGGTCCGGTGCCAACCAAATGAATAGCTTTTTCTGGACCATCATGTAGTCTGACGCCCAACCAACTGGTGTGCAATTCAAAAAGGCAGCATAGTAAACATGATTGAGCTAAACACTTACCATTTAGACTGTCACAACATTCTTTGGCGATATTACTTTGAATTATCTTTACTGTCTGTGTACAAATCATGTTTCATGTCCCAGTCAAAACTCGTGTAGATTTTCAATTTCTGATTAATATTGTATAAAACGATTTTCAGGCTAATTATTCATAATTACCTTTTATGAAAAATCCTTTCTTTTTCGAGAAGATCTTGCAATTCGCGCCTTTCTCGTGTAAGCTTCGCTATCTCATGTTTGGATGGGTCATTTATATCAGACAGTAGAGACTTAGTTATCTGAAATGGAATGGAAACTGAAGGAGACGATACTTCCGATAGATTCGTGCGATTCCCTTTGACTCACCAAATACACTGTCTAGGGATACGGTACCATACGACTTGCCAGTGCATGCTACAAATACGAGCCTGGGCGACAAACCAAATTTTCTTGACGCACCGCTTTGTTCGACTGGCCTTTCCTTTAGGTATTGTCTAGCCGTACGACCAGATATATAATAATTAAGTATGGCTTTTCCATGTAGAAATAATAAGTTGGCAACAGTTTTGTATTCGCACGTGTTTTTTTGCATAAATATTAAGAGTCTAAATTCATAATTGCACAGTAATGTATTAGAAAAGGTCCGGTACAACTTGGCTTACAATCGATATGTACACCTTTACAACTAATTAAATATTTCTTTTCTATGAGAACTAGCGTACAAAGTCGGTTCTTAATTCAGTTTGATTATACACTGTATAATTGTCTGTATCGTGCCGTTCACTGTTTCTTAAATACTTATTCCCGATGCACTAGAGCGTCTAAAAACCAAATATAATAACTAAAAATAGAAATGCATCTTTGTAAAACAATATGCCTTGCATAAATGCAAGGTGCTTGTCCCTCGACTGGCAGTTTGCATGATTCATTTATTTCATTTGAATTAAGGACTTATGTGCGGTCTTTGTATATACGTGTTTGAAGATTTACCTGTATGAAAAAGCATTGTTTATTTTTGTCAACAATGTTGCATTCTTTTACATGCTTTATCATGGGGCTGTTGAATATGTTGCAAATACATGGATTTGTGTATTATATAATACATGATTATGAAATGAGTGGTCAGCTCAGAGCAAGTGAGTCATTTTTCAGTTACTTCCGGGTTGAAATCGTCAGACCCATTTTTCTTAGCTTTTTGAAAGACATAAGCCAGAATTGTTGATGTAGTCATTGACTTCAATTATATAAGAACCTGAAACAAATGGCATGTCATCTTTTTGCTGACAATAAGCGCAAACGAGTCGCCCCAAGTTACCCACTTTGAGAATTTTCAAGAAAAACATGTTTACACTATGTTTTCCCAGAGAAATACATTTCCATGACCCCAAAATAATCCTTAGTTTTGCAGATTATGTATCGTAGACATGTAGGCTTTGTGTATTTTTTATTCAAATGCATTCGATTTTCCAGGAAATAGGTCCCAGGAAAACCAGTTACATTTCCAATTCTAAACCAAGATATTTAAAATTTTAAAAGAATAACTATATCGAGTCATTCGTAGTATCTGTGACGTCTTTAAGCAATAATTGCACATCATCATTTGATTGACAGATTCAAAAAAAATAGATGTCTGTTTAACATACCCCACACACTCATGTCAATATTGACAAATTCAAGAGTAAATTTTAATTTCCTGAAGAAGCTGTTCGGTTGCCTCTTTTTTGAACTCAATCCAGAAATAGAATGTAAGGTTTTTGCTTTTTCCGATTTCTTGTATAAGAAATGATCTTGGTAGGAATAGCTGTTGAAGTTTGTATATCTTTGCTATGAAAATATTATTTCCAATCTTCGGCATCCACAGAATCCAGTTATTACATGTATATCGAAGAGTGCGCTTCAACGTCAGCAAGTAACCTATCAGACGGGATCTCCATCGTCGGGTAGCTTACTCAATCTGTGAGTCCTGATTTTTGATTCATCAGTATGTTTATCGTGATTTATTTGTTTGTTCTTAATGATACATTGACTAGTTAGTGATTCATCACGAGCACTGAAGAACTAACTAAATGTAATGAACCACTGCAGAAGCTGAGGGTGAGGTTATGGCCATGTAAAACCGGTTTAAGCCCGCCAGTAACTTTGTGTTACTGATCGTTCGAAGGCGATACTTCTGTGGTGGTTCTTTTTGTTTTATGTCTTGGTGTTTAATTTTGAAATGTGTATGAAACTGTAACTTGTCGAGGGAACCCAGGAGAAATGGTAAGCTGTAGGAACCAAGGAAAACTAGTATATTGGATGAACTCAGGAATGCTGGTAAACTGGGAGCACCCAGGAAAACTGGTAAGATGAAAGAATCATTGCTACAAATCGAGAACAGATGACAGTCTGCATGTCAACTTGCCTGGGGAACCCCAGGAGAACTGGTAAATTGGGAAAAAAAACTGTGGAAACCCAGGAAAACTGGTTATATGAAGGAAACTGAAATGTGTGTGGAACTGCAACTTGTCGGGGGAACCAAGAAGCACTGGTGAGCTGGGGGGACCCGGGAGAACTGGTAAACTTGGGGAACCCAGGAAATCTGGTAAACTGGGAGAACCCAGGAAAACTGGTTAGATGAAGGGAACACTGCTATAAAACGAGAACAGATGACGGCCTGCATGTCATTGGAATGTGTGTGTAATTTCAGCTTGTTGGGGAAACAAACAGGGGGGGGGGGGACTGGCAAACTGGGGGAACCCAGGGAAACTGGTCAAATGAAGAAAACCATAATGGCTGGTCAACTGAAGAGATTAATCTCCTTTGTTGATGCCGCTCGGATTCAGTGTGTTTAGACGGCGTATCCAGTAGCTCTCACGCTGTTTCTGGTCTTGTCCGTCCAACTGGAATTGTTGTGGTCCAAGCAACAAACAAAGGCATGACTCAAGAAGTCATGCCCTGGCAACCGGAAGTGCTCTGCAACTGGAGATCGTTCAAATATCTTGTGTTTCCAGTCATCTCTGTGACCATTCATCCTCAGGTCACAGAGATGCGCATAGTAGGTATCGGTACAATATCTGAATTGCACGTGCGCCAAGTAGGAATTCTCAAGATGTAGGACAAAGTAAGAATTTTCTCTTTGTACGGTTCGATTTTGGAATTGTCCTTGCGCAAAGTAGGAATCAGGACATAGTAAGAATATATTATTTTCCATGCACAAAGTAGGGATTTTGGAGCAAAGTAGGAATATTAATCTCTTCTGAGCGTTTCAAGTTACAATATCAAACCAAACCAGACCATCACTTTTTTTTCATTCCTCTGTTTTGGAGTATTGCTAACCATTGCATTTTGTTCTTATTGCTCATTAAATTTGGGTGGATGATGTATACAGTCGCAGCCACTAGAAAAAAAATGTGTTGACTGGCGCAAAATTCGCTATTATTTTGAATTCATTCTGTCACAATACCTAAATAATAAGGCACTTTATTTTAAAGATTTTTAAAAGCAGTCACGCAAAAGCATCAGTCACCAAACTGGCCAGCCACAGATCAAAAAGTTGATGAAAAGGATGCTGTACCGTCTACATGTACGTGACAAAATTATGAGCGCTGACCATATATGCGATTTTCGTGCAGCTTTTTGTTACCTACAAAAGTGTCTTTTGTCGTGGCAAACTAAATGATCCCATTATGTCGATTAAAGTTATCAATTTGAGCTAAAAGTTGAGCAAATTTGGGAAGAGTCATTTAAGAGATCCAAATCTATAATACTTATTGAATTCTAATAAAAAATGCTTTAATGATTAGTTGAGCTTTTTGTGTTCGATGTTCACATCTTCTTTTTTTTTCTTTCTTTCACTCTAAGGTCCCTAAATGCAGATTTACAAAACATCCATTGTGATACAAGCTAAGTATATAGATCGATAGCTGTAGTACTAAGTACACTGAAGAACTTTAAAAACACAAAAGATTTTATACAAATGTTTTGCATATTTCTAGTAGTTTCAATGAAAGTTCACAAACATAAACACTGATATGTATGCAAACTATGTTGTGAATTTCAAATCAAAATAATGAGTAATGTGAGAGTAACAGTTTTTAATATAGCAATACCCCTAAAATGCAAAATTGCAAAGTTATATTGAGCATGACTACAATTTGCCCCTTGGCATACAGAGCATCGTTTCTCATTAAAAGCAAAAGTTTTGCCAATTGCACTGATTGTTTGGCACTGATGCTAGCATGTTTGAATGGTCATGGTCGACGTAATTTCGACGTAATTCAGCGCCGTACGTCAAGTATCTAGAGACACTATCGCCTTGACGTGAAATGTTCGGTTGATTAGACCATGCAGCGTCAACCTTTCACTGTCCAGGTAGGCTGGAAGGGAATGCTGAGGTGTCGAAAAGTTGAACGAAGGCAAAATTGATGTTACGTGACGTCACATATACGTCATCAAGATTGTAAAACAACAATTGTGCGGGCTAATTCATTTGCCAAGACCTGAGGAATGATAGAAAAAGAGACAAAACTAAAATTTAAGTGTTTTTCATATATGGATTGATGTAAGCTTCATGCAAAATGGTAAAATATTTTTCTCCGTTAATTCTTAGAGACGCAACATGGAAATAAAGGTGAAAAATGACTTTTAATTGCTGGGAATTGTCAGTGCCTTTTTAAACGTTGGTTTCATGTGAAAAAATAAGAAGAGTACAGCTACCGACCCATTTCACCTGTTAAGGAAAACTAAAAATGTCATTTGTGCAAAACATACTATTTTTTTTTTTCGTTTTTTAAACGCTGCCCGTTATCATTGAAGGTTTATTTAGCTTAGACTTTTCTGACCGTTAGTCCAGTCATCTTCAGGGACGAATGGAAGAATGTTAGAAAATACTCACACGTTTAAGACCTAAACATCTACATGCAAAATTACATCTGATTTTTAAACATGCTTAAAAATTTTCTAGAAGTTCGGCGTGTCCCGGGCGTGTGTCTAACACGTTTCGAATAATCATCACGCGCGTTACTGGCGCTTCGAATACGCTTTGAATGCATTTCGCGCACGTTTATGCCACGCCAGTGTACGCTACATGCGCGTTCCGATTTTATGTGTCTGGAACGTAACACAAACGTGCACAAAATCGTTGGGAATTTTACACGCCTCAGTCATGTGCTAATGTGTGACCTTTAAAAAGGTACAAGTAGGCAATGATCAGGAAATGGCGCAGTCAGGAAGCAATTCCCACTCCAAAAACAGAGGGGTGGAAAAAAACCTTAAATGACACTTAATTACTCATACCATGAGAACATGTCGTAAGCCGAGTGAGCAGCTATTCCTCAATTGACGGCCACTCTGTTATAGAACTGAACCAAAAATATGAACTCGCACATAAGGCTCAAACAGCACAAAAATCGAGTCCAAAACACAAAACAATTAGAACCAAAACAGAAGTATCGCCTTGGGACGATCAGTAATATAAATTACTGTGGGCTTAAACCGGTTTTACAGGCGCCTTACCTCATAGCAACCTCATCTTCTGCAGTGGTACACAACATGTAATTAGTTGTTAGGTCCTCGTGGCGAATCTCTCATTAGTCAATGAATCATCAAGGACAAACGGTTTAATCATGAAAACCACCTTGATGAATCAAAAACGAGGAACCAACTGACTCAGTTAATTGTTCGACGATTGAGATCCCTGGGCGTCGAATAACTTACTGAAACCCGGAGCAAAAGAAAAGAAAAACACCAGTTTAACCCCGTTGGGCCAAGCAACAGGCAAGAAGCTCCGGCCCCAACCAACTAAAATGAATAGCTTTATGTCGGGGCCATGATAGAGTCTGACGTCCGACCCAACGGCGTGCAATTAAAGAAGGCAGCATAGTTATCAACCATGATTGGGTTAAAACTAAGCATGCAGACTGTCGCATAATATTCAAGTAATACGTCTATAACGAGTTATGATTTTTCTGAACTGAAAAAGAAAATCATTTTTTCCTTTAAGCTTCTTAAATTTGTAAACCAAGTCACCATAAAATTCTGGCTGCGAAAGGCCCTCACGTAAAATGGTCTTAAGCCCACCATTAAATTTGGAAATCAACTCATAGTGTCTGCGATAAAATTAAGAAAATGTTTTCGAAGTTTATGATACCGATAGCCCTGCTGGAGAAGTTTGGCTGTAAAGCATTTCTTTCACGCGTTGATGTCCGCTATATGATTGCAGACTCTAGCAAACCTAATGAGTTGCGAAATGTATACACCATACGACGCACGGCGAAGAACGTCACCATCCAAAAACGGAAAGTTTACTATATCAAAGTCAAAGTCATCGCTTTTATCATAAATCTTAGATAAAACAAATCTTTTTGTGATAGAAAGATGCAAATCCAAAAAGGGGGCTTCAGTATCTGTGGTGTTAGCTTTACTCAACTGTAGTTCAGGTGGATAATTTGATTGACCATGCCTTCAAAGTAAGGATTGACAATATTCAAAAGGTCATCGATGTACCAAGAAGTCGAATTATAGGCCTCGATTACCTCAGTTTGATTGTCATGGCTAAGAGAATCCATAAAATCTCTTTCGTAGCAGTATTAAAATAAATCAGCTACGAGAGGGGCACAATTTGTACCCATCGGAATTCCAACAATTTGTCTGTATAACTTGGTTCTAAATCTAATATAAGTATTATCCAGGAGATAGGTCAGGGCATCGCATACATTCTGACATGATCAAAGTGTATATCGACTTTGGTCAGTGGAAGTGAAAACCGCTTTTCTGTCATTATAGGCCAAATAAAGTGAACCATAGTTTTTTAGGTTGGTTGATTGGAGTTTAACGTCCCACCAACAGCTAATATGGAGACGGGACCTCGGTTTAGAGTCCCATCCGACGGACTGGAGAACCCCGGCATCGAAGCTGCGACCCCTGGTTTACAAGGCGATTGACATAAACACTGCACCACGGAGGACCCTTATATTTTAATGCTCTTTTGAAGGTCCACTATATCAAATCGAGAAGTTTTTTCTTTTATAAGATTTTGTAGCAATGTCGTACACAGAGTAGAAAAATCGTATGTGGACAAGCTCGTCGCACGGAACCCTCTATACTTCAGTTTACTAAGCACCTCGCCAGAATTTTTTATTGACCAAAACCAGTTTTTATTTGAAGTTAAAGCGAGTTAAAGCTTTCTTATTTAAAGCGAGTTTAAGGAACAAAGTGATGTTTATACGTCCCAAATCTGTAGCCTAAGGGCGTTTTCAATACGCCCGGCGCGTGTTTGGGTTATACGCTAATGTGTGACTGCTGTTTTATGGAGCGGCTGGTCGCATTTGATCTCTCTCTCTCTCTCTCTCTCTCTCTCTCTCTCTCTCTCTCTCTCTCTTTCTCTCTCTCTCTCTCTTTGCATCTCTAAATAAACAAATGAATAAATATAAATAAATAAATAAATAAATAAATAAATAAATAAATAAATAAATAAATAAATAAATATAATGATGTATCAGGTCAATATAAAACAAGACATAAAATAAAGTGCAACATCAAAGCATTTTTAAATATTGAGTATAATATATGTATCTTCCTCATGCACACACTTTTAAAATATTGTCTTTATCGAATATGTTTTTTAATTCTTTTCTCCCTCTTTATATGTCTATCGATGTCCTTTTTGTCCATTCCTTAATAAGGGTCTGTGGAATTCCGAAATTGTCCCGCTCATTTCTTGCGCAAAGTAGGAATTCCTACTTTGTCCTATTCAATTTCTACTTTGCGCACAGAGTATACCAGCTCACTATTTCCCTGAGTAATAGATACAATTCTAGAATTGTCCGGACAACTAGAATCGGCGGACAAAGTAGGAATTTCTACTTTGCGCAGGTGCTATTCCGGAATTGCACCGATTTCTACTTCGTTGTACATAATCATAAATACAGCCTTGAAAATTGATAAATATTTATGAAACCGGGAAGCAAAGAATAAAACATTTTAATGGAAAGGTACAAGTAGGCCAAGATCAGAAAAAGGCGCAATCAGAAAGAGATTTCCACTCCAAAAACCGAGGTGGAAAAAAAACAAACTCAGACACTTATACCATGAAACATATCGTAAGCCGAATGAGCAGCTATTTTCCCAATAGGTGGCCACTCAGTTACCTTAACTTAATTAACCAGAGGACCAATGGTCCTGTAAACGCTCACCTGAGTCTGCTGCATATACCAATAAACATGTTTGAATATTATGGTATTTAACCCCAGCGCAGGGGCAGATGAAGCCCTTGGGCCGTTTTCTTTTTTCAGAATAATCAATATTCTTTTTTTCTTTAATTAACTGTAAATGTATAATTATAATTATTATAATTATTTTCATTAATTAAGTGTATATGTATAATTATAATTATTTTGTAATTATTAAGAACAAAATATAAGATTTACCACATAAAGTTAATGTAGGCTATCCGGTTTCATGTTAATTACAATTTTCAAAGCTATTTGATCTCCGTGTCAATATTCATAATAAATAATATATTATCTACCATTTATAATGAATCGTACTCTCACTATTTGATTACTGTTAACAGCTAACCAAGTTATGTTGATGAACGACTAGGTTCGAACATTTAATAAGACCGGCCGCGATGGTCTCATAGAAAGCGTGTTTGATTCGCAATGAAGTGGTTGCGATTTTGATCTCAGGCCAGTGTATGGTTGTCATGTTGATTACTTATGTTTTTCCCGACATATTTAAGGCAAACCGCCTTGTTGACTAGTACAAGTAAGGATAGTCTAACAACCAAATTGTAAACTAACGGTGGCGGACACAAATTATACTTTTTGTACTCATTCTATCACGAAAATTTGCGGCAAAAGGACAGTTTTGTAGCTAGATCCACCCAGCTTAGTCGGGCAGTTAAATACATCATGTCTTTATCAGTTTCCTGTTGATATATTAATCTGAAGTTTTATGCTGTACCATCATGCCCACCTGGATGAAATTGAGACAAAGATCATGGACATAGAAATTTTGTTTTGATTTTATTTGTTAAAGGCTTTTATAAGTCAACATCTCTTGAACATGAAGCCGAAACAAGTTGAAACTTGCATGTTGAAAGATATTGTTCTGAAGTTTTATGCTGTACCACGTTTCTTTGCCACGAATGTCACCACGTTGATTTGTTTAGTAAGTTTCTGTAACGTCTCAGAAACGTAATTACGTTTTAGTGCATGCTATATGTGCGTATCAGAAATAAAAAGTGCGACTCATGCATATTTTGGCACGTACCTACCTGGAGCATAAAGCAAACGCCAAAACCTTGTTTGGAACGCGCACCGATGTAGCTTACACTGACGTGTCTAAAGCATGCATCAAGCGCATTTAATGCGTACTTAACACATCTATATAAGACAAACGTCTGAGATACACCGAATTTTTCATTTTTTTAGCATGCGTAGACACCTTTTTGCGCCTTAACGCACTGAGATTACATCGACGTATAGAGACATTTCATCGACCCAAAGCACACGCAACGCGCTTCTTACATGTCTCCGTCTTGCTTCTGGCGTTTATTTAATTTTCATTGTAAAAAACAGGTATCTTCACTCGCGTAGACAACATGGAATGTTTCCTTAATGCATGCTTAATTTTGTTTTCGAGCCCAAATCACGCCGACGTTTAGCGACTGACTCTAGGCGTATACATCGCGTTTGTAACGTTGGCAGAGTTTTGGATTTTTTCACGTTACTCTTATGTGCCAATATGTCTATGATCTATTTTCATGCTATCTTGGTGTCAACCAGCCACCTCGTCAAAAAAGAGCTAATCATCTTGTTCTCCATAAGTTTAGTAAAAATCCTTATATAATGGTACTGGAGCTTCCGTCATTCCGTGCGTCCGATCGTCTATGCGTCCGTCCGTCCGCCAGCACTTTCAAACTTAACACATGGTTTTGACTGTATTGAAAAATTACATACATCCTGCCTATCATATCCCTGGGAGTCACAATGGCCCCATCCCGGCGATCACTAGATCCCATAGTCTATACAATGTTATGGGGAGCTCTCTCTACAAACATTCTGCCAGTTATACCCCTAAAGTCAAAATGATCCCACACTGGGGGTCATTAGTTCCCATAAATTTACAATGGTAAAAGACTTCTGAAACCGCAAGTCCCAATTTTGTTTATTTTATATGCAGCAATGTATAATAGTCTTCGTTATAGGTCCTGCCAACCATGCCGCTGTGGGGTGTACGGTTCACGCCCGTGGGTGTCATCTGCAATAGGCACAACACATGAATCTTTCATATTTGTTATCAAGCATGGTTATTAGTAGCTTTACAAAAATCCTGCGAATCATGCCACTGGGGTCAAAAATGGTCCAACCCCGGGGTTAATTAGCTCCCATAGACTTACAATGGGAAAACATAAAAGGATCTTGTCCGAATCCACATGGCCCAGAGCTTTCAAATTTTTTGTGTAGCAATGTATAGTGTTCCCCTGTATAAATACTGCCAACCGTGCCCCTGGGGTCTATTCAGGCCCCACCCCGGGGTGACATTATCTGCCATAGGCTTATAATGGAAAATACATGAAAAATCTTCTTCTTACGAACCACAACAGCAAAAGCTTCTGTTTTTAATATGCGGTAATGTTATGAAAGCCTGCTCTTGGGGTCAGCAATGGCTCAGGTCAACAAAAGCCCCACCCCGGGGGTCATTAGTTTCAAGTTTCTTACAATGGATAAGCATACAAAAAAACATGACCATGGGCAGTAGAGCTTTTGTGTGTGTGTGTGTGTGTGTGTGTGTGTGTGTGTGTGTGTGTAGCAATGCATATATAATAGTCTATTCATCTTTATAAATCCTGTCAATCATGGGGTCCATACAGGCAGGGCTTACAATAAGCAAACATCTAAGGTGAGCTAGTGGATAATTGGTCCTCTCGTTTTCTCTTTATGTCATGTTTGTGGTTCATTACCTTGCCTTATATTCCTACTGTAAAACATCGCCAATTAACAACATCACAGGGCTGAGTAAAAATGTCAAAATATGATGTCTTACATATTGTACCGTTTAGGTGGACTAATTTACAGTGCGTTCAGCATTCCGTACAGTGAGCTTGAGTTTCTACATTTTAGTTCACCTGAGCCGAAGGCTCAAAAGGTGAGCTTATAGTATACCAATCAGTCCGTCGTCCGTCCGTCGTCCGTCGTCCAAAATTTCAAAGATCTTCTTCTCTGAAACTTATGGCCAATCAAAGTGAAATTTTATGTGAAGCATTCATGGGTAGGGGGAAAGAAAGTTTGAAAACGAAATCCAGGTCACATGACCAAGATGGCGGCCACGCCCATATATGGTAAAAACCACTCAAAAATCTTCTTCTCCAGAACCGGCAGGTCGATTTTCACGAAATTTGATATGTAGTATTTAGGGCGCCAGCCCATCATAGTTTGATAAAATGACGATCCTTGACCTATTTTACGGCATGGTCAATTTTGGAAACATAGGCTTTTACATTATTGGGAAAAGTGAAAACTATGGAATTGTTTAAAAACTATTGCAGCCTGAGACCTAAAAATGGTAGATGCAGAGAACTAATGGAGTATATGGAGGTATGTAATTAATTTAGGTTAAGGTCATCTCTTGACCTTGGCAGGTCTGTCGTCCATATACACTTTTCACAGATCTTCATCTCTGAAACCACTTGGCCAATCAAAGTGAATTTTATGTGGAGCGTCCATGGGTAGGGGGGACAAAAGTTTGATCGTGAAATTCGGATCACATGACCAAGATGGCCGTCATACCCATATATGGTTAAAAAACAACCACTTTGTCCAGTGACTGTACTTTTTGACTCTCTGGTGTTACATGATAATTACTTGACTCTCTGGTGTTACTTGTAAATTACTATATTAGCTTCAGTCTTACTTGTACTTGATGGCCCCCACTTAAAACCATTCATTGTAGTTGGTTTGGACCGGAGCTTCTTGTCTGTTGCCTGGTATTTTTCTTTTGCTCCGGGTGTCAGTAAGTTATTCGGCGCCCAGGGATCTCCATTGTCGGGCAGCTTATCGAATCTGTTGATTTCTCGTTTTTGATTCATCAGGATTGCTGTCATGATTTATTTGTTTGTCCTTGACGTCGTGCTTTAACTGGTGTTTTTGTTTGCTTCGGAGTTAGTAAGTTATTTGTCGCCCAGGGATCTCCATCGTAGGGCAGCGTACTCAATCTGTGAGTCCTCGTTTTCGATTCATCATGGTGGTTATCGTGATTTCGTTTTTGTCCTTGATGATACATCAACTAGTTACAGATTTACCATGAGGACCGAACACCTAACTAAATGTTGTGAACCATTGCTGAAGCTGAGGATGAGGTTACTGCCATGTAAAATTGATTTTAGCCCGCCAGTTAGTTAATATTACTGATCGTTCCACGGCGATACTTCTGTGGTGGTTCTTATTGTTTTATGTCTTGGTTATGTCTCATGTTTTTGTGCTGTGTGCGTCTTATGTATGTTTTCATATTTTAGTTAAGTTTCGGGCAATGAGTGGCCACCTATTGGGAAAATAGCTGCTCAGTCGGCTTACGATATAATTTCATGGTATAAGTGCCTAATTGTTACTTTAGTTTTTTTCCCCAAATCGGTTTTTGATGATGATGGTTACTTCTGTGATGGTTCTTTTTGTTTTATGTCTTGGTGTTTAAAATTTTTGTGCTGTTGGCGCCTTATGTATGTTTTCATATTTTAGTTTAGTTAAGGTAACTGAGTGGCCACCTATTGGGAAAATAGCTGCCCATTCGGCTTACGATTGTTTCATGGTATAAGTACCTGATTGTTAGTTTGGTTTTTTCCCACCTCGGTTTTTGGAGTGGGAATCTTTTTCTGATTGCGCCTTTTCCTGATCTTTGCCTACTTGTACCTTTTTTGAAGATGGATTCTCTTTCTGATTGCGTCTTTTCCTGACCGTTGCCCACTTGTACCTTTCTCTTCAAAGATCGGGTAGCCATGGATTGTGTGAAAATCAACACAAGTGACAAAGGTTCTATATTATAAATTTGAAATATAACAAAACATTTAATGTTGATTATGAGCTATCTAAACGGTAAATATGTAACATCTGCAAGTTACATACTTGCAAACACTTATTTTTTTTTTTATTTTATACTAATTCAAAAATTATCAAACATGCACTTTTATATCCCCCGAAAAACTCCGCGAGAGAAACTTTGATCGACAAATCAAGGTACAACACCAAGGTAGTTCAGGCTGATTTCGTCTACCTGGCTTATTTCGCGTTTTTTTTTTTTTTTTTTTTTTTTTTTTTTTTTTTTTTTTTTTTTTTTTTTTTTTTTTTTTTCGGAAAAAAGAACCTTTGCCATGGTTGCGGAGAAACCGCGATTATATTTATATTTATATAGCTTGGCAATAATATTTTCATATAAAAATAAACAAACCTCAACTTACAGATATACAGGGTCATTGCCTCGAAAACATGTAGAGTAGAGAAATAAAGATGTACTAAACTGGATATGAACCCGCAGACTACGGCTTCTGTGCCTAGCTATACAGTGCAATCGCCTCTGCTCTAGATCCGATTTCCTGCATAACCCGTCTGATAGGTTACTTGTTTTCGTTACGCAAAAGCACTCGTCTATATACCCGGAATAACTGGATCCTATGGATGCTTGGAAATAGTATTTTTGCATCAAAGCAATTCTTGTTAATATCAATTCTGATACAAGTACATCGGAAAAATGGAAGGAAGAGAAATAAAGATGTAGGAAATTAGGTTCCGAACCCGCAGACTACGGCTTCTGTCCCTGGGTATGCAGGACCATCGCCTCTACCGACCTCGCTATAACGCTCCTTAAAAAAGAGTTATCATAGACCAGCTTTAGAGGCGATTTCCCCTCATTACCCGTCTGATGGATAGGTTATTAGATTTCGTTGTGCAAACTTTCATGTTAAACACAATGTTCAAAGCCATTTGTATCAGTATCAATTATCATACTTAAGACGTTGTCAAGGTTATGTTAACCTTGACAACGTCTTTAGTTGAAACATCGGGATTGGGAAAATCTTAATTGACAATCTAGTACTCATACTAAGAAAACATATCGTAAGCATAGAGAGCAGCTATTTTCCAATAGAAAACCACTCAGTTATACGGCCGAATACCAACGGAGCGAAATCATACCGTGGTGTCGTTTGAAAACCGCGAGAAATCGAGGTATCAAATGCGTGGGTGGCCTTAAGGATCTGTAGCCGATAATCGCACGTGTTATCTAGGTTTTTACCTGCTTTGGTCAAATACGACTGTTATGTTAGTTATATATTGACATGCTTTATAGCTGTTATAGGTGTTAGACGTTTTATAGTGTTTTCTTTGTTGTTGTTTTTTTTTTCTTTCTTTTTTTTCTTTTATTTGTATGCTGCTTAACATCCCTTTCAAGATTATTTCAGCTCATATGATAAGGACCATTCAGTAGGTGGGGCAAAATAAAAATTTCCGAGAGAAAACGCCCAGCATATCCGCAAGCAGAACATTTTATTAAAAATATTAAAAAAATATGCCCCGAACCCAAACCGAACACAGCGCTTAGATGATCAAATGGTTATGTGCAGCAATAAAATATCAACGCTCTCAACCAGTCAGCAACGGGGACTACCATAAGAAAGTACAAGTAGACAAAGATCAGGAAAAGGCGCAATCAGAAAAAGATTCCCACTCCAAAAACCGAGGTGGGAAAAAACAAACTAACAATCAGGTACTTATACCATGAAACATATCGTAAGCCGAATAAACAGCTATTATCCCAATAGGTGGCCACTCAGTTACCTTAACTTAACTAAAACTATCAAAACACACATAAGGCGCAAACAGCACAAAAACTTTTAAACACCAAGACATAAAACAAAAAGAACCACCACAGAAGTATCGACATGGAACGATCAGTAACACAAAGTTACTGGCGGGCTTAAAAAGGTACAAGTAGGCAAAGATCAGGAAAAGGCGCAATCAGAAAAAGATTCCCACTCCAGAAACCGAGGTGGGAAAAAACCAAACTAACAATCAGGTACTTATACCATGAAACATATCGTAAGCCGAATGAGCAGCTATTTTCCCAATAGGTGGCAACTCAGTTACCTTAACTTAACTAAAAATATGAAAACATACATAAGGCGCCAACAGCACAAAAATGTTTTTAAAAACACCAAGACATAAAACAAAAAGAACCACCACAGAAGTATCGACTTGGAACGATCAGTAACACAAAGTTACTGGCGGGCTTAAATCGGTTTTACAGGATCCTAACCTCACCCTCAGCTTCTGCAGTGGTTCATAACATTTAGTTAGTTCTTCGGTCCTCGTGGTGAATCTCTAACTAGTCAATGAATCATCAAGAACAACAAAATAAATCATGATAAACATCCTGATGAATCAAAAACCAGGACTCACAGATTGAGTAAGATGCCAGACGATGGAGATCCCTGGGCGCCGAATAACCTACTAACTCCGGAGCAAAAGAAAAACACCAGTTTAAACCGGTTTTACAGGCGCCTAACCTCACCCTCAGCTTCTGCAGCGGTTCATAACATTTAGTTAGTTAATTTCATAGTAGTTAGCGAGCAGGGGGCGACACAAATTGAACCCAACGCTGGATAACGGAATTACTACGGTTGAATCTCGCTACCATAACTTTGGTCTCGTTAGCAAAATACAATCACAGCATTGGTACACATGAAAAATACAAGTGACAGCAATTACAATCCGCGGGTTTTACGCCTGCCTTTAATACTTTTTCACGGTTTCGTGAAAAAATTTGAGCATCTGATATATCGATCCTCGCTATCGTAAAACGAAAAGTCAGTTAGACTAATGGAAAATAATCAAAAGGGAAGTACATTATACTTCATTTGTCTGCATGTGTGTTGAGTTGTTGGCCTTCATTGATTTTCATCAATCTCAGATTTTGGCGGTTCAGGAGACAAAATTTGACAATTCCATATTAACGTCTGAATTATTTCCGGAATCTTTTCCGTACAGCGTGTACAGAAAGGATAGAACCCTAAATGGTGGTGGCGTTATGCTTCTTGTGCACAAGGACATCCCACACATGCCCCTCACAGAATTGGACAATGACTCAGAGTCAGTTTGGGTCAAACTTTTTGTCCAAAAAACTCACTTTGTGGCTAGCTGGTATCGACCACCTGTCGATGATCATTTACCAGTATCGGACAATGGAAATGACTTATTGAATTCCCTGGAAAAGTTTGACAATTTATTTAGAGAACAGCTTGGCAAAAGCAAAAATATTAATAAAGGCAACAAACCCCCCTTAATTCATGTTTTAGGTGATTTCAACTTTAGAGATATCGTATGGCCGGACAGACTCAGCAAATCTGGGTCATCATTGAGTCAGACGGAGGGTTAGATTTTGATAGATATCATGAATGACCATGGTTCAACACAATTAGTCAATTTCCCCACCAGAGAAAGAAATACTTTGGACTTAATTTTGACCTCTCTTCCTGGTCAGTTTGTAGACATTCATTCCCCGGATAAGCTCAGTGATCATGACATTGTTTCTGGCACATTGAAAATTGCTATCCCCCTATAAAGAAACCTAGGATAAAAGTGTATCGTTATCAGAAAGGTGATTATGAATCTATGAGAGCAGAAACACTTAAATTTGCAAAGGAAATATACTTCAACGGTTACTCAGATACTCGGTCGGTCCAGGAAAATTTCAATCTCATTACAACGTTTATTCAGGAATCGGCAGATAAACATATCCCCTCAAAAACTAGTCGCTCAGTTTCCTCTGTCCCTTGGATAACACCTGAAATAAGAAGGAAGATTCGCAGAAAAAATGCAACTCATGCAAAAGCTAAAACGACTGGTAGTGCAAAATTTAGATCAAGCTGATATCATGAAGCAGCATGATCTTTACGTGAACAACTTGGTAGGAGATGTTAAGGCTAATCCAAGAGATTTTTACAGGTACATAAACAGTCAGAAAAAAGATACACAAGGTATTCCCCCGTTGAAAAAGAGAAATGGAAGTGGAATTGCACAATCCGAATTTGAGAAGGCGGAATAATTTAATGGTCAGTTCTCGGATGTTTTCACTAAAAGGGAATACAAACAGGTCCCTCTTCTAGATAGATCTGCCCCATTCATGCATGATATTGTGGTCACAAAGGAAGGGGTGACCAAACTTCTCAAATGTCTAAACCCGTCTAAAGCCTTAGGGCCTGATGAGCTTCATCCAAGAGTCCTAAAGAAACTGGCTATGGAATTAGATCCGGTATTCGCCCATCTCTTCCAGCAGTCAATTGATACAGGTGAAATTCCTAAAG
Organism: Rugalucina vietnamica; assembly: GCA_964017185.1. Taxonomy (NCBI): domain Eukaryota; kingdom Metazoa; phylum Mollusca; class Bivalvia; order Lucinida; family Lucinidae; genus Rugalucina; species Rugalucina vietnamica. The sequence continues at coordinate 16,520,775 of OZ024869.1, read as the reverse complement.
AATGATCTAAGTTTAAGTTAAGAGACTTTAATAGTCGAAACCGCGGTATGGCCCAATCCCTTTCTCATTAATGTGTTCATCGCTCTTAAAGGATCTCAGTTTTAATTTTTTTATCTCTTGCTAATATTTGCCCCCTGTTTAAGAAGGGCGACAGGTCACTTGCCCGCAATTACCGCCCTGTTTCTTTGACATGCATTCCTTGTCAGCTTCTTGAACATATAGTATGCTCAAATATTATGACCCATCTTGATGAACATGAACTCTTGTCGGACAGGCAACACGCATTTAGGAAATGGCATAGCTGTGAAACTCAGTTGACTACAGTGATAAATGACTGGGCAAAAATCTTAGACAAAAAAGGCCAGGTCGACACTTTTATACACGATTTTGAAAAAGGCTTTCGATACTCCTCCCCATGAACTCCTTAAAAGCAAATTGAACATTGACAATCCTTATTTTGAAGGTATGGTCAATCAAATTTATCCATCTGAACTACAGTTGAACAAAGCCAATATCTCGGATACCGAAGCCCCCTTTTTAGATCTACATCTTTCTGTTGCAAATGGATTTGTTTCTTCTAAAATGTATGATAAGCGCGATGACTTTGATTTTGATATAGTAAATTTTCCGTTTTTGGATGGTGACGTTCCTCGTCGTGCTTCTTATGGTGTATACATTTCGCAACTTATTAGGTTTGCTAGAGTCTGCAATCATGTTACAGACTTCAACGCTCGAAATAAATCTTTAACGGCCAAACTTCTCCAACAGGGCTATCGGTATCATAAACTTCGAAAAACCTTTTCTAAATTTTATCGTAGACACTATGAATTGATTTCCAAATATAATGTTGGGTTAAAGACGCTTTTAAGTGAGGGTCTTTCGGAACCTGAATTTTATGGTGACTTGGTTTACAAATTTAAGAAACTTAAAGGAAGTAATGATTTTTCTTTTCAGTTTAGAAAAATCATAACACGTTACAGACGTATAGGTTACAACTTGAATGTTATGCGACAGTCTGCATGCTTAGTTTTTAACCCAATCACGGTTGATAACTATGCTGCCTTCTTTAATTGCACGCCGGTGGGTCGGGCGTCAGACTCTATGATGGCCTCGACTTAAAGCTATTCATTTTAGTTGGTTGGGGCCAGAGCTTCTTGTCTGTTGCTTGGCCCACCGGGGTCCAACTGATGTTTTTCTTTAGCTCCGGAGTTAGTAAGTTATTTGGCGCCCAGGGATCTCCATCGTCGGGCAGCTTACTGAATCTGTGAGTCCTGGTTTTTGATTCATCAAGATGTTTATCATGATTTATTTGTTTGTTCTTGATGATTCATTTAGTAGTTAGAGTTTCACCACGAGGACCGAAGAACTAACTAAATGTTATGAACCACTGCAGAAGCTGAAGGTGAGGTTACGGCCGTGTAAAATCGATTTAAACCCGCCAGTAACTTTGTGTTACTGATCGTTCCAAGTCGATACTTCTGTGGTGGTTCTTTTTGTTTTATGTCTTGGTGTTTAAAATAGTTTTGTGCTGTTGGCGCCTTATGTATGTTTTCATATTTTTAGTTAAGTTAAGGTAACTGAGTGGCCACCTATTGGGAAAATAGCTGCTCATTCGGCTTGCGAAATGTTTTCATGGTATAAGTACCTGATTGTTGGTTTGTTTTTTTTCCCACCTTGGTTTTTGGAGTGGGAGTCTTTTTCTGATTGCGCCTTTTCCTGATCTTTGCCTACTTGTACTTGTTTAGCTATGGAGTAGGATAAATGCTTTCCTTTGTTTCAGACATCAAAGAGTAGTGGTTAATGGTATTAAATCGGATTGGGCTCCAGTTGTGACGGGTGTCCCTCAGGGCACCGTTCTCGGCCCCTTGCTGTTTTCCTTGTATATAAATGACATCTCAGCAGACATTGAGTCTGAAATAAGACTTTTTGCTGATGATTGTGTTTGCTATCGTGAAACCAAGAATGAAGAGGATACATTGAAACTTCAGAGAGACATTGATCGTTTAGGCAGTTGGGCTAGGAAATGGGGAATGAGATTTCAACCCGTCAAATGCAACATGATGCATCTGACAAATAAACGGTCTAGTAAGATACAGGCTAACTACACACTTGAGGGCACTGTACTGGAAAACGTTCAAAGCATAAAATACCTGGGTGTAACTATCACAAATGATTTGAAATGGAATACTCATATTTCCAATGTTTGTACAAAGGCTAACATAACTCTCGGATTCTTCAGAAGAAATTTGTATTTTTGTCCCCCAGATGTGAAAGAAGCAGCTTATATAGGACTGGTGCGACCGGTCTTGGAATATGAAAGCTCAGTTTGGGACCCTCACACTCATGGCCTCCAGGAAGAACTGGAAAAGGTCCAAAATCGTGCGGCAAGGTTTGTCACGGGAAATTATGTTTTTGAAACTGGGAGCATGACTGGCATTTTAGGTCAACTGAAATGGGAGTCTCTTAAGAAAAGGAGGAAGGATAGTAGACTTATATGTGACAGTATCTGACATTTTGGGTCTTGTGGAGTCAAAAGTCGGAAATGTAGTTTTTAACATTTTTTTCAATTTTTATTATGTCAATAACCCATGTGCAAAAGCTTTAATAAATAGCACAAACGATTAATAAGAAAAACAGAGAAAACACGCACCACCCACAGTTTGTATCTTTGGGTTCTTAATTGGTAAAAACTTAATTGGCCTTGGAAAATCGTTTGTTACACTGAGATATAGTATCATGTTCTGTTGTCCTTCACAGTGAATGTTGTCTAAATATTACAGAATCGGAAGTTGCAAAGGTCTTGCTAGAAATATCCAACCTATCTTATTAAGCGGCGTTTTGAAACTAATGACTGAATGCGCAAAAATCCAACTAACGTCGCATGTAATTTTGTGACGTCAACTTTAGTTCACGTTTTGTGACGTCAACGTCGTACCTCCACAAGACCGAAAATCTCAGAGGACGTCACATATTGCTATACACAGGTCTAAAGGGTAAAGCCAGAATACCCACAGATGACCTTATCCTAAAGAATAGGCGCTGTAGAAATCAACACTCTTTGGCTTTTCAGATACCTTCAGCTAGCAAAGAAGCGTACAAAAGTAGTTTCTTTCCACAGACTATCAGGGACTGGAATGACCTCCCTGATTCACTTATCACCTCTGCTGAAATGTCTGATGACTGTGTGTCCAAGTTCGCTTCGATCGTGCGTTCAACGGACTAACTTTTTCCCCATCCGAACCCCCTGGTGAAATAATGTCATTTGGCGTGTCACCAGTAAACTATTCAGGGTATGTTCATTCCTAATTCGGTGAGCATGAATTTATTAGTTTGAAATTTATAATCTGTTTTTCTTTTCATTATATTACGAGGGCTAAGGAAAAAAAAACACAAAAAAGAAAAAAAAAAAAAAAAAAAAAAAAGAAAAAAAAAAAAAAAAAAACGACGACGACGGACGCTAGAACATGCCTATCCTATAAGCAGACACATGGGCCTATGTCTCAGGTTATCTGTATTAGAATAATATACATTGTATACACTTATGCCAAGACGAAAGGTTACACACTTGTGCACATGAATTGTACAACCAAGTGCACTAATCACTATCAATCTTTGCAAGTAAAGTGCACTTCATTGTGCACATCAAGTGCACTTCTGTGACATTGCGTCTTGGGACTACTGTAGCAAATCTCTGTACTTACTTGAAGTCTCTTTTTCATTATCACCTCAAATCCAAAATTATCATAGGCTATGAACATCACAATACTGCCGGCACAAAACGCTATGATCAAATGAAGCATCCTTGCTGGTACTGGCGTCATCTGATTTCGATAACAAAAACAATCGAATTAATATGGAGGATTGGGAAAACGAAAGAATATAGGTACATGTAAGCATATGAAAGATTTTGCGTAAAACATCAGCGTTTATTGTTTTTTTAACAATTTCAAATTGCTGGCAGATAAAAGTTAACGTTTTGATCCTTTGGTGATAGTACGGACAATATGGCGCAATTTCGGGTAATGAACCCTCATGGGTAGCGCTTTTAAAAGAGGCAACGAACGCCACACTATTGTACTGCAATTTCGAAAATTTACACAAAAAGTCTCAAACAGAGGCACAATCCTAAACGGGGTCAAACAATTGAAACAAATGCTTAGAAGTATTTTCAACTGGTGTTTTTCAACTGGGATTCAACTGGTGTTTTTCTTTTGCTCCGGAGTATGTTAGTTATTGGGCGCTTAGGGATCTCCATCGTCGGGCAGCTAACTCAATATGTGAGTCCTCGTTTTTGATTCATCATGTAATGTATCATGATTTATTTGTTTGTCCATGATGATTCATTGACTAGTAAGAGACAAGGGATTCACCACGAGGACCGAACAACTAACTAAATGTTTTGAACCACTGCAGAAGCTGAGGGTGAGGTTAGGTACCTGTAAAACTGGTTTAAACCCGCCAGTAATTTTATATAACTGATCGTTCCAAGGCAATACTTTGTGGTGGTTATTATTGTTTTATGTCATGATGTTTTAAAGTTTTTGTGCTGTTGGCGCCTTATGTATGTTTTCATATTTTTAGTGGAGTTTAGGTAACTGAGTGGCCACCTATTGGGAAAATAGCTGCTCATTCGGCTTACGAAATTGTTTAAGGGTATAAGTACCTTATTGTTAGTGTTTTTCCCCGCGTCGGTTTTTGGAGTGGGAATCTTTTTCTGATTGCGCCTTTACCTGATCGTTGCCTACTTGTACACTCTAAATATCTTTACTGATCTCAAAGGACATAAATAAAATATAATCTGCACCATTGATGATGCACGGGGAGAGTGTTTAGTGACCGCCACATTGCACTACACCAGCTGCAGTTTTAGAAATAAAATTTGAAAAGGTACAAGAAGGCAACAATCAGGAACAGGCGCAATCAGAAAAAGTAATTCTCACTCCAAAAACCGAGGTCGGTAAAAAAACTAAATTAAAATAAAGTACTTGTACCATGAAAAGGTACAAGTAGGCAAAGATCAGGAAAAGGCGCAATCAGAAAGAGATTCCCACTCCAAAAACCGAGGTGGGAAAAAAACAAACTAACAATCAGGCACTTATACCATGAAACATATCGTAAGCCGAATGAGCAGCTATTTTCCCAATAGGTGGCCACTCAGTTACCTTAACTTAAAAATATGAAAACATAGATAATGCGCCAACAGCACAAAAAAAAAAAATAAAACACCAAGACATAAAACTAAAAGAATTACCACAGAAGTATCGCCTTGGACCGATCAGTAGCACAAATTTACTGGCGGGCTTAAACCGGTTTTACAGGATCCTAACCTCACCCTCAGCTTCTGCAGTGGTTCATAACATTTAGTAAGTTCTTCGGTCCTCGTGGTGAATTTCTAACTAGTCAATGAATCATCAAGAACAAACAAATAAATCATGATAAACATCCTGATGAATCAAAAACCAGGACTCACAGATTGAGTAAGCTGCCCGACGATGGAGATCCCTGGGCGTCGAATAACCTACTAGCTCCGGAGCAAAAGAAAAACACCAGTTGGACCCCGGTGGGCCAAGCAACAGACAAGAAGCTCCGGCCCCAACCAACTAAAATGAATAGCTTTAAGTCGGGGCCATCATAGAGTCTGACGCCCGACCCACCGGCGTGCAATTAAAGGAGGCAGCATAGTTATCAACCATGATTGGGTTAAGAACTAAGCATGCAGACTGTCGCATAACATTCAAGTTATAACCTATACGTCTGTAACGTGTTATGATTTTTCTGAACTGAAAAGAAAAATCATTAATTCCTATAAGTTTCTTAAATTTGTAAACTAAGTCACCATAAAATTCAGGTTCCGAAAGGTCCATAAGAGGAAAGGAATTTTTCAAATCGTCCAGACCGCAAGGTACCATTTAACCCTGTAGCAGGTGCAAAACAAGAGTCAAACAGATCACTGCATGGCTCGGCGGAGGCATTAGTTGCTAATACAAACCGACAACCTAACAAAAGATATTATGACCAGTGCCGATATTGTGAGCAAAGACAATGGAGTGACGAGTGTCCGAAATTTCGTACAGTAGCTGAGAGAAAGAAGCAGTTGAAGGACAGTTGCTTCAAGTGTTTAAAAACAGGACATAAAGCCAAAGAGTGCAAAAAAGTAAAGTTTAATTGTTTGATTGTGTCCATGAAACGTTGCATCGCAGTTGAAGGTGGTCAAGAAAACGTAAAGCATTATCTCATTTTTTTTTTTTTTTATTTTGACGCTTCAGTACATGCATATGCTGCTGCAATATACCTCCTGCAAACTGGTGGTGAAACTGGATCAAAGATTGACCTGCTCTTCTCAAAGACAAGGCTTGAGCCTCTAAAAAAGATAACCATACCGAGACTAGAATTGATGGCTGTGGTGATAGGTGTTAGATGTTTGCGGTTTGTGAAACAACAGATAAAGCTTCCTATCGAAGGCACACATACGGGGTCTGTCCCAGAAATACGTAGACATTTGTGATTAAACAGTAATGTGTCTGCAGAATTTCATGAAATTTATATGATCTGTTTGCATACATCTAACAAACATTTCGTACAAATATGGATGAATTCACCCCTTACATGACAGATTTATATGCATTTATTCCAAGAGGGGTAGGTGTCTACGGCGCACGTCAAAAAAACTGTTTTGAAATTCATCAAGATCAAATTCAACAGTTCCTGTAATTAAGAGTTATGGTGATATTACACAATTCTAACTATCAGTTGCACGAATAATTATGTAAGAAAAGTTTTTGAAAGTTTGAAATAATTTCCACCATCAGTGTTGATTTTATAGAAATTTTCTTAAACCTACTGCAATTATTTTATTGGAAAATAGTGACGTAATTTAAGTTTGGCGGCGCAAAATTAGACCTTCCCCAAGCTTTTCTATTTCTTAAACCTACTACAGTTCCTGTAATTAAGAGTTATGGTGATATTACACAATTCTAACTATCAGTTGCACGAATAATTATGTAAGAAAAGTTTTTGAAAGTTTGAAATAATTTCCACCATCAGTGTTGATTTTATAGAAATTTTCTTAAACCTACTGCAATTATTTTATTGGAAAATAGTGACGTAATTTAAGTTTGGCGGCGCAAAATTAGACCTTCCCCAAGCTTTTCTTTCCAGTTAAGTATATTTAACAAAATTAATTTATAAAATCAACCTTCTATTGTGTTATTAATAATCCGATTCCGTATGCATATTTTCTTTAAATATTCTAATTGCATGTTTCTTGTTGTCATTTTAAACAAGCGACATCTTTTTGTTTTATGTCAGTCTAAAATAAAATTAGTGTACCCTCATATAAAATTAAACTGATCATGCTATTTTTCTACTTATCATTTATAACTCAAATTATTGACTATAATTTTAACTAAGAAGACTTAATCAATGCTTAGATGACAATATTCATCACCATTACGGCTCTAATATAGAGACTGCACACAAAACATTTAATCACCCCTTCACAAAAACGTAGCAAAATGATTTTCAACGTGCTCCGTAAACGCCGATACACCATCATATAAATCTCCATAACTTTTGCAATTTGTAAGCGATTGAACTAATATTTTCACTGATTGCTCAGTACAAATGTAGTTTAAAACCATGAACATATCTTTCATTTTCAACGAACCGTTCACGAAATATCAGACATCTTTATGATTTCCCGGGACATACCTCGTATATGGACCGATTCCGAATGTGTACTCAAGTGGATCAACACGGACAAAGATTTGTCTGTCTTTGTAAGAAACAGGGTCAAAGGAATTGTCAATGATACGGAAAACGTTTTCAGTTATGTAACATCTAAAGATAATCCAGCTGATATGGCAACCAGAGGCACGAGTTGAACAAAGCTAATGAATTGTGCTCTTTGGTGGCATGGGCCAGAATGGCTGCGAAGTGAACAAAATGAATGGCCTGTATCAGTCGTTGATGTGGACGAAACCTCAGACACCGACTATGACTCGGAAGTAAGAAAGCAACCCAAACCAGTTGAGGAAGCAGAATTAGTTAACTCAGTTGAGACGGTTAATGCAACTGCAACATATAAGACTGGAGAGTGTACACCTCTTGGTATTGATTGTGAGAAATATTCTTCTGTAACAAAGCTGTTAAGAGTAACAGCATTGGCTCTTCGTTTTGCTAACAAGTTAAGAGGTGTGGAGTGTGAAAATGAATATATCTCAAAACTTCAGAAATAAACGAAGCAGACAAAAATGTGGATCATGTACATTCAGAAAAAGAATTTCGTGGATGTTTTCGAAGCAATCTCAACTGGAAAATCAAACAATTTGAAGAGACAACGTGGTCTCTACCTTGACAAGGAAGGGCTTCTACGGTGCAAAGGTAGAATTGATCAAGCCGATATTAGTGAAGGTGCAAGCATCCTATATTGTTAGCAAAGAATGAAACATTAACTCAGCTGCTGATTGAAAAGGTTCACAAACAAATTTACACAGTGGTGTCTCCCAGTGCTTAAGTCAGGTGAGGTACAAATATTGGGTACCACATGGTAGAGCCACGGTGAGGTCAGTACTGAGAAAATGTACAACTTGCAGACGTCATGAAGGTGGTCCTTATAAAATGCCTTCGATGGCACCTTTACCCAAACAACGCATAACTGAAGCTGTCCCTTTCTCACGCACTGGTTTAGACTACTTAGGACCAATGTATATTAAAACTATAAATGGAGAAAAGAAAGTATGGATATGTTTGTATACGTGTCTCGTTACACGTGCTATCTTGCACCTTGAACTTTTACAGGATATGTCCACAGACGAGTTTCTGTTAGGATTCAGGAGATTTATCTCACAAAGGGACACACCTGTTGAGATTACAAGTGACAATGCTAAACAGTTCAGATCAGCAAGCAAAACACTGGATTTAATTTGGAAAAAAGTTGTTCAATGTAACGAAGTGCAAAATCATGTCTCAAACTGTGGAGTAAAATGGACATTTATAGTTAAATTAGCTCCTTGGATGGGAGGCTTTTATATAAAGGCTTGTGAGCCTTGTTAAACGAGCACTGCGCAAAACACTGAACCGTAAACTGTTGTCATTCATTCAGTTACAAACAGTGCTCAAAGAAGTTGAAGCTGTTGTCAATGCCAGACCACTGATCTATGTTGAGATGACATAAATTCATCGATAACACTTACACCCCGTCACTTCTTGACACTGAATCCAAATACTGGTGTCCCCAGAGTCAGAGTACGACAACAACGATACAGAATACAATCCGTATGAAAGCACAGCAGAACGCCTGTTACAAACATGGAAGAAAGGTCAGAGACTGGTGAACATGTTTTGGAAAATATGGCGGGATGAATATCTGCTTTGTCTTCGAGAACGGACTCAAAGTATGTTAAAGTCGAAAAGGGTGCAGTCAATTTTTGCTCCAAGTGTCGGTGATATAGTGTTATTAAAAGAAGATGTACCAAGAGGTTCCTGGAAATTTGGAAAAAATTGTTGGTTTGGTTAAAAGCAGTGACGGTTGCTGTCGATAAGCAAAGGTGGCGCTCTCTTCTGGTCGTATTATAGAGCGTCCTCTGAATCTTCTTATTCCAGTGGAGGTTTCTGGAGAAAACCATGATGTCTCTGAAAATTACACCGGACAACAACAGCTGTCTTCGCCAAATGAAAATGAAACAGTAAGACAGCCAGTGAGAATTGCTGCTCAACACGCAAAGTTGAAAATAGCACAATCGTGTTCAGAGTAGTGGACGGCGAAATTTCAGTGTGTGTATATGTGTAAATATAACATTTTATCAAGTGTGTTCAATGAAATGCTATATTTCAATTTCTCGTCTCAAAATGAGTGACATGATCTTGAGCGGGACATAAGGATGTGTGAATAATAATAAAATTTTATTTAAAAAAAAGTGATGACACAAAAATGCTTCAGTATTTATGTGGATTATAGGTAAGTCCAAAAAGTGCAGTCATACATGCACCAAGATTGTCACTTTTTCGATAAACATGTTTACAAGCGAAAGAATTCGTGCAAATACGATTGTATATGTAGCCTGGCGGAGCAACGATATACATTCGTATACCACTGATATCTACATGAAGAAATAATCCGTGCGTGTATTACTGGCGGAGTTGGGTCAAATCTGTACAATACGTCATTTGACTGCACGTGTATAAAGTGAAACAGTGTGTTATTATACTTAACTGTCTTTGAAAACATACTGCAAAATCAAGCTGTTTAATTAGATTTACATTTCAGAAAGATGCCTTACATTTGCGAAACTTGTGGGAAGAATTACCGTTACAAGCGGAATATGAAAAGGCATACAAATGAACGTCATAGTGACATTGAGCATTGGCGTTGTGTTGAAAGTAACTGCAGTAGAAAATTCATCAGGAGGAGTTATCTGTCTAAGCACCTGGTGCTTAATCATGGGTATACGTCTCTCAGGGCGAAAGAAACGGCGTGCAGGGCCCCTCGTGGAAACATACACAAGAGTGCTTACTATGAGGACATAAGTGAGGACGAGGCGTGTTCGATTTATATGACGAAATCGATAAGATTAGAACTGCTGATGAAACTATTAAGGAGTTTGAGGTTGGTTATCTAGATAACATAAGGTTGGAACCAGGTGATGCATGCGACGTAACAGAGGCCGATGAAAATGCGCGACCGGTGGGTGATGAAGGTGCGCGACTAGTGGCTGATGAAAGTGCGCGACCAGTAGGTGATGAAAGTGCGCGATTCATGGATAATCAAAGTGCACGACCAGTAGGTGATGAAAGTGCGCAATCAATGGATGATGAAAGTGCGGGACCAGTGGATGATGAATGTACGCGGCCGGTGGATGATGAAAGTGCACGATCTCTGGATGATGAAAGTGCGGATCCGGTGGATGATGAAGGTGCGCGATCAATGGATGATAGTACTGGGAGATGAAAATTCGCGGTTCGCTGGTGATGATAGTGCGCGATTCAGTGATACGGATATTGATAATTATTATTCGGTGGTCAGTGATCAAAGTGATAATGGTGACGGAGATGATGCATGGGAAGCGAATTTCAGCGGCGATGGACCTGATCCAGAAACTGATGATACAGATGGCAATGAAACTATCGTTATAAGTAGCGATGGTGAAGAAGACAATCCTGGTGCAGTGGAAGTATCACGATTGATAACAAAGAAACAAACATTTGTATATACCATTTACAGGGAACTAAGCTACCTAGATGGTCAACTTATTAAAAGGTACAAGTAGGCAAAGATCAGGAAAAGGCGCAATCAGAGACAGATTCTCACTCCAAAAACCGAGGTGGGAAAAAACCAAAGTAACAATCAGGTACTTATACCATAAAAACATTTCGTAAGCCGAATGAGCAGCTATTTTCCCAATAGGTGGCCACTCAGTTACCTTAACTTAACTAAAAATATAAAAACATACATAAGGCGCCAACAGCACAAAATAATTTAAACCCCAAGACATGAAACAAAAAGAACCACCACAGAAGTATCGACTTGGAACGATCAGTAACACAAAGTTACTGGCGGGTTTAAATCGATTTTACATGGCCATAACCTCACCCTCAGCTTCTGTAGTGGTTCATAACATTTAGTTAGTTCTTCGGTTCTCGTGATGAATCTCTAACTAGTCAATGAATCATCAAGAACAAACAAATAAATCATGATAAATACCCCGATGAATCAAAAACCAGGACTCACAGATTCAGTAAGCTGCCCGACGATGGAGATCCCTGGGCGCCGAATAACTTACTAACTCCGGAGCAAAAGAAAAACATCAGTTGGACCCCGGTGGGCCAAGCAACAGACAAGAAGCTCCGGCCCCAACCAACTAAAACACAGTTACTTCCTACGTGCGGGACTATTATGAAAAGTCTAATTAAGAACAATTTAATCACGTCATTAAATCTTTGCTCATTCTTTAGGGGCAGTGTCCCGAAGTTCGGGATTTCTTACGCACTTATTGGCCTTTTTATTGTTTATTTACCGGTTCAATGGTGTCTGCGAAGTTTCACGGGACGCATGCATTTTAGCTGCTGCTCCATCGGAGTATACACGAGCTCTACGTGCTGTTCCGCCTATATTCTAGGCATGAATCTCGTGTTTCTAAGCGGAGTTCGTTTGTTATATAAAAGCCCCTGAAAGAATGGTCAAAATTAAATGTCAAATTGGGATCAAGAAAGGTCGTATTGAGTGTTAAAAAATAAAAATGAATACATAGTTTTGAATTGGTTATTTGTTGTGTTTGATTTAAAATTTACGTGTGGCTGAAGGCATAAAATAGAAAATCAAAGGACTTCTACCACACTGCTCTTAAAAGATCAGCGAGGGTATATTAATATATCAGAAATTCATTATCGGTTTAGATTCATTTTCTAGCCAACGTTTTATAGGTTTGGTCTGTTTATATAATACTAGTGTTTTTAGCTCACCTGAGCCGTAGGCTCACAAGGTGAGCTTAAAGGATGGCCATGCTCCGTCCGTCCGTCCGTCCGTCGTCCGTCCGTCCACAATTTCAAAGATCTTCTCCTCTGAAACCGCTTGGCCAATCAAAGCCAAACTTCATGTGGAGCATCCTTAGGAAGGGGGAACAAAAGTTTATATAAATGGTCCAGGTCACATGACCAAGATGGCCGCCACGCCCATATATGGTAAAAAACATAAAAAATCTTCTCTAAAACCGGTAGACCGATTTCAACGAAACTTGGTATGTAGCATTGGGGACTCTGGCCCATCATAGTTTATATAAATCATGACCTTGGGTTGACCTTGACCTATTTTATGGCAAGGTCAATTTTGGTTACATAGGCTTTTCAATGGAAAAAAGTGAAAACATTGAATTTTTCAGGAAGTTTTGTAGCCTGTGACCTGAAAGTTGGTAGATACATACGACATGTTGAGCTAATGAAGTGTTGTGAGCATTACAGGTCAAGGTCATTTCTTGACCATGGCCAAAGGTCATTTACAAAGTAAGTGTAGAACTTAATTTTCTCAGTAACCGCTTGACCAAACAAAGCCAAATTTTATATGTAGTATCCTTGGGATGGGGGAATGAAAGTTTATATAAATGGTCAAGGTCACATGACCAAGATGGCCACCAAGGCTATAAATAGCGAAAACATTTAAAAATTTTCTTCTCCAAAACCAAAAAAGCCTATGATTTTGAAACTTGTCATGAAGCATCAGGGAGAGGAGCTCTACAAAGTTTTGTATACATCATGACCTTGGGACGACCTTGACCTATTTTACGGCAAGGTCAACATAGGTCGCCTATGCATTTGAATAGGGAAAAATATCAAAATGTCATTTGAAGGGAAAAACTTTATGGAAATGGGCAGATGGACTGAAGATTTATGATTCTGAAAAAATGGACCCCAGGGGCAGGTCTGCCCCCACCCCGGGGCAATATACATGTATATTACCATATTCAAAGATCATCTCCTCTGAAACCACTTTGCCAATCAAAGCCAAACTTCATGTGGAGCATCCTTAGGCAGGGAGAATGAAAGTTGATATAAATGGCCAATGTCACATGACCAAGATTGCCGCCATGGCTATAAATAGCAAAAACCTTTAAAATATTCTTCTCCAGAACCAGAAGGCCTGTGATTTTGAAACTTGGCATGAAAAGGTACAAGTAGGCAAAGATCAGGAAAAGGCGCAATCAGAAAAAGATTCCCACTCCAAAAACCGAGGTGGGAAAAAACCAAACTAACAATCAGGTACTTATACCATGAAACATATCGTAGGCCAAATGAGCAGCTATTTTCCCAATAGGTGGCCACGCAGTTACCTTAACTTAACTAAAACTATCAAACACACATAAGGCGCCAACAGCACAAAAAATAAGCACCAAGACATAAAACAAAAAGAACCACCACAGAAGTATCACATTGGAGCGATCAGTAACACAAAGTTACTGGCGGGCTTAAACCGGTTTTACCGGCGCCTAACCTCACCCTCAGCTTCTGCAGTGGTTCATAACATTTAGTTAGTTCTTCGGTCCTCGTGGTGAATCCCTAACTAGTCAATGAATCATCAAGAACCAACAAATAAATCATGATAAACATCCTGATGAATCAAAAACCAGGACTCACAGATTGAGTAAGCTGTCCGACGATGGAGATCCCTGGGCGCCGAATAACCTACTAACTCCGGAACAAAAGAAAAACACCAGTTGGACCCCGGTGGGCCAAGCAACAGACAAGAAGCTCCGGACCCAACCAACTAAAATGAATAGCTTTAAGTCGGGGCCATCATAGAGTCTGACGCCCGACCCACCGGCGTGCAATTAAAGAAGGCAGCATAGTTATCAACCATGATTGTGATAAAAACTAAGCATGCAGACTGTCGCATAACATTCAATTTATAACCTATACGTCTGTAACGTGTTATGATTTTTCTGAACTGAAAAGAAAAATCATTAATTCCTATAAGTTTCTTAAATTTGTAAACCAAGTCACCATAAAATTCAGGTTCCGAAAGGCCTTCACTTAAAAGCGTCTTTAACCCAACATTATATTTGGAAATCAATTCAAAGTGTCTTCGATAAAATTTAGAAAAGGTTTTTCGAAGTTTTTGATACCGATAGCCCTGTTGGAGAAATTTTGCCGTTAAACATTTATTTCGAGCGTTGAAGTTTGTAACATGATTGCAGACTCTAGCAAACCTAATAAGTTGCGAAATGTATACACCATAAGAAGCACGACGAGGAACGTCACCATCCAAAAAAAGAAAATTTACTATATCAAAATCAAAATCATCTCGCTTATCATAGATTTAAGAAGAAACAAATCCATTTGCAACAGAAAGATGTAGATCTAAAAAGGGGGCTTCGAAGAAGAACTAACTAAATGTTGTGAACCACTGCAGAAGCTGAGGGTGAGGTTAGGTACCTGTAAAACCGGTTTAAGCCCGCCAGTAACTTTGTGTTACTGATCGTTCCAAGTCGATACTTCTGTAGTGGTTCTTTTTGTTTTATGTCTTGGTGTTTAAAATTTTTTGTGCTGTTGGCGCCTTATGTATGTTTTCATATTTTTAGTTAAGTTAATGTAACTGAGTGGCCACCTATTGGGAAAATAGCTGCTCATTCGGCTTACGATATGTTTCATGGTATAAGTACCTGATTGTTAGTTTGGTTTTTTCCCACCTCGGTTTTTGGAGTGGGAATCTTTTTCTGATTGCGCCTTTTCCTGATCTTTGCCTACTTGTACCTTTCGGTATCTGAGATATTGGCTTTATTCAACTGTAGTTCAGGTGGATAAATTTGATTTACCATACCTTCAAAGTAAGGGTTGTCAATGTTCAAAAGGTCATCGAGGTACCTAGATGTGGAAATGAAAGCCTCGATAACATCAGCTTGATTATCATGGTTAAGAGAATCCATGAAATCTCTTTCGTACCAGTATAAAAATAAATCAGTTACGAGAGGTGCGCAATTTGTACCCATCGGAATTCCAACAATTTGTCTGTATAACTTGGTCCCAAATCTAAAATAAATATTATCAAGGAGATAGGACAAGCATCAGGAAGAGAAGCTCTACAACGTTTATATAAATTATGACCTTGGGATGACCTTGACCTATTCTATGGCAATGCCAACATTTGTTGCCCATGCAGATGAATGGGGAAAATTAGTAAAATGTAATTAAATGGGGGGAAACTTGCTGGTAGTATGCAAATGGACAGACGATATATGTTTTTTAAAAAAAAAATGTCCCCAGGGGGTTGTCTGCCCCTGCCCCAGGGCTATATACATGCATATGACCATAATATTCAAACACCTTCTTGGAAACCGCTTAGCCAATCAAAGTCAAACTTTATGTTGAGCATCGTTAGGAAAGGGGAAATAAAGTTAATATAAATGGTCCAGGCCACGTGATCAAGATGGGCGCCATGGCTATAAATAGCAAAAACATTTGTAAATCTTTTTCTTCAGAACCGGAAGACCTATGATTTTGAAACTTTGCCTGAAGCATCAGTGAGTGGAGCTCTACAAAGTTTGTATAAATCATGACCCCGGGATGACCTTGACCTATTTTATGTCAAGATCGGCTGAGATCGCATATCCCAGATCTCAGGTGAGCGTTTACAGGACCATTGATCCTCTGGTTCTATAGATTTGGTCTGTTTGGATAATAAGGGTCACTGAAGATGCTTTAAAAGCTGAAACCGTGGTATGGTCCATTACTTTTATCATCAATATGCTCATTGCTCTTAAAGGATCTCAGTTTTATTTATTTTTTTGTCTCGACTATCCTGTTAAAAGTAGCAAAATTACAGTATTTCCCTTTGGCTCAATTGTGCTAAACTTAAAGTGTCACTGAAGAGGCTTAAGTAGCCGACACCTCGGTATGGCCCGACCGTTTTCTCATTAATACGCTCACTGTTCTTAAGGGGTGTCAGTTTTAGTTTATACACTCACCTTACGATATGCTTTCTTGGTATAAGTACGTAATTGTCAATTTTGATTTTTCCCACCTAGTTTTCTTTTTTTTTTATTAGGAAATTCTTTCTGATTTCGACTTTTCCTGATCATTTCCTCTTTGTACCTTTTTAAGCTTGCCCGTTGTTATATATTACTGATCGGTACGTTACAAGGCGACACTTTTGTTGTGGTTCTAGATGTTTTGTGTTTTGCTGTTTAAAGGATCTCGGAAGAAGATATAAGATTTCTGCCCAAAATTTGACTGTCTCTGTCAGCTTCTGTATTAATCGTATAGACAATCTTTTGCATTCTCCGTAAAATACAACATTTGATCAATGCAACAACATGGTGGAATCCTCATGATGTTACATACCGGCAGCATAAATCTGTGTCAAAGGGGGAGGGGGTCAATTTTTTTCAAAAAAAATATTTTGTCAAAAACATATTTTTGCCATAGATAATCGAGAAAATATAACAATATGCTTATTGCAACCTATATTTTTGGGTAGAAACGATTTATGCATGAATAACAGGTGCATCATCTATATAAGATTTATTACTATAAATAACACTGTTCGTTACTTATGCAAAAACCTGTACCTTAAATATACTATGCAAAATAAATTAAGCAATGTTTACTTTGAACAGTGACTCCATATGTTTTTAGACATTAGGGCAGTTCTTCTGACAATATCTTGCATGTATCAAATAAGGGTAAAGCCAATCATTGTTTGGTGCTGAAGTGATGTTAGATTTAAAGTCCAAAGAGAAATATCTCAAGTAAAACATAAACCATCAATGATTGATAAACTTATTTTGCACAGTATATTTATATGCATTATCGTATGTACACTTTGTGTATACCTGTTACATTGTAAAATAGGACAGATATTCTGTTTATTCAGGTAGAACATACATATACAGCATATTTCCATAGCCTTGTTACATTACAAATAATGGAACTGACCCCATTTATCGGTTTAGGGGCTATTTGACAGCCTTCCCCTCCCTTGCCTAAACATGGCATTTTGATATAATATTTCATTTACAAAAACACAGTTGTGTTCAAAATATTTTGATTGGGCAAGGGGGGGGGGGGGAACATGGACTTATAAAACGTTTCCTATTTTCTATAGAATCCTATATAGAATTCAAAGATTTTGTAAAATTTTTAAAGAAGTCTCTGCTTGAGGTACATTAAACATTACTTGTCTAAATACAATAGAAGCTTGTTTTTCAACTGCGATAAACTTCATTTCAGGGCTTGGAACTTGAGATTTTATAAAATTCTTGGGCAATCTCATAACAGAAGTCTTCACAGATCCTTTTGTTGTGTTGACACCTTATGTACGTTTTCATATATATAATTAAGTTCGCGTAATTGTGTGACCGCCGATTGTGAAATAGCTGCTCAATCGTCCTACGATATGCTCTCTTAGTATAAGTACCTAATTGTAAATTTAATTTTTCCCATCTTGATTTTCAAGTTATGCAAAGGCTACGATTTTGTTTTGGGCTCAGCCCTCTTCATATATGAGAAAAATAATGAAATGAACATACACACACACAGACAAATAAAATACTAACCTTTTGATAATGCTTCCAATAGCCTACCAAGTGTTTAGCAATACAACACCAGTTAAAATATAATATTGATCAAAGAAAAAATACCAAGTGTTGCGGATGATCAATGAAGTGCAAGTATCATAAAAAAAACATGATCATGTTAACTCGCGAAATTGAATTTCACTTGCATTTCTTTTGACAGATGGAAGACAATTACTGGTTCTGTGCTCCGATTAGTTAACAGGTAAATGGGGATACGTTGGGTGCCATGTATACATTTCAGGTATGTTGGGCTTGTCATATGGCCCCAATGTTTACAGTTGTGCTTTAATTTTAAAGACCATATTGTTTACTGCTAGAGTGGACATTAACAGAAAAACTGATTGCAGAAAACCTCAACGAATTATCATGACTGGCTCTGAATATAAATAGATTTGAAATTTTGCAACAGCAATAGTTAACAACTAATCATTTCAAAACAATTTTAAATCATTAATACAGTTTCAGTTTTATTTTTTATGATTTTTTAAGTGAATTATTGTGTTTTTTAAGTTTCATCAAGGGAGACTACTCTCACATAAAAACATGTTTTTTAAAAAAGGTTTCATATCTTTTAAACCGATTTTTATAATTGGGTCTAGTGTTCGACAAACAAGTCCCACGAACTAATGACATCAGCCGACCAAGAATTAAAAAGATCTAGAAAAAGGTACAAGTAGGCAACGACAAGGAAAAGACAAAATAAGAAAATATTTCCAACTCCAAAAACCGAGATGGAAAGAAACATTTAAATTAACAATCAGATGCTTATACCATGAAAACATCGTTAGCCGAATGAGGAGCTATTTTCTCAATAAGTGACCGCTCAGTTACCGAAACTTAACTGTATGTAACATACATAAGGCCCCAAACGCACAAAAAATTAACACCAAGGCATAAAACAATAAGAACAACCACAGAAGTATCTCCTTGGAACGATTTCTTTATTCCTTTTAAGAACTTACAGGGGTAGCCTGAATCTAAGAATATTCCTAAACGGAGTAAAATTAAAATAATGTTAAGAATATGTCTCTCAATGTGTAAATTTTGAATAACTTGAAATTTTTTACTGATCTCAAAGGACCGAAGAAAAATATATGAAAAATACATATATGACAGCTTCCTCACTCAAGTGATCATTTCCGACCTTACCATTATGGGGAGTAAATTGATAAATTATAATGTAGCGCGCGTAAAAACGACATGATTACGTCAAAGTGTATGGAAAGTTTACTGATCAAGTATAAGTAAGCGCGTTTTAAAACGTCACGATTTCTTTAAACTATATGGGAAGTTAAATGATCAAATAGTTTAATGCAGCGCGTTTTGAAACGTCACGCTGTCGTCAAAAATAACAATTCTGGTACTGGTTGACGAAAGATATTATAACTATCTATGTACAACAGAACAAAATAGAACAGGGCATTCATTTTACCACGTTCTAATATAAGAGCGATGCAGGAGCCTCGCTATAATTAGAGATGTCATTTAGTGTCAGATTTAAGGTTCGGACGTTCGGAAACAAACATACAGATGGTTTGAATGATCGCATCGTATATCGGACGTTCGATGTATGCTTAGTCTACTTTAATTTTAAAGGGTTCACTCTAATTTAAATTCCAAACAAGTATATTTTAAAGCCTATGTCTATCAAATCAGTGACCCGATTTGAACTTGCTTTTCACCTACTCACTTCTGAATGAATGGAGACCACTTTTCTCTCTCTCTCTCTCTCTCTCTCTCTCTCTCTCTCTCTCTCTCTTCTTCGCAAGCTTCTCCGAAGGATGAGGTGATATGAGAGAGATAAATGATATGTGGATGATGAGGTAATGATGATATCAAATTGTGTTTTTATTTAATTTAATTTTCACACACACACACACACACACACACACACACACACACACATATATATATATATATATATATATATATATATATATATATATATATATATATATATATATATATATATATATATATATATATATATTGGGAGAAATAGGACAAACATCAAACAAAAATCTTCCCGGTGGCACTGGATCCTAAGAAAGGATTCGAAAATGATTGAAATAAGTATATAGGGGGATTAAACCATTAACAGTGCAAGAATAAATCAAATAAATCAATAAATGATTTATTCTTGCACTGTTAATGGTTTAATCTCCCTATATATATATATATATATATATATATATATATATATATATATATATATATATATATATATATATATATATATATATATATATATATTATAAACAAAATTATAACAATATTGTTTGATTAACATACTGACGTTTTATAGTTACTATATAATTTGGTACATTTTATATTATTTCTGAACTTTGACACATGACATAAATAATTTGATGAGAAGTGGAAGACCCGAATCATCATTTGCTTCAAAAGACCACTTTGGTCTCCCAATCCTCATTGATTTTTTAGACAAATGGATCTATCTTGATATTCTGGTTAAAGCTGGAGTAACCTGCCTTGATATAAACACAAAGAGTCAGAAGGAAGTCAAGATGTACGATGCAGTGCCCTTACATAGACCGTTGATTCAGGAGAAGGTCTGAAGACTGAATCAAGGTCGTTTATGTTTGGGCATATACATTCATAGTGACAGCAGATGATAGATAGGTGTATAGATATCAGGTAGATATAATCCTTGCATCGTTGATTGTCACCTCCCCGTGACCAACTGTGTCCCGTTTACCTGTTAAGTTAACGGAATACGGAACCAAAGTGACCTTTGCCACGACATGTTTACATAATTGGATTATAGTGTATTATGATCAATGATGCATAAGGAATGATGATTCATAGTAAATGAAATCTATCCCGCATATGGCCCAAGTTATGAACCACGATTCCCTGTAAAAGCAGTAAAAAGGAAAAAATACTAAAATATTTTGTCGAACAATTGTTATGTTTAAGTGTAGCAGTGAGCGCCTGGTTGCGGCATTCATCAACGTTTTCTGTAGCGCTCACAGCAAGAATAAAACGAAAATAGCTGTTGACAGTTTAATCACTTTAACTGTCGGCAGGGAATTTTGTCAACAACTCGGGTGAAGGTTGGATAGAAAAGAATGTTGGCGGCAGGTTGTTTTTTGCTTTTTGGTCATTTGAGATCAGCGAGGATATTCTGAGAAATCAGAAATGTATTATCGGTTAAGATTCATCTTCTAACCAATATTGAACATATTTAGTCTCATTTAGATAATTCTAGTCTTTGTATCAACTACTCTGTTGAAAGTTGCACAATTTCAGCAATTAATTTTATTGTATTTTATAGATTAAAATCAATCAATTTTATTTTTCAAGTATATTTTTAATAGTTGACAATTAAAAATATTAATTATAATTCTAAGTAAATTTAACATGATAATACAGTTTATTTTTGCTGCTATATATTCATGATTTTACAAGATAGGTTTTACAGCCAAAACGAGTTAAGTCATTGAATTCGGTGATTTTTGTGTCCCATCCATATATTTTCAAGTAGACAAGTAGTTTTTCAGCGCTTTGAAGCGGTTTCACCTAGGTTAAGGTTATATCCCTACAGTCATGTGATAGAAAAGCTTGAGAAGTGGTCTAAAGTCACTCTGTAAGACGTTTTCAACAGGACATACCACAAAAACCCAGCAAAAATGCTGTCCCATCAGCATAGTAAGCTTATTACAGAACTTATTACTGAAACTACATTGTTCGGATTGGCGGTTTGCTATCATATGTCAATGTCATATACATATGCCTTTTATTTTACGCCTTGATTTTGGTTCTGAAGTGAAAATGAAAATTTTTATGTCTCAATTACTGATGTCCCAGATTCTTACGTGAATTACATTACTAAGTTTTAATGTCTCACAAAATACTACCTACGTATGTTTAGCTTACGTGCTACATGTTTTTGGCAAGATAATTGATACATGCTTGGAAAATAAATACAAATGTGGGCTAGCTGTTGCTCATTTGTCCAAGATAAAGTCAAAGCTAAAGCTGCTGAAAAATAACACAATTTTGTGAACTACGTTACCCTACCCATATAATTTGCTACATAAGAGGTAGAAATGTTCCAAGTGGCAGCAGTGAAAGAACTTTGACCATACTATGTAGCAAATAGATAAAGAACTTTACGGGATGCTGTAAACATACGAGAAAATAGGGTTGAAGCTCAAATTTGTGAATTACGTTACTGTGAATTACGTTACTACATTTTTACTTGAAGAGAAATAACTCTGAATTCTCATGTCTCTTTGGAATTTATGTTAGTTGCTCGGTTAAATCACGTCTATTAATGCTCGTAAGTATCAATTCCTACCATACTAGTGTTGCTTTTTCGTAGCTACATGGACTTAATCTATATTTTCTGGGTACACCATCTCTCCCTTTTATGTAAATGATATAGATAACCATCATATCGATGCAATATGTGCAAGTTGTCCTTTATAAGCAACAAAAATCAAAAGTTGAAACTTACATTATGTTTTGCATACCGTCTATAATTTGAATGTGATTCAGTGTAGGTAACGTAATTCACATGCACGTAACGTAATTCACTTTTTACATAATTCTGCTTTAGATCCACCTTTTGATCATATGATTCATATTTTCAGTGATATGAGACTTTTGTCGTCTTGGTTTATTGTTATTATCATTTATCTATGTCACCTGGTATCCAGATAATCCAAAAAAGTGTGTGTTATTCACAGTTATTGTCTTTCTTTCAATATACTCTTTAGAATAGGCACGCTGTCCTTGATGCCCTGGCCCTCTTATGTTGGTATCTTTTATCCCAAATGTTCATTTGACTTACTTTGCATGTCTCTTGATATTTTTATGTAAAGGAGAGGCACGTAAACCATGTTTATAACATACTACAGTCGATAAAACCTGACATATTTAGTGCGTGAATTACGTTACCTTTAACATTTTTAGGCATTATTTTAGACAGGATGTACTTTTTCGATAATATAAAGCTTTAAGAAGTTGTATAAAACCTCTGTGAATAGGTGTGTGGTGATTCATTCTTTATTGGTTGGGTGTCTTGTGAACTACAACAAGTTAATGAATAACAATAATATATAGAATGTTAACTTAATCTTTAACTTGTACATTTGAAAGGGTCTTTTCTGCAAAATCATCAAAGACATATACAAAGAATTGTATTTTAAGTGCAAACAGAGATGAAATTAACATTCTGTGGCACTTCTGAGGCAGATAATTTGTAGAGAAATGTGCAATTTCACACAGGAAAGAATGCATTTGTAATGGGTTTGTGAATTACGTTACCAACCTATTGTTACATTTTTCTACACGAAAATGACAAAATGGTAATGACAAAATGGTATTACAAATGCCTCAAATATGTATAGTTATGATATGTATCAACTTTATTCTAAATAAAAATGAGCTCATTTATCTAATAGTGCTCAAAAGTGGGTGGAGATAAGCAAAATAATGTTTGCATTTTTTAGTATAACAACTATTTTTAAATTTTCATTTGAGGCAAACATTCAAATTACGATGAGAAGGCAATAATGTCATAAGTGTTAGGTATAGCACTTGTTTTTAAGCAAGAAAAAGACATTTTTGAAAAATAAGTTTCGAAATGTTTGACAATGTCATACCTCGTTACATTTTTTGCGGGTTCAAATGTACTCTACCACAGTAACGTAGTTCACATTAGATTTCAGTGCTGTTGTTCATGAAGCGATAAAAATTGAAAATTCGGGTTGATAACATTTTTCAAACATCACAATTTATTAGGCAGGTTCCACTTAGTTGAAAAAATAGCAAAACTTGAAAATCTAAGCCAAAAAAATTATGGGACAAATTTTGGCCCGAATTCAATGACTTAACTCGTTTTGGCTGTTTAACGTCCTTGTGGTGGAACGTTGGACCATTCAGTCCGGCATGACGTAAACGGCCACTTTCTATCACTTCTGTTTATTTTTAAAATAATAGAACGTCCGTCCTGGGCTAACTTCGAGTCAGTGTACTGAAATATCACGCTGACGAAAGGAATCACTCGTGATTTAATGGAAGACGTAATTCCCACATTGATGCATGTTCAAATTTGCATTTTATTTCTTAGAAGACGACGTTTTACGTGTCTTAATTGTCAAATAAGGGTCCACGCGACTGGGCACGTGAGGATGAAAGCACGTGGCGACTGACGTCACGTCATACTTATCTAACGTCTTGTGACGTCAAATGCGTTCCATCTTTCTATTTTTTTCTGTCTTTGTACTTCTTTCGCAGCTTCTTTAAAACACAAGAATTTCATGTTGTGTCTTCAAGAAGTATTGTCACGTTATTTTTGTCACATGACGTCGCGCGGTTTGGTTACCGGCTTCAAGAAGAAATTCTACTGCTTAACGGGAATCAGCACTATAAGAAACACCTAGGCGTAATCATGTGCAAAATACGGCATCAAAGGTGATTTGGCAAAGCGTTTTATTTTTGGAAAATGTAGAAGAGAGGTTAAGGATATAGTATACAATAATTGGTGAAATTTTGCTCGTTTAACAAAATCACTCTCATCAAATAATTTATTTTGGTACCTACATTACATCAAAGGCTTAAATTTCCACAATAAGTTATAAGCTTAGAAATTGAAACACTAAGAAAACTAACTGTAAAAAGCTTCTTTAGTTTTGCTTTCAATTCAAAGCATGAGTATCAGTGTCAATAAAATTATCCACGGTCAGTAAAACTCTTTAGCACCCATTAGCAATGCCCTTCTCCATGCTATTTATTGGAATGGAAGCTGGTTAACTGCATATGGGTCCTATCACATGAAGTTCTTTGTTTCACAAAAACTCTTTGTTAATCATTTAAACAGCCAGACATAAGAGTCAAGATTTATTGAAAATCATTTTTTGAAAAGAATAAGCATTCTTTGTTGCATACAGTACAGTCCAGGGGGATTTTCACCAGCCCGCCCACCCCCGCGGACGATTTCTCTGAGCCCCCCCGCAATCCCGCTCACCTGTCCGCTTATAATTCCACCGCGGAATATTTTAATCTCGCCGCGATCCGCGGCGGATCCGCGGAGGATCCGCGGAGTAGTTTAATAATATTTAATTGCATATAATACAATGGGGTTGGGTCACAAGTGCTCACCACATTAGTTACGACCCTTCCCCTACAGGAAATAGTTACAATAGTGTTCACACGTGACAATGGGTTAATGGAAAAGACATGACGATTGTACATATAAATATAAAACAGCATTGATATGAAATGGCGGAAAGGAAGAAAAGAAATAGAAATTCCAAAGTAGTAGATCTCAGATAGTTAGATAAATAAATAAATAAATAAATTAAATAAATAAATAAATAAATAAATAAATAAATAAATAAATAAATAAATACGCTGTGTATGTGTGTTTTGTGTGTGTATTGTCTTCTGCAAGTGTTGGTATGTAAGGTAATGATAAGGGATAACTTTGCCAAGTGTCTCAGTTGGAGCTCTCAAGGCGTATTCATTGAACATAATTATTGTTAATAAGGTGTGTTTGAGGAATTACGCGTAGGGTGTTTCTTGGAATCGTTTAGAGGACTTAATAAAATTTTGAACGGCAATGAAAAAACTGGTGTTTTCTGCATCTGTTGCGTTGGGGTCACCATAAATCAGTTTGTTTACATTTAGTGGATGGAAGGATCTGGTGGAATGAAACAATTGAACACGACTTTCAGCAAAAAGCGGACAGCGAAAGAAAAAGTGCTCAGCATCTTCGATTCCTTGGTTACAGTTACATTCAAAAGAAGGTCTCAGATGGTTGTTAAAGAGGTCATTATGTAAGTTGCTGCACTTGTTTCTTATTCTGGCGTGAAGGACTGATAAATATCTGTCTCCTGTGTTATAATAAGATGGGACTTTGGAGTTGGTTGATCGTAGTCGTTTCAGATTGGTTTTGAAATGCGATGTGGAGTTGGATGAGCGGATATTTGAATCAAGAGAGTTCCATAGAGATACAGATGAGGGTATGCATGATTTGCGTGATATTTCTGTTCGATTGACGAGAGGGGGTATAAGATCGGAAATATAACTAGGAGTAAGACCGTTAACAGATTTAAAGATAAGTGTTAGTTTTTGCTCTTGACGTCTGGTTTCCAGAGGAATCCAACCACATTCTTCATAAAGATTTGGTAAGGACACGGATCGGGTCAGGCCTGTAACTATCCTGGCAGCTTCGCGCTGGAGTTTCTCGAGGGTTTCCGCCTCTTGGTCTGTACAGTTGTCCCAAACTATGGATGAATATTCCTAGATTGGAAGGACATAAGACATGTATATTTGATTTAAAGCTTGCCTGCTGAGAGAGTATTTTAGTTTGCGCATTATGCCAAGAATTTTGGAAGCACTAGCAACGATATTTTCTATGTGCTTGCTCCATTTGCCTTTATTGTTGAGGGTTAGACCTAGGTATTTATGATCAGTTACGAAATTAATCGGGATACCATCGAACAAGATTTGGGGTAAATTAAAAATTTGTTTTAATGTGAACAGGATGACTTCGGTTTTAAGAGGGTTGAAGTTTACAAGCCACTGTTTGGCCCAGGCAGATAGAATTTGAAGATCATGATTTATTGTTCCTTGCAGGTCGAGAATTGAAGAGGTAGAGTAGAACAGAGAACTATCATCAGCAAAGAGACGAGTAAGACTAAGAAGCGAATCTGCTATGTCGTTAACATAGACAAGAAAGAGGAGCGGCCCAAGTACGGAACCCTGGGGCACTCCGGCTTTTACAGGCATAGAGTTGGAAACACAGGATTTGACGACGACTCTCTGAGTCCCATTAGAAAGATAGTCAGATATCCATGCGAGAGGGGGACCTGAAATGCCATGTTGTCTAAGTTTGAATAAAAGACCTCTATGCCATACTCTATCAAATGCTTTAGACATGTCGCAGAAAATCATACAACAAAATTGTTCATTGTCGAAGGTTTGGCAGACGTGGTGGTATATGTCTATTAGTTGATAGGTTGTTGAGTGGTTAGGTAGAAAGCCTGATTGGTATTTATATAAAAGATTATTTTCTAGCAGGTGATTGTATATATGTTTAAAGACTATGCGCTCCTGAATTTTGGAAATATTGCTGAGCAGAGAAATGGGTCTTTAATTTGATGGTTGCGATTTGTCACCTTTCTTGAACAAAGGTAAAACGCTTGATTCTTTCCAGTTCATAGCAAAACTTCCTTCTCGGAATTACCTATTGAAAAGAATAGAAAGAGGGATAGAAACTTCCTTAGCAACGAGTTTTAACATCCTGTTGCTGATTTCGTCAGGCCCTGTAGCCTTATTTGGATTCAACAGCTTAATCAAGGTTTCAACTTCAGTGGCAGTGCAAGAAATATCAGAGAGTCTATTGTTTGTTTTAGCTTCAAACGGAGGGAGTTGGGTGTTGCTGTCATCGATACTAGATACAGAAGTGAAGTATTGATTTAGGCAATCCACTTTTTCTTGATCGGAAAAACAATATGAAGTTTGATTTGCTGTTTGTTGGTGCTGTAAAGTAGGGATTGTGCTAGACGAATCTTTGTTTTTAATAAAGTGACGAATGACCTGCCAAAACATTTTCCTGTCATTGTTTTGAAAATCTAATATGGATATTTCTAGAGTGTTATAGAATTTCTCTTTAGCGTGTTTTTTCAGATTGTTGATTTTATTACCTGTATAATTCCACCGCGGGTTTGTGAAGGATTTCCAATGAAAAGTAATGACGTCATAATGATTGACAGGTAAGCAATTACCTATGTTAACCTTGTGTCTATTTTTGTCACATGGAAATATTTTTTTTTTTTGTGTAAGATCCTGTAATTATTTTGCGTGAATCTCTTTATTACAATCGGCATGTATTCATCCCGTTGACAGGATATGCGAATAACGTAAGTTATTTGCAGTCTGACCTGCAATAGTTTTTTTTTGTTTTAGCGCAGGATTGTGTCTTAACTTTGATATGATTATTTTCGAAAAGAATCAGGTTTGCGTCTTACATGTGCTAGGCCAGTTTCCCAGATCATTAGACTCCAATCTGAACACGCCGTCTCGAGTCATTTTTATGAGTACAATCGGTAAGGGCATATGTATTTACATAGCGTGAACATCTCAATACCTCAGGAAATGCTTACAAAATAAGAATCAACTTTGTTGGATATTGAACCTGAAACCTGGTCATTGCTTTTGCATTCTGAAATCTGGTCAATACATCTGGATTCTGAAAGCTGGTCATTGCTTTTGGACTCTAAAACCTGGCCCTGAGGTTATTAAACTTTTTTTTCATTCTCAGCTTGGCTGAGCTTGAATAACTCATTTAAGCCTGGCGTTCCTTTTATGGGACATAGGCAAACAGTATATAACCCCAGATGTGACGCCGCAGAACGCGGCGTCCCATCTGGGGCTATTCTGTTTGCTTAAAGAAATTTCATCGAAAAGTGATATAAAAATTAAAAATCACACCTAACACCCCCTAAAATGAAAGTGGACTCATCCAAATGATAATGATGGGAAAATCCATTCGTCAAATATGGGTTAAAGTGCTCATAAATACTGAAATATCCAAAATTAACCGAAATTTCAGGTTTAGATCACCAAATTCTGTGCATGAGAAAACAAACAATTTGGGTTCCGACAAGGTTCGACACATACCGGCCTGTGCAGTCACAGAAGCAGGCTAGAAGCTTGAAATTGCGGTTAAAAGAAGGAGGATTGTTCTATCCA
Organism: Rugalucina vietnamica; assembly: GCA_964017185.1. Lineage (NCBI taxonomy): Eukaryota > Metazoa > Mollusca > Bivalvia > Lucinida > Lucinidae > Rugalucina > Rugalucina vietnamica. The sequence goes on along the minus strand of OZ024869.1, from coordinate 16,491,985 downwards.
TGCAGCGAAAGCAAAGACGCTGCTACAGCTGATATGCGTCTTTGTTTTCGTTTATGTAAATTGTTGGTTTTCTTATGCGGTAGCTCAATTTGAAAAGTATCTAGGAATTAAACTATTTGTGTAGCAAAAACATAGGCGCTGATCAGCATCGCAGTTACCGTTGCGGATCATATTTACATCTTGATTCTATCGGCCATGTATATTTTTCTACAGTATAAACTCATCTTTTATTTCCGGTGGTTTGAACTGATGAAAAGGCGGATTTTTGTTATTACATGAGCCTTCGCGTGAGAAAACCAACAATTTAGTTTTCCGACCTGGTCAGACACACACCACAATATTTGTTTTGAAATCTGAAAACCAGCGTATTTAAGCAGAACTCGAAACAGGCTGATCAGAGACTTCTACCAGACTGATCCTAATTTAATTCTGCAGTGAAATAATATAGCTTGCGGCATGCGCATCAGATTGTGCGTGGCTTTTGTGTATCAGCCCGGGTCAAACATCGGTCAGACAGGTTTTCTTGTGGCGTAGACCACACCTTAAGGTCATATAATTTTATTGCTGTTTATTTGCAAATTGGGTTAATCATTATGACCCAAAGATTAGGCGTCATAAACTAACTGTGACAGTAGAAAATCTGTATTTTGATGTTTCCTAACAGATTGAATACAAATCGGACTGTGTGACGGTTTGAACGGTTTAAATGTTTTCAATTTTGAAAGATTTGCGAAATATCAATATAAACAAATAAATATATTGAGAAAATTATGAGATGCTTTAACTAAATGTTATGAACCACTGCAGAAGCTGAGGGTGAGGTTATGGCCATGTAAAACCGGTTTAAGCCCGCCAGTAACTTTGTGTTACTGATCGTTCCAAGTCGATACTTCTGTGGTGGGTTCTTTTTGTTTTATGTCTTGGTGTATAAAATTTTTTTGTGCTGTTGGCGCCTTATGTATGTTTTCATATTTTTAGTTAAGTTAAGGTAACTGAGTGGCCACCTATTGGGAAAATAGCTGCTCATTCGGCTTACGATATGTTTCATGGTATAAGTACCTGATTGTTAGTTTGGTTTTTTCCCACCTCGGTTTTTGGAGTGGGAATCTTTTTCTGATTGCGCCTTTTCCTGATCTTTGCCTACTTGTACCTTTTTATAATTTACCCCTTTTGTCACTTTTTATCCGAATAAATGAATACATTATTACGATTTCTTTCATGAAGATTTTATCATAAAACTTGCCGTTTTCACATGACACAAGCATTGATAGAACCTAAGTCATATATAAACAAAAAAGGCAACATCCCGACGACATGACCATAAATATTGACCGAGATGTAAAGCAACAAATCATTGTGAAAACATGACCATGCAATAATATACAGAGAAATATTCAGAAGACAGGAACATTGTGAAAACATGTCTATGAAATATACATAGATTTTTTTCAAAGAAACGTAAAAATCCCAACAAGAAATCTCTCTCTCTCTCTGTTTGCCTTTAGGTGTGTGTGCGTCGTACCATATCTTATATCTTTCACTGAAGTTATCTTATATCATTCTACAACCATGCAGAATATGGGATTTTCGTGACAGAAATGCATTTACACTTTATGATCGTAAAACATGTATTTTTAATTAAGATACATGAAACAAAAGTAATAATCGAAATAGATTTAAACTCGGGTCTAAGTACAAGTATGCATTACAATAAATTGGAAACAAGCCCCGCCCACTTTCCTTATTCATCCTCATTCGAGTTAGAGACAAAAGAGGGGCATTCGAGTTAGAGACAAAAATACAGGTAAGCGTGGACGATAAAAATTCTACTTCTTTACCCCGCCGCGGAAACTCCGCAATCCCGCCGACTAGGGCGTTTCCGCGGTGGATATTAAATTTTAATCTTTTTTCTTGCAGCCCCCTCTCCGCAGGGGTGGGCGGGCTTTTGAAAATCCCCCTGGACTGTACTGTACCAGATTTGCAACTGCTTATGTCTAACTTTCTAAATCAAGTTTTCTTATAACACCGCTCAAATCCTGTGTAAAGGTCTGGTCGCCCTGTACAACCGATGTTTTTGGCTGTACATATGACTTCAATGGGTTGATCAGTGTCTTTTCGTTGAGCAGATTATACAGTCATTATTTTGTAATGCATTGTTTTGTTATGCAGTGGCTTTTATGTAAGCATATTGTTCAATTCTCAAAAGTTGGGGGCCTATGGGGATATTATATGAAGAACCAAAGTAAATCATCATTTGATTGTGCATATTCACCGTACCTGCTTTTATTATCGTTTCTGTTGTAAATGACCAGTTTATCACTAAGCCTTGGTAGATAAGTTAGGCCCTGGTGCGAAAAAACACCATTCTGAGAATTGTTGTGTGGAACTGGTTACACAATTGGCACTGGTTAGAGGCTTGAAATTAATTAAGATTTAAACCAACTAAACAAGAAGACCATTATAATCATACATGATGCAAGTATGTGTAGTGTATATGCTTCTTTACAAATAGAATTTATTTTTTCGTGGAACTGTTCAATATCTCTTTGATGTACGAATATGCTTATTTAGCTAATTAATAAATGGTTTTGGTTTTCACAAGGAAAGTTGCATTTTATATTCAAGTTCACAAAAATTAATAAGTAAAGTGGAATAGCGTTACCAATAGTTACCTCAAGCTGTTCTGCGGCTTTTGTTTTCGCATTTGCAAAAATCCAGTTTTATCATAACACGACTTACAGCATCACCATAACAAAATTGCCAAAGGTCAGTGTAATAAAATAATTTCCTCTTCAAGGTGTCTGGCAAAATCCATTTCATTGAAAGGAGGTAATGGTCAGTCTTTGAACCCCGGAGATAAAATGTTCCGGCAATAATGTGAGGTCATTTACAACAGGGGCGATAAATAGCCTAACGGTTTGAGTGTTAGCTGATTGGTTAAGTACCGTATTCGTTCTAATTACCGCACAGTGCGCTTAACTTTTCAAAAGTATCTTAAAGTTGATATAACAAACTATCGCTCTAATTTGCACATACTACAACATACGAAAACAACAAAAAAGTACTGAAATAATTATGTTAAAATTATCATTTATGATGTCATTAATTGTTCTTATCATTACAAAATATTTTTTGGTGCGATAAATACGGTATTTATGTGTAAAAAAAGGGGTAAAATACCAACATGCTAGTAGAAACCTGTGCGCTTATGCACTATTTTTGGAAACGGCCATGGTGTGCGCTTATTGGAGCGTGTGCGCTAATTAGAACGAATACGGTATATAAGTATTTATGAATTTTCATGTTTTCTTTAGCAAAAGCCCGCCTCCAAATGCATGACCTTCAAGGTTTCCTATTGTGGGATGTACTGACCAGAAATTTGAATATCAGAAAGCTGCCAATCATGAATAAATTTGCATTTGATTGATGAAATGAATTTTGTGGCTACTTGTAAAGTAGACTTTGTGTTGGAACTGTCATCTTCAAACTTTTAAGCATTTCAATTCCTTTCTTATCCATCCCAGTGGAATGAAATTTGGCACATGTGTTGATTGAAGTCTTCTCTTCAAATGAGTATCTCAGATTTTTTCTACTATGATTTGTTGCTGAGTAAATTGGAGTTTTGTTTAGGATGACCAATCAATTTTGTCACAGAAAATTTACAGTACAAAAGTCTGGCTTTCGTTGCCGGATTTAAAAGGGCTACTGATGAGGGTTCATTACCCGAAATTGTGCAATATAGTCCATACTTTCTCCCTTTGAATGTTTTTACTGCTTCCGAAGGATCAAACTTTTATATTTTATTTAATATGCAATATCTCAGTTTCAAAGAACTTTAGCGGAAATCCATGATACCGTTTTAATCATCAAGTATTACTGAAGCTTTTCAAGGAAAAAGGAAAAACATATAGCAAAACATGTAGAAGATGAAACATCAAACATGGCATATGACATAATTTTCTTTAAGCTTTCTTCCAGAATCTAATTCATAACTTACAATAAAACAAATCCTTTCACCTTAAACTTCAAAATCATGCCTTTAATTTAGTATATAACACAATATCAATATGACTTACGAACATAGTGAAATATGCATTTGTATATGGTTACCCCCTGATTGGTTACTATAACCTTAAGCTGCATTTTTATGTATAGAAACTCGTCTACGGAATTGACCAAAATTTGACTTGAAAATTGACGACTTTAAGCTTAACTTGTAAAAGTGTGCTTAAATCTTCAATCGTAATTTTCTCTAAAACTACTGGACAATTTTCAAAAATATTTCAGAGGTCAAATACTACCATTACGACCTTCATATAAAATAAATTTCATCACAATCCGTTAACCTCGATGTGGAGTAAATTTTCAATTTTGCATGATTTGTATGTGAACCGGCACTTAAGAATGATTATGCCGATTGAAATTCACAAGTGTGTATAAAATTGTTTAACAACTTTTAATTACGCGACAGCCCATAGGAACACAGCCTCGAGTCATTTCTATTATTTCGTGTTTTAATGAGAGGATTTTGCAACATCTTGGAAGGTAAAATAATTCTCACTGGATGTCAACAAATGTCTTTATCTCAAATATGGTCTCGCCTTACCTAACTGGCGACAAATTCACTGCCGGCAATCACGTTATACGCAATGTTTTAAAATAAGTGAATCGTAAACAAGTAGGTGCCATTTTCCTCCAGTTCTTGGTAAGTCTATCGAGTGTTCTTTCAAAGGGTGAGGTGTAATGATGGATGAATATGTTCAGAGTCTTAGAGTCAGTGAACCATGTACAGACTGATCTTGCAAAGAGTTTTTGTAAACAGTTCATTCCCATTATCAAAAATGTCTGTTTCAATGCATACCAAAATATTTGCTTTTGGTCTAATGCATTCTTCCCGTAACAATGCGTCCTTTTCTTAGACATGACATATCATTATTTTCATAGGACAATAACCCACATTTTACAGACATGTGCTAAATGTCACATGAAGAAAGATAATTAACCTTATTACCACGCACACAAAAAAGCTAGTCGTCATTTTGCTTTTCTTTTTAATGACTCACTTCGTCGATATAAGTATTATTTGCTAATTTCACCTTATAAATAAACAGTATTAGAAATTTCACTCCGCCTCAACCCACGAAAATGCATGTAGTGTATTTTATTTTTTCACCCACACGCGTTCGATGATGCCTTTGAGCATTCTGTATTCTGTGTAAAATCTCGAAGAGCTTCAAACGCAAAAGATGAAACTCAAATGCTTTGAATGTTTGTAGTAGTTCGCTTTCACTGAAATGAGACACACATTAACAGTAAAATGTATGTAAAAGTGCAAACTATATTGTAAATTTCGTATCAATATAATGAGCAATGTGAAAAAAAAAAAAAAAAAAAAAACAAACAGAAACAACAATGTGAGAAAAACAGCCTTTTCTGGATGGTGACGTTCCTCATCGTGCTTCTTATGGTGTATACATTTCGCAACTTATTAGGTTTGCTAGAGTCTGCAATCATGTTACAGACTTCAACGCTCGAAATAAATGTTAAACGTCAAAACTTCTCCAACAGGGCTATCGGTATCATAAACTTCGAAAAACCTTTTCTAAATTTTATCGTAGACATCATGAATTGATTTCCAAATATAATGTTGGGTTAAAGACGCCTTTAAGTGAGGGCCTTTCGGAACCTGAATTTTATGGTGATTTGGTTTACAAATTTAAGAAACTTATAGGAATTAATGATTTTTCTTTTCAGTTCAGAAAAATCATAACACGTTACAGACGTATTGGTTATAGTAAGTAAGTAATGGTTTATTTAAGTGTCACATATCAAATACAGATACATATACAAATACAACAAAATATACATTTGATACCCAGCCTGTTAGGCTTACGAGACACTATAATTTGGCATTTTGCCTGTCATAATGATGATGATAATAACTTTAAATAACACGAAGGCAAGTCTAAAATATGACATTTACGTTAATTGTCCATGGTATTTACACTATGTACAGAGTTTGTGAATTCTCCGTACATCGAGCCGACTGCGAGCGGGCTACCCAACCCTACTCCAGTGGAGGTAAGATTTATCCAGGCTCCAGATCAGTCAGTTGTTAGCAGACGCACACCGAGACAGGCGACGACGCACCTGTCTCGGCGTGCGTCTGTTAACAACGGAGTGTTGACTCACTCGCTCGATGTTGATTTAAAAATCTATGTACAAGCTTTTTACAGTCATTCATGCATAAACCATTTGCAGCCATTTTCTGTTTCCGTATGACGTTAGCTATTAGTGGGACGATGAAACACTTTCATCCATGCATGTATCACTAGAATTGTTTAAAGGCATATCTATTACAGATAACGTTATATTTACAATTGTACATGTACATGTAATAAAATAAATTCTGTTTTAAACACATGACCAAGCAAGAGACAACTATTTAAACAAATACTGCGTTGTTGATATTCTTACTTTTAATATGAAACAAAGTAAATGACAATAAGGATGTACCGCCATTGAATAAGCTCGAGTTATAGGACTCGTAGTCTATTGCTGGAACCGGAGCGTCACGTATAGCTTCTCCACGATCCAGCCCCGTATGTCCAGGAACCGGTTGTGCCCGGAGCATACAGGGTACTAAGTACGTGCGGACAAGATACGTTTGTTAATACATTTGTACTAATTATACGTAAAGGAACGTTTGCGTGAAAGTATGTCATAAAGGATTTTGGCAGTAGTTCTTACTAAGTGACAATTTGAGAGCACAGCAATCATTTTCGCCTCTGAATTTAAGAAATCAAAACTTTGGATGACATGTTTAGCTTTATCAAATAACGAATTTCGCAAGTCTTCATATAACTTGAATGTTATGCGACAGTCTGCATGCTTAGTTTTTAACCCAATCATGGTTGATAACTATGTTGCCTTCTTTAATTGCACGCCGGTGGGTCGGGCGTCAGACTCTATGATGGCCCCGCTTTAAAGCTATTCATTTTAGTTGGTTGGGGCCGGGGCTTATTGTCTGTTGCTTGGCCCACCGGGGTCCAACTGGAGTTAGTAGGTTATTTGGCGCCCTAAAATCTTCATCGTCGGGCAGCTTACTCAATCTGTGAGTCCTGGTTTTTGATTCATCTGTTATATATAATTGATTCAATAATATTGATTCTTTTAAAAGCTATTACTTATAATTTATATATATATAATCAAAGGGAAATAACCCAATTAATTAATATATATTTCTTTTTATGTTTCTACAATTTATTATCTAGAACTTTGTAGAAGAATGTCATTGATTATTTTTATCACTGTTATATAATTTAGAAGTATAGAAAATTCTATGAGCACTTTGTGGATAATTCCAGATGAAAATGGAGTGAGTGTTTTTTTTTTACCATAAGTTAAAAATATATTTGGACTATGTATACTGAGATCTCGAAGGGTCTAGTGGACTCTCGTTTAGTCTTGATGGTCGTTGCGGCCTTGAGTTCTCCCTGGAGAATTCTAAATTCTCTTTGTAGAATTTAAAAGAACTTTCTTTTAGTTCTTTTCGTTTCTAGAGAGGGGTTTATTATATCATTCTCTAGAAGCCTGGAGAATTTCCTTAGATGTATAAATATAGGTCCCAATTCAGTCGTAGGTATTCAGAAATTTGAAGTGATTTAAAGTATATAATTTTGGTTGTTTCACTAGTGTTTTGTGTGGATTAAAATATACATGTGCTCATATTCTGGTTACTGGATTGTGGACTTACATTTGAGGGACAAGGACTTATTTGACATTAACTTTGTAAGTTATTTATTTATTTATTTACTTATCTGTTTGTTTGTTTTTATGTATTTGCAGCATTTATTTGTGTGATTTAATATTGTTAAGTTTAAATTACTTGGTTGTTTTTCGCTGTACCTGTCTAGTTACGCTAGGTCGTAACAGATTTTGGGGGCTCCTCCGGGATTGAACATTTTGTGCACCTATTTTATTCTGAATTTGAAAAGATATTTATTGTTTGTCATACCAGCAAAAAGCAACCATGTTATTCAAACTTGAAGATTTCATTGCTGCGCCTTCTCAAGAGCTGTTAAACTTGGCCAAAAAGAGTGATCTTTTAGACATTGCTAGTCATTATAGCATACCTGATGTCAAAACATCTATGTTAAAACGTGAAATTAAGAATGTTATCATTCAGTTTCTTGTTGTTGAGGAATTTTTTGAACCCTCAGCTACATCTCTAATTATGGTCTCACAAACCGACATACAGTTGAAAGAGTTAGAATTAAAAAGGCATCTTGAACTGGAAAAATTAAGATTAGAATTTGAAGAAAAAAGAAGGGCAGATAAGGAAGAAAGGGAAGAAAGAATGCAAAAAGAAAAGTTAGAGCTTGAAAAACAAAAGTTAGCAATGGAAGAAAGACAGAAAGAAAAACAAAGAGAAATGGAAGAACGACTTGAAAAAGAAAGATTAGAAAAACAAAGAGAGTTAGAAGAAAGGCTTGCAAAAGAAAAATTAGAGCAAGAAGAAAGAATTGAGGTTGAAAAAGAAAAACTGCAATATAGTTTAAAAATGAAAGAGCTTGAATTAAGCAGTAAATCAATGCCTCCTGTGTCTTTTGATCCTAGTAAAGTTTTGATGTTACAAAGCATATCAGGCTCGTTCCTCCATTTCAAGAAAAAGAAGTAGATAAGTACTTTTTACATTTTGAGAAGGTAGCAGAAAATTTGAAATGGCCAAAAGAGCATTGGACCTTGCTTCTACAGAGTGTTGTTATTGGTAAAGCTCGAGAAATTTACACTCAGCTTCCACTTGATCAAAGTTCAGATTATGACACAGTCAAAAATCTGATTCTTAAGGCTTATGAGTTAGTACCTGAAGCTTACAGGCAGAAATTCAGAAATTGTAGGAAAGAACATGATCAAACCCATGTAGAATTTGCTAGAACTAAGGAGCAATTATTTGATAGGTGGTGTTCTTCAAAGGATGTAAAGTCTGATCATGCAAAATTAAGACAGCTCATGCTTGTTGAAGAGTTCAAACGATGCATACACTCTGATGTCAAATCTTTTCTTGACGAAAGGGAAGTAGAAACTTTAGATGTAGCAGCACGATTAGCTGATGATTATGCTTTGACTCATAAGGTGTCTTTTGTAAATAAGCCTTACAAGAAACCTTTTAACCCTCAATTTAAACCTAATACACCTCAGTCAAAACCATTTAACCCTCAACAGAGAAATAATTCTCCTCAACCTAATCCACAACCACAAGCTGGACTAACAGCTGATAGTTCCAGTCCTTCACATAATCCTAAAAATAAAGATACTAGTGAAAACAAAGGTCAAAGATCCTCATACTCACCCCGGCTGTTTTGCAATTATTGTAAAGGTGACGGTCACGTCATTTCTGAATGTGAAACTTTGACGTAAATATATTAATCCGTTCAAGAGACCTGGAATGTACCCTAGTATTTCTAAGTGCAATGCCAAGAAGTGCAACTGTTGCAATCATTTATGCTCTAAGACTACTATCACTTCATCTGTGAATGGTAGGACATTTTCAGTGGTTAATGATTCTGATTTAGACTGAAAATCAATGGATCTTGTATATGTTCTTACTTGAAATACAAACAATTGTAGGATGCAATATGTTGGACAAACTTGTCGAACTTTGCAAAAACGATTTGGTGAGCACTATCGTCGAATCAGAAAGCCCAAAAATAATGATACCTTTCTGTACCAGCATTTTAAGCGCACTGGTCATTCTCCCAATGATGTTAAAGTTCAACCAGTGGAGAAAATCTCATATGATGAAAATTCTTCAGTTAGATTCAAAAATATTAAACGATTTGAAACTGAACTTAAATGGATAAAATTACTGCAAACACCCTTTCCACTGGGATTTAACGACAACATTTACCATGAAGGCAATATTTCCAAAATGCCCGATTTTGATGTACTTACACTTTCAGAGTCTCGTAAACGTAAATCTAGATCTCATGGTATACGGAAAAGGGGTAATGACAAACGTAAACGGTGCGCTGCATTGAAATTGAACATTTCCCTTAATGATTTAGCTGTTAAACTAAGGATTCACGGTCGACATCCAATGCTGTCTTATCTTAGTTCTCTACCTATTGCTGCATTACGTTCCCTGGACACAGAGGCTAATAGATTTTACGATAGAAATCATCAAATGTATGACGCTGCACTGTTAACAAGATGTTATACTCAGCATGCTCTTCGTCCATTTATCGATTCCGAATCTAATCACATTAGAAGTTTTATTAAAATTCCTTTCATCAATAAAGGAATTGACTTTATTGATTTACCAAGCACATTCCAGGATAAATCAGTGATACAGTCTATACCTACCTACTTCCAAAATTCAGAACCTCCTATTATTTGTTACAAATATAACAAACCAATCAGAAATACTATTTTTAATTTCAATAAACTTGTTTCTGATCTTGATATCCATGCTAATACTCCTAAGTCTTGAGATTGTAAAGATTCAAAATATGTTTATCAACCAGCTGGACATATAGTTACTGGAAATTTAAAAATAATTTCGGATTCTAGAATTCGCAAAATTGTTTCTAAAGGTCCGAAATATAGATTCCCTTCCTACATTAATTTCGACAAATGTAGAGAGGAGATTGCATCTGCATTAAATGATTTCGGTAATCGATGGTGTAAACGAGAGGGTGTTGAGGATAATGCTCTTAAAGAATGGAAAAGAAGTATCTTCACTATCGTGGATAAACGTATTAAGTTTTATTCACAAAATACTAATCTTTTACCTCCTAAACCCAAATCGTCATTTAGGCATTTGAAGCAGGGTATCCAAGAATTTCATAGAAAGTATGTCTTGGTTCCGGCAGATAAAGCCGCAAACAATGTTGTTGTCGTTTGTAGACTTCACTACGTTAACACCTTAAAACAGGAGCTTGATGGTACCAGGGCTTATCTGGAGACAGATACTGATGAGGTGTCTGTAGTAAATGCCCACTTAAACGATTTACCTGTTAAGTTTTCTGTTTGTGTCAATGAAGGCCAAGACAAACTTCCTACGATGTATTGGTTACCTAAGCTTCACAAAAGACCATACAAAGCTAGATTTATTGCAAATTCTAGCTCTTGTACTACCACTGAACTTTCTAAATTATTAACTTCTTGTCTTACTGCTATCAAATCTCATGTTATAAGATACTGTGAGACAGTGTATGAAACTTCAAATAAAAATTGGTTTTGGTCAATAAAAAATTCTGGTGAGGTGCTCAGTAAATTGAAGTGTAGAGGGTTCCGTGCGACAAGCTTGTCCACATATGATTTTTCTACTCTGTATACAACATTACCACATAATCTAATTAAAGAAAAACTTCTGGATTTGATAGAGTGGACCTTCAAAAGGGCATTAAAAAACTATGGTTCACTTTATTTGGCATGTAATGACAGAAAGGCTTTTTTCACTTCCTCTGACCAAAGTCGGTATACCCTTTGGTCATGTCAGAATGTGTGCGACGCCTTATCCTATCTCCTTGATAATATTTATATTAGATTTGGGACCAAGTTATACAGACAAATTGTTGGAATTCCGATGGGTACAAATTGCGCACCTCTCGTAGCTGATTTATTTTTATACTGCTACGAAAGAGATTTCATGGATTCTCTTAACCATGATAATCAAGCTGATGTTATCGAGGCTTTTAATTCCACATCTAGGTACCTCGATGACCTGTTGAACATTGACAACCCTTATTTTGAAGGTATGGTCAATCAAATTTATCCACCTGAACTTCAGTTGAACAAAGCTAATATCTCAGATACCGAAGCCCCCTTTTTAGATCTACATCTTTCTGTTGCAAATGGATTTGTTTCTTCTAAAATTTATGATAAGCGCGATGACTTTGATTTTGATATAGTAAATTTTCCTTTTTTGGATGGTGACGTTCCTCGTCGTGCTTCTTATGGTGTATACATTTCGCAACTTATTAGGTTTGCTAGAGTCTGCAATCATGTTACAGACTTCAACGCTCGAAATAAATGTTTAACGGCAAAACTTCTCCAACAGGGCTATCGGTATCATAAACTTCGAAAAACCTTTTCTAAATTTTATCGTAGACACTATGAATTGATTTCCAAATATAATGTTGGGTTAAAGACACTTTTAAGTGAGGGCCTTTCGGAACCTGAATTTTATGGTGACTTGGTTTACAAATTAAAGAAACTTAAAGGAATAAATGATTTTTCTCTTCAGTTCGGAAAAATCATATCACGTTACAGACGTATAGGTTATAACTTGAATGTTATGCGACAGTCTGCATGCTTAGTTTTTAACCCAATCATGGTTGATAACTATGCTGCCTTCTTTAATTGCACGCCGGTGGGTCGGGCGTCAGACTCTATGATGGCCCCGACTTAAAGCTATTCATTTTAGTTGGTTGGGGCCGGAGCTTCTTGTCTGTTGCTTGGCCCACCGGGGTCCAACTGGTGTTTTTCTTTTGCTCCGGAGTTAGTAGGTTATTCGGCGCCCAGGGATCTCCATCGTCGGGCAGCTTACTCAATCTGTGAGTCCTGGTTTTTGATTCATCAGGATGTTTATCATGATTTATTTGTTTGTTCTTGATGATTCATTGACTAGTTAGAGATTCACCACGAGGACCGAAGAACTAACTAAATGTTGTGAACCACTGCAGAAGCTGAGGGTGAGGTTAGGTACCTGTAAAACCGGTTTAAGCCCGCCAGTAACTTTGTGTTACTGATCGTTCCAAGTCGATACTTCTGTAGTGGTTCTTTTTGTTTTATGTCTTGGTGTTTAAAATATTTTTGTGCTGTTGGCGCCTTATGTATGTTTTCATATTTTTAGTTAAGTTAAGGTAACTGAGTGGCCACCTATTGGGAAAATAGCTGCTCATTCGGCTTACGATATGTTTCATGGTATAAGTACCTGATTGTTGGTTTGGTTTTTTCCTACCTCGGTTTTTGGAGTGGGAATCTTTTTCTGATTGCGCCTTTTCCTGATCTTTGCCTACTTGTACCTTTTTTTTGAAAAGAAGAAAAGAGAGACAAAATCAAAATAATTCTAGACCAACAGGTTTTATTTCTTTAAGGTCAAAACCACAGTCGATTATTCAGGATGAAAATCCTATTTTGGCCAAAACGTCTGCGACTGATTGTATTATGGAGATTTATGAACCATTCTTATCAGAAGGTTTTGTGTCACTTACTAGTGATTCTGCCCAGTCTACCCCTATTAAAATCTTACGAGATACCGGAGCTTCTCAGTCTCTTATTTTAGCAGATACCCTGCCTTTTTCCGAGAAGACTTCAACTGGGACAAGTGTCCTTATTCAGGGAGTAGAGTGTGGATTTGTTAATGTACCGCTCCATAACATTTATTTGTCTTCAGACTTAGTTTCTGGTCCTGTGGCTGTAGGTATTAGGCCTTCTTTACCTTTTAAAGGTGTTCACTTGCTATTAGGCAATGACTTAGCCGGAGATAAGGTTGTGGTAAACCCACTTTTGACCAATACACCTTGTGAGGATCAATTGCCTGATCCCATTGAGCAGGAAATTCCTGATCTTTACCCTTCATGTGCCGTTACAAGGGCTATGGCAAAGAAAGTCAAATTGAATGATGGGATACAGGATATTGACTTAACTGACACTTTTATAGGTCAGTCTTTTCATGATGAGATTTCAAAATCTCTTTCTTCAAGTCAAACTGACTTCAACAATCAAAGGTCAGACAATGACCTTTCACCTTCAATTTTTGACCAAGGTCACGACCAAATGTCAAGGTCACAACTTTGTCAAGAACAGCACAGTGATCCTGAAATCTCGAAAGGGCTTTAGATGAAAATGAAATTTCTCAGGTTCCTGTTTGTTTTTATGTCAAAAATGACATCTTAATGAGAAAATGGCGTCCTCCTGATGTTTCAGCGGAAGACGAATGGACCATAAATCACCAAATTGTGGTTCCTAAGGCTTATCGTCCTGAAATCTTAAACTTGGCCCATGAAACTCCCATGTCAGGTCATTTAGGGATAAATAAGACTTACCACAAAATTCTCAAGCATTTCTACTGGCCAGGATTAAAATCTGATGTTTCCCAACATTGCAAATCCTGTCACACTTGTCAAATGGTAGGAAAACCTAATCAGACTATTCCAAAAGCTAATTTACAGCCTATTCCTGCATTTGATGAACCATTTAGTAGGATTATCATTGACTGTGTAGGTCCGTTACCCAAGACTAAATCAGGTTGCCAATATCTCTTGACTATAATGTGTGCTTCAACACGTTTTCCTGAAGCAATTCCACTCAGGAATATCAAGACGAAAATAATAGTTAAGACCCTTGTAAAGTTTTTCACACTTGTAGGTCTTCCAAAATCAGTCCAATCAGATCAGGGTTCCAATTTTATGTCAGGAACATTTCAGCAAGTAATGCATGAACTTGGCATTAAACAATACAACTCATCAGCTTATCATCCTGAAAGTCAAGGTGCTTTGGAAAGATTCCATCAAACTTTGAAGAACATGATCAGATCTTACTGTTTTGACACCGAAAAAGATTGGGATGAAGGCATACATTTGCTATTATTTGCTGTCAGAGAGTCAGTACAAGAGTCTCTTGGGTTCAGTCCGTTTGAACTTGTTTTCGGACACACTGTTCGTGGACCTTTAAAACTTATGAAAGAGAAGTTTCTTTCAAGTAATGACAGTCCTTTGAACTTACTTCAGTATGTGTCTGACTTCAAAACTAGATTGACAAAAGCTTGGGAAGTTGCTCGGTCCAATCTTAAGTCAGCTCAGAGCAAAATGAAGTTGCATTTTGATGAAAATGCTCAGAACAGAAATTTTGACCCTGGGGACAAGGTGATTGCTCTTTTGCCCATTCCTGGCAGGCCATTACAAGCTAGATATTATGGTCCATATACTGTTGAGAAAAGGTTAAGTGATGTAAATTACATTGTTAACACTCCTGGGAGGCGCAAGCAAAAACAATTATGTCATATTAACATGCTTAAAAAGTACATTGATAGGGATAGTGATAATGATAGTTCAGTTATTTCCTCAGTAAGCATAGTTAATTCTGTCCCTCATGAACAAAATCAGACAGACTTTGAAGAAATGAACTCTGTGAACTGTGAACCATTATCCTCAAAACTCCAGAATTCTGACATTCTTCATGACCTCGATCAGAAACTGTCACATCTAGATCCGGACAAGAAACATGAACTAAAACAATTAATTCTTGAATATGAGCACTTATTTCCGGACATTCCATCCAGAACCGATAAAATCTACCATGATGTAGACATTATTGAAGGAGCAAAACCGGTGAAACAACATCCGTATAGACTTCATCCTGAAAGACAACAATATCTCAGGAAAGAAGTTAAGTATTTGCTGGACAATGACTTTATAGAACCTAGTCAAAGTGAATGGAGTTCTCCTTGTATACTTGTGCCAAAATCTGATGGGACATTTCGAATGTGCACAGACTATAGAAAAGTAAATTCTGTCACAAAAACTGACACATTTCCCATACCAAGAATTGATGACTGCATCGACAACATTGGTCACGCCAAATATGTGACAAAATTCCATCTATTGAAAAGGTTTTGGCAGATTCCATTTATAGACAGTCCAAAGGAGATTTTAGAATTTGTTACTACAGAAAGACAATTTCGAAATAAACTGAAAGCGCTGAAATGTTGCTTGGTTTGCTTGGTTAATAGTTTGATTTTCGGTCTGGATGGGTGTAAAGCTTACATCGACGATGCCATCATCTACAGTGAAGAGTGGAAACAACACCTGGAGATCATCAGAGAATTCTTCAAAAGACTCAGTGATGCTAAACTGACAATAAACTTACCGAAAAGTGAATTTTGCCATGCTAGTTTGACATTTCTAGGACATATTGTTGGACAAGGTCAGGTCAGACCTGTAGAAGCCAAAGTTGAGGCTATATCAGATTTTCCTGTACCTACAGGAAAACGGCAACTGATGCGCTTTTTGGGTATGGCTGGATATTACAGAAAGTTCTGTAATAATTTTTCAGTTATAGCTGAGCCTTTGACAAATTTACTTGGTAAGAAGGTCAGGTATATTTGGAATAAGGCTTGTCAGAGTTTTGTTCGATTTGGGCCATACTTAAAAGTGTGTCAGCTCTATTAGCACTGCAAATAAAAAAATAAAATGAGACTCCATCTGAGTATTAGCTAGAGCATAAGTCTCATGTTGCAAGAGCACAATCTTGACATTAGACACATAAAAGGTAGAGATAATATAATTCCAGACACCCTTTCAAGAGCTTGACAGTTTTGCCTTGTATGTTTGCATATGAGTATTGCAAAAGAAAGTTTTATTTCACAAAACTTTCTTTTCGTTGAAGAGGGGAAGTGTTATATATAATTGATTCAATAATATTGATTCTTTTAAAAGCTATTACTTATAATTTATATATATATAATCAAAGGGAAATAACCCAATTAATTAATATATATTTCTTTTTATGTTTCTACAATTTATTATCTAGAACTTTGTAGAAGAATGTCATTGATTATTTTTATCACTGTTATATAATTTAGAAGTATAGAAAATTCTATGAGCACTTTGTGGATAACTCCAGATGAAAATGGAGTGAGTGTTTTTTTTTACCATAAGTTAAAAATATATTTGGACTATGTTTACTGAGATCTCGAAGGGTCTAGTGGACTCTCGTTTAGTCTTGATGGTCGTTGCGGCCTTGAGTTCTCCCTGGAGAATTCTAAATTCTCTTTGTAGAATTTAAAAGAACTTTCTTTTAGTTCTTTTCGTTTCTAGAGAGGGGTTTATTATATCATTCTCTAGAAGCCTGGAGAATTTCCTTAGATGTATAAATGTAGGTCCCAATTCAGTCGTAGGTATTCAGAAATTTGAAGTGATTTAAAGTATATAATTTTGGTTGTTTCACTAGTGTTTTGTGTGGATTAAAATATACATGTGCTCATATTCTGGTTACTGGATTGTGGACTTACATTTGAGGGACAAGGACTTATTTGACATTAACTTTGTAAGTTATTTATTTATTTATTTACTTATCTGTTTGTTTGTTTTTATGTATTTGCAGCATTTATTTGTTTGATTAAATATTGTTAAGTTTAAATTACTTGGTTGTTTTTCGCTGTACCTGTCTAGTTACGCTAGGTTGTAACACATCAGGATGTTTATCATGATTTATTTGTTTGTTCTTGATGCTTCATTGACTAGTTAGAGATTCACCACGAGGACCGAAGAACTAACTAAATGTTATGAACCACTGCAGAAGCTGAGGGTGAGTTTATGGCCATGTTAAACCGATTAAAGCCCGTCAATTACTTTGTGTTACTAATCGTTCCAAGGCGATACTTCTGTGGTGGTTCTTTTTGTTTTATGTCTTGGTGTTTAAATTGTTTTGTGCTGTTGGCGCCTTATGTATGTTTTCATATTTTTAGTTAAGGTAACTGAGTGGCCACCTATTGGGAAAATAGCTGCTCATTCGGATTACAATTTGTTTCATGGTTTAAGTGCCTGATAGTTAGTTTGTTTTTTTCCCACCTCGGTTTTTTGGAGTGGGAATCTTTTTCTGATTGCGCCTTTTCCTGATCTTTGCCTACTTGTACCCTTTTGATATACATGTAGTAGGGTCTGCATGGGGGGTCCTGGTATTCAATAATCACCAAAAATTTAGCCATTTATTCACTGTCATTAAAATTTTGGCCAATTCATTAAAATTAGCACGATTATTCATTAAAATATGATAATTACTAGTCATGCCTTCTTCACCCAGCTTATATCCATAAGCAAATAGGTGTTCTCCGGCTAAAACATCCCTTATCTCAAGTCACATGGACTAGTTCTATGATATTAAATTGTAAACTGCTGAGTACAACCTTGATATTAACATCTTGAGAAAAGCATATATACACTGCTAGACCACAAAACCTCATAGAAACTTTCCAAAATAGTACATCGATTTTGTTTAGCAAATCCCCATTTAAATCTGTTGGGAGTATAATCCCCTCCACCTTAAATACTGCATACGTCAGGGGTAAAAGTTATAGTAAAATGCTGTTGTTTTTATTAAGTAAACTAGTAAGCATAGCTGTGGTGTATTGATTTGTGCTTTGTGCCTGATTGTACAATACATTTTATTAATGTCTTAGATACCGGGCAAGCAAAGGGAGCGAGGAAAAAAATATGTAGCACCTTATAAAATTTCAGATAAATTTGCCTGAACGTTCTTAGTGCTGCCTTGTTTCTGATTGCAAAAGACACTATGATTATGTTCTGTCATGTAAAAAAGCAATATGATGTCCAGCCAAAGAAAAGGTTATCATTATAGGATTGGAACATACATAATAAGGACAAAGTGGGCTAATAGAATAAAAAGAAAATAAATATGCATAAGCAAACAAAACAGTGAAAAAAAAAAAACGAAATCGGGACGTCCCGCTCTTTCTAGATTTTTTGCATCTGCCAACACCGATGCCAACCAGCAAATCGATCATTGTCTCATCAAACCAACAACTTCCGATACTTTTTAGCCACAAATTTAAGGCAAAAATCATTTCCGTCCTATTGAGTTTCGGTTTCAATCGTTTCGGCCCCGCATATTTTCGTCTAGGACCATTTCGGCCTTATAAACTTGGCGTTCATTTTTTTGTACATTTCTTAGCACTGGGTAAGTATTTTTTTACTCAGTAAATATTTCGATCACTACTGATTATTGTTACACAGGGCTATGTAAGGTAAGCAGGGCATTCCAGTGGGAGCAGATTCTATTTTGTTTTAAAGTGTGAGTTCCATGTGTTTAAGATGGGACTTGGTGTGTTGCTGACTTTTCAAAATGGTAATGTCTTTGATCACCATCTCAAGCGCCTTAAATAACTGATGGGCAAGGGATAAAAAATCTGGAAAAAATGCAATCTTTTTCAAACATCATAACTGTTTTTCAGCATTCATTAAGTCATTTATCCATGTACGATTTAATATCCGCTTCAGCTCTGGCCTGAGGTCAAGAGGGGGTTCTGGTTACCTGTATTTCTAATAATGATTTTTAAAGCTGGAAACCAGCCGATAATACAAAATTGGTGAATAAATATCGAGGGGTAGAAAGAAATAACGTTTTAAGTTGTGAATCTGGGGCGGTACGATATGGAGCGAGGTGACCCGAAAACAATCGAAAGTTTTCGTTCAATAGAAAAAAAAAAAATGAATCCTAATATACTTGTCAGCTACAAAACAACGATATGAAACAAGATAGAAGTTTTACTCGTCGGCGACAGTTGGTTTTATTTTCTCATTTGACATGGTGATAATAGTAATTAGAGACAAATATATAGCCTACGGGCAGGAAATAAGTTTATTGCATTGACTATAGTAGTAACTGTACATAAAAAGGCGCTGAAATCGATTTATTTTGTAAAGTTCAAATGCTTACAAAGGTGTAGATTTTCCTTGTTTATCGTCACAGATGGACAACTAACAATATCATTCCATAAATCAGTCCATCCTGGACGATAAAGTGGTTGATCTCAAACTAAAGTGGATTTTTTACGGATGACTACAAGCTCCAAGTGAAATGGTAGAATATTTTCTCCATTAATTCAAAGGACGTCACAGGACAAAAGGTGTAAAATGGCTTTTTATTGCTGAGGATGCCAGTGCCAGTTAGAATATCGGTTCCATGTAAAAATAGAAGTAGACTACAGTTACCGACCTCTTTCAATTGTTAAGGAAGACGAAACATGTCACTGGAGCAAAAACATATTATTTTTTTGCGTTTTAAATGCTCTTCAGTGTCCAAAGTATCACCAGAATACGACATATAAGCGCACAAACCACTATCTGGGTCAAGCTATACTCATCAAAAGAAGTTTTGCACCAGTTAATTTTTTTCTCATTTTAAAATAATGTTAAGTATAGATCTTTTTTCAAATAAACTTATAAAACTTAATACCATATTAAAGTCCTGGACTTCGTGAAATACAAATCAATATTTTTCCTTAAAAGGATTAAGTAAAAATGTGCAAAAATGCATGTTTTTGAAAACACCAAAATTTGGGATGCAGCAAAATAAAAAGCCCGTATTTTTTTCTGGTCTTCCAAATCTGAATTTGTTTCATATCCTCACTCAAGATAGTGAAAGCAATCATTTAATTTAAAGCAAAAAACTAAAAACTGTTTTGTTTTTTTTTTGACAAAAACACCATTTTTGACCTAAAATAACGATTTTTGATATTTTGTTTTTATTCTCAGATAAAGCTTAGTAACGCATCTCTCCAATAAAATGGGTTGTTTTACCTTCAAACACAGCATGCAGTACCCCTTAATGTTTAACTGGAGGTACTGCTTTTCCACCCATCCAAATTCCGAATATTTAAAAAACTGCACATCAAAAACATACTCATGCAGCATCTTTGAAATGAGATCGCCTTTAACAGAAAGAAAACAAGCGGCAGGTTTTGGTGTCAAAACATCTTATAGTGATCAAAAAATGAAATTAATTTTGATTCTACTCATTTTCCCAAATATTTATGATTTTTTCTCAAAAAATTGCAATTTTGTCAAAAGGGCATTTTTACCAAAATTATTAGATTTTTACAATTGTTTTAGGCTTAATCATTAGCTTTGGGGCGCTTGTGTGTAAATTGGGAAGCAAAAATGTGTTCTTAAGTCTGTGTCATTTTTGGTGGAATTTTTTCGATTTTCCAATTTTCTGTATTTACAGGAAATGGGAATTTTCAATTTTTCCTAAAATCGTTTCCGCAACTTGTTTTGGTCGTATCACATACATTATCAAACTCTTTCATACTGTGCAAATTCAAATAGCTAAGTTGAAAATTTGTTAGTCAAAATGTCACTAAAATGTATGAAAAATCTAAATGGTGCAAAACTTCTTTTGAAGGGTTGATTACCAGCGCGGTCAACTAAGTAGCAAATTTGCTGCAGCGAAAAGCAGTCATGTTAGCAGAAATTTTGCCGCATCAAAAGACAACCAAGTTAGCAGAAAGTTTGCTACAGCAAAAAAGGGTCAAGTTAGCAGTAAAAAACGCTGCAGCGAAATACTTTGTCGCCGATAGTTTTTGTTTTATTCTAGTTGTGAGGGCTATCGAAACAATGACAAATGCCGAAAACAGAACTTAACTATTGCACCTATGACCCAAATTCCCTGCCGGCGGCACAATTAAAAAAAGAATGTCAACGACTTTATTTTCGTTTCAGACTGGCCATGAGCGCTGTAGAAAACTCGTATACAGAAAACAATATTTTTTGGTCCCAACTACGACCCGATTTATGAATTCAAAGTCTTCAGAAGCGGCAAGAGCGAAAAAAAATCGACGATGGCGAATGTAGAACTTTTCTATCCGTCGAAGATTGTTTTCGTTATAGTCTTGCTGTGAGCGCTACAGACAACAATGAAGAATGCCAAAAACAAATCTATCCCACCTATGTCTCGAGTTAAGGACTCAAATTCCCTGCCAACAGCAAAAGTCAAAAATTCTTGTCGACGGATTGTTTCGTTATAGTCTGGCTGTGGGCGCTATAGAAAACGATGACTAATGCCAAAAACTGTACTTTCCTATCCAACTTGTGGCAGTTGGTTTCGTTTTATTCTGGCTGTAAACGCTCTAGAAAACGATAATGAATGCCGAAAACATACTTTTTTCCGCTATCTTTGCTATGCCCCGAGCTATGGACCTAAAATTTTCTGCCAGCATCAAAAGTGAAAATAATGTCGACGTTTTTTTTTTTCGTTTTATTCTGGCTGTGATCGCTATTGAAGACGATGGCGAATGCCGAAAACAGAAATTTTCTGACCGGTGTCAAGTTAGATGAAAATTTCATGCGGTGAAAATTTCATCTAGCAGAAGAAAAAAAAGTTGGATGAAAATTTCATCTGGACCTGCCCAGGAAAAGTGGTTTATGTCAAAACAACTCCTGCTCCCGTACTAGCTCTTGTTTAGGCAAGCAGCTTATACTGCAATATAGATACATGTTGTATGAAGGTCTGTGGCAAGTCTCAGTAGTCAGGGCGCCAAAAGTCAAAGGGGGGTCAAAAATGCTTCTTTCCATATTTCTCGAGATTCTGTTCCAAAACCAGCTCTTGTGCCAGCAAGCCGCTTATACTGCGATATAGATACATGTTCTATGAAGGTTTGTGGCAAGTTTCATCAGGATTGAAAGAGGATGAGAAGGGTAGTAAGGGCGTCAAAAGTCAGAGGGGGTGTCCAAACTGCGTTTTTGGTATTCCTCGGTCTCCTGCTCCCAAACCAGCTCTTGTGCCAGCAAGCCGCTTATACTTCGATATAAATATATGTTCTATGAAGGTTTGTGGCAAGTTTCGTCAGGATTGAAAGAGGATGAGAAGGGTAGTCAGGGCGCCAAATGTCAGAGGGGGTGTCCAAGCTGCTTTTTTATATTGCTCGGTCTCCTGCTCCCAAACCAGCTCTTGTGCCAGCAAGCCGCTTATACTTCGATATAGATATATGTTCTATGAAGTTTTATTGCAAGTCTCATTAGGATTGAAAGAGGATGAGAAGGATAGACAGGGTGCCAAATGTCAGAGGGGCGTCCAAAATGCTGTTTTCAATATTTCTCGATCTCCAGCCCCCAAACCAGCTCTTGTTCCACCAAACCGCATATACTGCGATATAAATGTATGTTCTATGAAGGTCTGTAGCAAGTCTCATAAGGAATGAAAAAGAATGAGAAGTTTAGCCAGGGCGCCAAATGTCAGAGGGGTGTCCAAAATGCTGTTTTCACTATTTCTCGATCTCCAGCCCGCAAACAAGCTCTTGTGCCACCAAACCGCTTATACTGCCATATAGATAGATGTTCTATAAAGGTGCGTGGCAAGTCTCATCAGGATTGAAAGAGGATGAGAAGGGTAGTCAGGGCGCCAAATGTCAGAGGGGATATCCAAAATGCGGTCTTTGATATTTCTTGGTCTCCTGCTCACAAACCAGCTCTTGTGCCAGCAAGCCGCTTATACTTCGATATAGATATATGTTTTATGAAGTTTTGTTGCAAGTCTCATTAGGATTTAAAGAGGATGAGAAGGATAGACAGGGCGCCAAATGTCAGAGGGGTGTCCAAAATGCTGTTTTCAACATTTCTCGATCTCCACCCCCCCCCCCCAAACCAGCTCTTGTGCCACCAAGCCGCATATACTGCGATATAAACGTATGTTCTGCGAAGGCCTTTAACGAGTCTCATAATGAGAAGTTAAGCCAGGGCGCCAAATGTCAGAGGGGTACCCAAAGTGCTGTTTTCAATATTTCTCGAATTTCAGCCCCAAAACCAGCTCTTGTGCCACTAAACCGCTTATACCACCATATAGATAGATGTCGTATAAAGGTCCGTGGCAAGTCTCATTATGATTCAAAGAGGATGAGAAGGGTAGGCAGGGCGCCAAATGTCAGAGGGGATGTCCAAATAATGTTTTCAATATTTCACGATCTTCAGCCACCAAGCCAGCTCTTTTGCCAGCATTCAGTTTATACTGTAAACGTGTTGTACAAAGGTACAAGTAGGCAAAGATCAGGAAATTTCCCACTCCAAAAACCGAGGTGGGAAAAAACCAAACTAACAATCGGGTACTTATACCATGAAAACATTTCGTAAGCCGAATGAGCAGCTGTTTTCCCAATAGGTGGCCACTCAGTTACCTTAACTTAACTAAAATATGAAAACATACATAAGGCGCCAACAGCACAAAAATATTTAAAACACCAAGACATAAAACAAAAAGAATTGTTTGTTTGTTTTCGAGTTTAAAATCTTAATTATTGAATTTCTATTTAAAGCAATAAAATTTTGTTAGACATTTTTGTGCGTGTCCCCATAGAAACGTGCTGGCCATTCACGATTTTCAAAACAAGGCAAACCATCTGAATGTTATGGTTTGTGTTTATGATTCTTCAATTTATGTTATATAAATGTATGTGGCAAGTTTAATTAGGATTAAAAGAGGATGAGGAGGGTAGCCAGGCCCACCAACGGCTCTAGGGTCATATTTTCCTGTACAATGTCTTGGGGGGTGTCAAAAAATCATTTTTCGATTTTTTTGGTCTCCTTCTCGCAAACTAGCTCTTTTGCCAGGAAGCCGCTAGTACTACGGCATAGATATATTGTATAACCAAGTATGTGGCAAGTCTCATCAGGATTAAAAGAGGATGAGATGGGTAGCCAGGTCCCCCAATGTCTTGGGGGTTGTCAAAAATTCCATTTTCGATATTTTTCGGTCTCCTGCTCCCAAACTAGCTCTTGTGCCAAATAAAGTGAACCATAGTTTGTTAATGCCCTTTTGAAAGTCGACTTTCCTCATTTTTGAGAATCAATAACTTCAAGTTAAAAAGTATGGATATCCTACAATTTGTTTTAGTAGCGTTCCATCTATATTTTAAGAAACGTTAGATTATATGTTAATTTATCAACCAAAATGAAAAAAAAGTGTCAATAAGCAATGCTTATTAAATACCCCCCGCAGTGTAACTGTTTACCACAAAAATTAATTTTTCACAATAAAATTTCTTCATGCAAATGTCCTATAGGTCTACATCTACACATAATATCAAATAGTTCCATCAAAAACTGTGGTAGACTTGATCGGCATGTGAATGCCTAGACCTGCAAAAAAGCTAAGAAAACCATGCCCTCACCTGTAAAAAAAGGCTAAGACAAATTGTCTTAAGACAAATTGAAATGTATTAGGACATATTTCTAAGTTCTCATAGCGGTAATTTTGTCAAAAATTATATTTTCACAATGAAATTTCTTCATGCAAATGCCCCATTGGTGTACATTATGTAGGCATAATATCAAATTGTTCCATCAAAACCTGTAGTAGGAGTTGATCGGCCGGAATGCCCTTACCGGTAAAAGAACCAAAAATTGTCTAAGTTCTCATAGCTTTCATTTTGTCAAAAATTATTTTTTCGCAATAAAATTTCTTCATGCAAATGTCTAAAGAGTGTACATCATGTGGGCATAATATCAAATTGTTTCATGAAAAACTGTAGTAGAAGTTGATCGGCCCGTGAATGCCCTTACCTATAAAAAAATAAGAACAATTCTCTAAGTTCTAAAAGCTGCCATTTTGTCAAAAAATATTTTTTCACAATAAAATTTCATCATGCAAATGTCCAATTGATGTACATTATGTAGGCATGATATTAAATTGTTCCATGAAAAACTGTAATAGGAGTTGAATGAAGTTACCCGTAAAAAAGTAAGATAAATTGTCTAAGTTCTCATAGCTGTCATTTTGTCAAAAATTATTTTTTTTACAATAACATTTCTTCATGCAAATGTCCGATTGGTGTACAGCATGTAGGCATGATATCAAATTGTTCCATCAAAAACTGTAGTAGGAGTTGATCGGCCCGTGAATGCCATTACCCGTAAAAACGTAAGAAAAATTGTCTAAGTTCTCATAGCCGTCATTTTGTAAAGAATTATTTTTTTTCACAATAATACTTCTTCATGCAAATGTCCAATGGGTCTCCATCATGTTGGCATAATATCAAAAAGTTCCACCAAAAACTGTGGTAGGAGTTGATCGGCCCGTGAGAGCCCTTACCTGCAAAAAACTAAGAAAAATTGTCTAAGTTCTCATAGTTGTCATTTTGTCAAAAATTATATTTTGGCAATAATATTTCTTCATGCAAATGTCCAATGGATCTACATCATTTTGACATAATATCAAAAAGTTTCAACAAAAACTGTGGTAGAAGTTGATTGGCCGGTAAATTGCACTATCTTCACTATATACAAAAGCCATCAAGAACTATAAAGGGAAGTAACTCAAAAGGGCTGGCCCCTAGCCCTTTATCTTTGCATGTACATATTTGCTCTATAGATATGCAGATGCCTGCAAAGTTTCATGAAATTCCATCAATGGGTCTCCAAGATATTAAAGAAACAAAACGTTACGGACGGACGGACGCACGCACAGACACACGGACGCACGGACGGACTGACGGACAACGTGAAAACAGTATACCCCCCTTAAAACTTCGTTTTGGCGGGGGGTATAAATAGTATCGAGAAACCTTAAAAGATGCATTTCTAAAGTATTGGCGATATCAAGCGTGCCATGTGTCATCATCCATATCTTAATCTTACTAGGGTTCGGTAGATTTTCTTTTCAGTAACGCGTTCTAAACCATACCTTAGCATGTCCAGCAAAATGTTCCATTGGGGTGATCAAAATAATACATATCGTAATGCTCCCAGCTTGAAAGCAACGGAGGTCAAACAATTGTGTATAATTTCAAAACTTACACCTTCAGAATAATAGAGGTAGGGCCATGGCTACATCGCTCACCCACCACGCTTGGACCCATGCATGATTCCCAACAATAAAGATACGTTTGTCTTTTATGTTTTGAAAATGTTGTGACAAAGTGCCACTTTTACCTTTGGTTTAAACATATTTATTTCCAAATTTTGTACTGAAACAATACAAAAACATGCAATCAACGACAGGATCAGAACGAAAGCGTAAACGCTTATTTAGTTCTTTTCCTAGCTTATTTAGTTCTTTTCCTGAGTTTACACATCGTAAAAATCAACAAAAATAAAATTCATTCCTATCATAAATGTAATAAAATATGTCCAAAGGTCGGCAGATACAAAACATACGCTCGTATATATTATATGAAATGTGATACATGTATACACACATATTTGCCTACTAAAAAGGTACATGTAGGCTACTAAAAAGGTAAAAATTCCCAAACATAGAACTCTTTTCTCGTAATTAATAGAAGCTATAACTGCCTTGCTATATGCAGGCTGTACAAGCGGGAGCATTAAAACATACCCCCTTCATTCTAAATTGTTATTTTGGGAGAAAATATCGCCGTCTGGACCGATAGAAAGACGTCGATTTTGAACTGGGGCTCGGAACATTCGAAATTCCAACGTCAAATTTCAACACACAACAAGAAGTTTGAAGCATTTACCGCAAGATGTTCTGTTAAAAGAAAAAGCGTCCATGTTAATGAAAAAATCCAAATATTCATTTCGACGCCTTCAAAACGCATTCATCCATTGTGTTCTATGACATTTAGAGTTGGGGACGTCAACGTTTCTTCGAAGAAACGTCAAATAATCACGTAACGTTGCGCCGTCTTTTTAAGGTGAATACGAGTATTCTTTAATACGTATTGCTTTTATCGAAGTTCCTGTCAGAATGTAAAATGTAGTAAAATTGGAATTATAACGATTTGTAGGTTAAGCAGCAACCCATCTAGGATTTTGTACTTATACTATAAAAACGTTGAGACGTTTGTTTTTCCTTTTTTCAAGGTTCAAAACTACACAGAAACGTTTTACATATTTTTGGACATGATGACATTTGGCAACATTTTTTTAACTTAAAAATAATATTTCGTTTGGCTAACAGGCAGACACTAAAAGAGGATGTTCTCTTTGTTACTTTAAACGCATTTTAGTCCTTTTATACCGACGAAACGTCCACATATACCTGACGCCAGATAAAATGTTCCTTCCACCAAACAACCTTACCCTAGATTCATAAATATTTCAATTGTTATCAGATAAAACCAAGTAATTGTCGTACCGATATGACGACTATATGTTTTGGTGCTACTAAACAGTTTACAGGAAACCCAAATTGTTGGTTTTCTCATGCGGCGGCTCAAATGTCTATGTGCAGTGCCAATTTTAAAGCAAACAAGAATACGGAAACTGACTGGCTGGTCAGGTTACTCAGTGCATGACGATAATAGTCGATGAAGTATCATATTTGATTCATATCTGCATATCAGGTTTTGTGTAATGCATGTATCACCTGCATTGTTAATCATTTGATGTAGTTTTCATCACCATGGTATGATAAAATGTCTGTATAAAAGTATTCCTCTTGTTTCTCAACTTTTTCTTCTAATATGATATGGAAATTCCAAACATTTTGTGAACATGGTTGCCCGACGTCAGAATCAACTTATTACAGAAAATTACTGTAACATTGACGTTATCATGTTACGTAAAATTCCCCAACATATGGCAAAATTCATTTTATTGATAAGTGTATCATTTTGTGTGATTCTCTGATGGTGGCAAAATTCATTTCTGGTAAGATTATCGTTTTGAGTGATTTCATGATGGTCTCCAGGGGTTGTTCCCACTCTTCACTGAAGATGATCAGCTGTGACTTTTCGGGCGAAATCAAAGATATCATATTATAGTAACTAACGTTGATTTCCCTGCAGAGAGACCCATGGAACAAAACTATAACACTTCGAGAGGTTCAAATGGGGAAGTATAGTGAGCTCTCTAAGCCCAGAGACTATAATAAAAATACTGAATGTTATTTGACGTTTGGAAATTTGAAATAAGTCGATTTCAACACATTCGTGCATTACAAAGTCCGCTTGCAGTGTTATTGCGGTGTATGTCACTACTGACAATCACATACAAACGGATAAATGATCGGTGACACACACTGCATTTGAGAACGAAGTTGAGATGAAAAATTCGAGTTTTCTGCTGCTGTAACAGCGTTTCTACTGACTGATAGAAAGGTTTAGATATTGCCGAAATTGAACGTTTATGGAAAGAAAGATACATACGAAATCCCGGCTACTAGTTCGTTCAATGTTATTGTGTTGGAAGCACTATATGTTCATGGGGCGGAAGTGTTTGAGAAAACGAAATAACCTGGAGATTTTATAATACTTTCATTCAATAAATGTTCAATTTCTGCATAGACTGCGCCTATCTATCAGTCAATAGAGTAAATGTTATAGGAGAAAACTATAATCTTTCATCTCAACTCCGGGCAGTATTGCATTGTGTGTCACCGATCATTTATCGGTTTGTATGTACATGTATACAATACAACGTGTTTATCAGCTGTGATAAGAAGGTGATTAAATCAATACGGACAAAGTTATTTTTGAAACGTTTATTCTCTCATTCTTTCATTACACGAAATCTCTATTTAAAATGGAAAAAAATAATAACAGTCAAACAATCTACTTAAATACAGAGCCAAACTTTTAACGCAACATCGGTTTATTTTTAACATTGAACTGCGGAAAGTTATCAAGCAAAGTTTTTCTCCACAGAATTAGATTGCCGGATGATCGACACATCTCACACCATCTTGGTTATAACTTCATGTTCTATGTGTCTCAAGAAATTAATCACTTTCCATAGGTAGGGTTTTGACAAAAATGAATGCGACATGTGGCGTGTATTCGTACTCTAGTATTTAATGTCGGCTTCCAGGATTATCCTTGCTCCAATTTAGGCAATGGATAAGAATAAGTATACTGTCAAAAAGATCAATTTTTAGCAGAGTTGAAGACTCATTTTCACTCCCAGCCATTTAGTCTTACTAACATTTTAACATTTGTTACATGCGTATCTGGTCCAGCAATTGGACGTTATTGTGTTTTCTAACAATATCAAGTAAGATATCAATATCAAGTATCACAGGGGTCCAACTGATGTTTTCTCTTGCTCCGGGTTCAGTAAGTTATTTGGCGCCCAGGGGTCTCCATCGTCGGGCAGCTTGTTGAATATGTTGAAAAACATTCGCCGTTAGATTTTTTCACCAATTCTATTTTCCATTGTGTTCAATGGAATACTTGGTATTAGACATTTTTTTCACTTTTGAACGTAAATCTTGCTGCCGCTGCCACTTGCGTTTGTCGGCAACATGGGCGATTACTTCTCAGGCCATATCTGAAACGAAGACGAGGGGTGATATGAACCCTTACTTTGTCAAGAATTATCAATAGCAAAACAGAGGCGAATTAAACAGGACAGGCACAAAATGAAATAGTCTGGGACATCTGTCTTTGTAGCTCAGTAGGTAGCGTGCAAGAATTAAAAGCGTAAGGCCCTGGGTTCAGATCCCGGTCGGATCTATTTTTCTTTTCTTTTAATCTTTTCTTTTGTTGTCTACCATTTTTCGATAGAAGAGCGGATCTGTGAGCGATCCTTACGTCAGTATTTCTTTCCTGGAGACATGAAAATATTTATATACTGAAGGCTCGTACAGGAATAATGTGGCTAGGATAAGTTGGCCACCCTGAATGACTTAAAATGTTTTCGGCGGACGTATGACACTAACTAAAATAGTATATAGTGTACATGTACAGATATATGTCTATTTATTAGGTGTAAAAACTACAGTTTAAAGTGCTGTCTCGTGAGCGAACATAATGCAGTTTTATACATGTATTTCAAACAGATATTCGAAAGCTTGATGGGGTTTATTTAATTGATGTTTCGTTTACAGGCATCTGCATGTCAAAAGTACGATATCCTAGCTACATTATGCATAGCCACATAAATATTTTAAGAATTTGTAGACCTTCAACAGTATTTCAGCCATATTCGATGCGATAATTACGATATATGAGATGAATTTGCAAGCTATAGGCTTTCTCTCTGATCTCCATTTATTCTTGTAGTATGCGTGCTGTGTATCTGGTTGAATTCAAATAAATACATGTATATTTTCAAGGCGGTCCCCGTTGCCGAGCTGTTAAGAGCGCTGATCACTCGATCATCTTATCGCTATGTCTGATGCGAGTTCGAACCCCGCTCTGGTCACATGTGAGGCAAGCCATGTTCTGCTTGCGGGGTCTCATATGAGCTGAAATAATCTTGAAAGGGACGTAAAACTGAATGAAAAGTTATATATGTTTAAACTCACACAATATTATTTTCAAGAAAATAAATGTTCTTAAAATTGAGAAATATTTAGTTCTTTTTTTTAAGTAAGTGTTGCACATCAAGCTTAACCCTAAAACTAAGGCGGCCCCAATGGCCGAGCGGTTAAGAGCGCTGTTTCTTAATCACTCGATCATCTCACAGCTGTGTCGGGTGTGGGTTCGAGCCCCGCTCTGGCCACATGTGAGACATGCAAAGTTCTGCTTGCGGGTATGTCAGGTGGTTTTTCTCGGGGTTCTCCCGTTTTCGCCATACCT
The DNA here is from genome assembly GCA_964017185.1 of Rugalucina vietnamica. NCBI lineage: Eukaryota > Metazoa > Mollusca > Bivalvia > Lucinida > Lucinidae > Rugalucina > Rugalucina vietnamica. Next base: position 16,460,985 of record OZ024869.1, on the reverse strand, counting down.
ACTGATTGGCCCGTCTCATATGAGCTGAAATAATCTTGAAAGGGACGTAAAGCTGAATAAAAAATAACCCTGAAACAGGACAAAATATTGTTGTAACTCAGCATGACTTGTCAGCATGTGTAATACATGTGCACTAAAACTATGGCCTGTATCTTGACGCTTTTTTGAATGTAACAGCACCATGCAATATTCAGTGATTTTTAAAGATGCAAAAAATCCAAAAACAAAATCAGTATAAATGTTTTATTTTCTTATTTTCGCTCAAAATATAGATTTTGGGTACACCCTTGAACCGCCTCGCGGACGCGGTCCTAACAAGTACTCACAATCTATGTTTTCAGATGCATGGGTATCCTAAGTTGACCGAGCCGTAAAGCATGTCAATGTCATCCCTGGGTCATGATTTATAACACCCTTGTAGATGATTCATGCCAAGTTTCAAAATCATAGGCCTAATGGTTCCGAAGAAGAACATTGTTAAAGGTTTTTGCTATGTACAACCATGGCGGCCATCTTGGTCATTTATACAAACTTTCGTTGCCCCTTCCCAACGATGCTCCACATGAAGTTTGGCTTTGATCGGTCATGCGGTTTCAGAGAAGGAGCAGACAACACCCTGAGAACTAAATGTTTTCATAAACGCAAATTTTATTTCGATTTGCATACTCAAAGCAAAATTCCAGCCACACAATAACATTTTACCAATTTTCGCAATTCAAATGCATGGGAGACCTAAATAGTTATATTAATTTTGTAGAGCTCCATGCCAAGTTTCAAAATCAAAGGCCTTCTGGAGAAGAAGTGTTTTTAATGTTTTGTTATTTATAGCCATGGCGGGCGTCTTGGTCATGTGACCTGAACCATTTATGCAAATTCATTTCCCCTTCTTGAGACTGCTCCACATGAGGTTTAGCTTTGATTTGCCAAGCGGTTTCAGAGTAGATCTTTAATCTTGTTGTCGGCCGACGGACGGACGCCGGAGCATGGCCATCCTATAAGCTCACTTTTTTTTTTCTTTCTTTTTTTGATTCAGTTTAACGTCCCTTTCATATTAAACGGGCCAATCAGTAGGTGCGGCGAAAACGGGAGAACCCCGAGAAAAAACACCTGACACACCCACAAGCAAACTTGGCTTGTCTCATAAGTGGCCAGAGATGGGCTCGAACCCACACCAAAGCTCACCTTTTGAGCCTTCGGCTCAGGTGAGCTAAATATAGGTATACCCCTGCATACCCCAGTTTTGCTGTATAAAGGTGACAAGTGGTTCAAGGGGGTATACATGTCACGGACATGCTATCCTTATGAGGATAACCGCCCACGCTCGTGTGCGAAAACTTTGTAAGACGTAGAATCAAAAACTGCACATTAAATAGCAACTAAATGTTTCAAATCGCAATCTTGCAATGTATACATGTATAAAGTTTTCTGTGCGACCACGCTCGATATGACTTGAAATGTGTCAAAACGTTTTAAGACTTAGAATCAAAAACTGCACATCAAAAAGCAACTAAATGTTTCAAATCGTAAATCTTGCAATATATACATGTATAAAGATGTCTGTGCGTTCACGAAAGACACGTGAAAATGTAGCTTAATAGAACCCATGTACGTATATACACAGTGTGCATGTGCCAGTATGAAAACATCACATGACGATAACAAATAGTGAGTATTGGGTTTTCCCACCAACAGTTAAGGTCATATAAAGACGGGACCTCGGCCCGGAATCGAACTGGCGACCCCTACTTATTCACACGAGCTTTTATCAGGTGATTTTAAGAGGCGACTGACTGAACTTCTACGACATGAAGTCCTCTACGAATTGCGATTGCGAGTGTGGGTGGGTGGATGAGGGTGGATGTAGATGTATGTGCGCGCGTAAAATTCTGAAGAATACTGTTGTCCTGTTTTTGGGTTAAGCTTGGTATGCAAAGAAAAAGAATTAGATATTTCTCAGTTTTATGAACATTTTCTTGAAAAAAAAAAAAACATTGTGTTTGCTTGTTTTTTGGTTTGTTTGTATTGAGGCGTAACGGCCCAGTCAACATTTTTTCAGTCATGTCGGGACGGAGCCAACTCTTCCTTGGTTTAGCCAGTACTGTAGGGAGTTAATATGGCTCACTCAAGGACACAACACGGTGACGCCTATGGGGATCGAACCCAGGACCTTTCGATTCGGTGTCATCGCCATCGCGTCTCCTTTGTGTTAAATTGAAGTTTAATTATATTTATTTATTTCTAATTTATTTTATGAATTCAGTTTTACGTTCCTTTCAAGATTATTTCAGCTCATATTAGACGGACCAATCATTAGTTGGGCGAAAACGGGAGAACCCCGACAAAAACCACCTGACACACCCGAAAAAAGAACTTAGCTTTTCTCACATGTGGCCAGAGCGGGGCTCGAACCCACACCAGACACAGCGGTGAGATATATTCACGCATACTACAATTATAAATGAGGGGCAGAAAGAAAGTATATGGCTTGCAAAATTCATCTCATATATCGTAAGTTATATGACTGAAATACTGTTGAAACACCAACTAATTAAATAAAATATACCCCCATCAAGCTTTCGATTATCTGTTTTAAATGCATGTATAAACATCACAGCTGAGAATCACGTGGTATTGCTTACATACAAACAGATAAATGATCGGGTGACGCACAATGAAATTCCGTCGTAATTTGAGATGAGAAATTCGAGTTTTCTCCAATTACGTTTACTCAATTGACTGATAGATAGGTGCAGGCAATGCAGAAATTGAGCATTTATTGAATGAAACTAACATAAGGAATCCAGGTTATTTCGTTTTCATCCGCGGGACACTTTTCAAGTCATTCAGTGTGACCAACGTATCCTAGCCACATTATTCCGTTACAAGCCTTCAGTCGCTTGTCATGTCTCAAAGAAAGAAATATTGACTTGAGGATCGCTCGAAGATCCGCTCTTCTAGCGAAAAATACGATCGAACACCCGATGTCAATAGGTTAAAAGTCAACAAGAGAAAAACATACATGTGGTCTGCCTTCTCACTAGGCACTACACTTTCTTTACGATTATAGTATTTAATGCAGTATTTAATGATTCTTGCATTTTGCTAATAAATATAATCAGCTGATAATATATATATTTCCTAAGCTTTATTGTCACATGGTAGACAACAAAAGAAAAGAATAAAACAAAAAAGAGGTCCGACTGAGACTCGAACCCAGGGCATTTCGCTTTTAATTCTTGCACGCTACCTACTGAGCTACAAAGATAGATGTCCGAGACCATTTCATTATGTGCATGTCCTGTTTAATTCGCCTCTGTTTTGCTATCGATAATTCTTGACCAAGTAAGGGTTCATATCACCCCTCGTCTTCGTTTCAGATATGGCCTGAGAAGTAATCGCCCATGTTGCCGACAAACGCAAGTGGCAGCGGCAGCAAGATTTACGTTCAAAAGTGAAAAATGTCTATTAAACGTTCAATTTTCAATGATACAAACTTTGATTAGAAAGACATTTTGCAATTACCTCATCGAATAGAATATAACGGTTTGAATCTTCGGAAACAGTAAAACTTTCAAAGGGATTTGGTACGGACTATATTGCGCTACTTTGGGTAATGAACCCTCATCAGTGGCTCTTTTTAAACTGGCACCGACAGACAGACGATAGTCAAATCTCGCAGTACAATCCATAAAGAAGCGATTCGTTTTTTGTCAAAACTGACTTCAACGTATAGATTATAACTTGAATGTTATGCGACAGTCTGCATGCCTTCTTTGATTGCACGCCGGTGGGTCGGGCGTCAGACTCTATGATTGCCTCGACTTAAAAAAGTTATTCTTTTAGATAGTTGGGGCCGGAGCTTCTTGTATGTTGCTTGGCCCACCGGGGTCCAACTGATGTTTTTCTCCTGCTCCGGGTTCAATAAGTTATTCGGTGCCCAGGGGTCTCCATCGTCGGGCAGTTTGTTGAATGTGTTGAGTCCTCGTTTTTGATTCATCGGGATGTTTGTCATGATATATTGGTTTGTCCTTGATAATTTATGTACTAGTTAGAGATTCACCACGATGACCGAACAACTAACTAAATATTATAAACCACAACAGAAGCTGAGGGTGAGCTTATGGCCATGTAAAATCCATTTAAGCCCGCCAGTAATTTTATATTACTGATCGTTCCAAGGCGATACTTCTGTGGTGGTTATTTTTGTTTTATGTCTTGGTGTTGATTGTTTGTGCTGTTAGCACTTTATGTGCGTTTTCAATTGTTTATTAAAGTTTGGGTGGCTGAGTGGCCATCTATAGGAAAAATGGCTGCCCATTCGGCTTACAATATGTCTTCTTTGTATAAGTACCTGATTGTTGATTTATTTTTTCCCACCTCGATTTTTGGAGTGGGAGTTTCTTTGTGATTGCGCCATTTCCTGACCGTTGCCTACTTTTACTTTAAAGAATCTCCCAGGAGGCGCATGCCACCAAAACCCCGTTTTGAAAAATGAGATTCGAGCTATGTGATCCATGCTCTGAAAACCATAAAATTTTTATCCAATTTATTCATCGGCGATTCATGACCAGCATATGTCAGGTAGACCGTTTTGTGCTATATTAAGATGCGAAACAATTCCATAACTGTGCTGCATTATTTGTTTTTATTCTTTCAGTATATAACAAGGCTATTTCGATTTTATAAGCTTATTGGGTGTATTTTCGGTATATTGCTTTGAACCAAAGCAAGATTGTGATGGCTTTGATTCTCATTAACATTTCACTAAACAGAAAGCCAGAGCGCGAATAAATTCAAAAGAAATCCAGAAATATCAATCAACTCGCATAAAGTGAACTTCATGGCAACCAGTACGCCTGATGCCAGCTTTGTTGGCGAATGTTTCAACAGTATCCGAACTGATATACATTCTAAAATAAAATATTCTAAAACCATGCTCATAAAGACCCCTCAGTAGGTTAAGATGATTTATGTAGTCCGACGGTTGTGTCAGGAAAATTTTTGAATACGTTGTGTAAACGTGGAATTCCACAATAAGTTGACGCACATCATCTATGCTTCCGGCATCTAGCATTTCTTGAATCGACGGCCACTCAGCGCCTTCGGTGTCAATTTTCAAAATGTTGATTCGCCGCTGTATACATAAAGATAAAATATATTAGCATAATTCCTGACCGAACACAAAGGGTTTTGACGATAAAATATAATACAAAGAAACTGTGGGATTTAAACTTAAATGTTACATTGTTGATTACTTCAAGGCTAGTTTGCCACATGAATTTATTTATTTAGCTTGGTTCAAGGCACGTGAAGAATGGATAAACATGAAAACCTGCTAACCCGAAATTCAGAAAAGTCCTCAGAACCACATGATAACAACTTTGGTATTAAACTTCAAACCTCATCGTCAATACCAGCATAATATCGCTGCCTCAAGAAGTTTCTACAAGTAAGCCATACATGTGTGTCCAGTCTGTAACTTCCGGTTGAGGCTTGAATTTTGCAGATATATTGAAAAGTTCTGGGACAAGCTAAACGGAATTGCATACCATACAGACACTATTCCAGTCCAAATAAACGTTAGGAAGTGTAAATATCTGCCAATTGTTAAAAATGGTAATTTGAGGCAAAAACGCGAAGTACTCAATTTATGCCTAGGTCACACTAGGGCTTACGTACGCTGCGGACGATGCGGATAGGTGTTCCGTATCTGTCCGTCCTATCCGTAACGATTCGTATCTTATCCGTTAGGTCCGTAACTGTACGTATCGTATCCTCAGGGCGCGGAAGATCCGTGGGCAAATTTTCATAACTGTCAAAAATTCATGCGCGGATGGACGATCGTTAATGGTAGGTAATGGTACGTAACTGAAGGCAGTTATTCGAATCTGTCCGTATCAAATCGGTATAAAATTGTATCTAAACGTATCATTGCACGAACAAGCATTTGTTGCGGATCGATACTAATCCATACGTGTTGTTTCGTTCGGTTGCGGTCTTTGTCGTTTACATACTTTTCGATACAATTTAATACGTTCAGATACGAACACGTAATGTTACGGTTCGCCTGTGTCACATTACCGGTTCGGTTTGACACGTAATCAACCACTACTTTAGTCAGTGGCTGATTTTTTCAACACAACTGCATAATCACAGTCACTGTCAAGCCACCAAGAAAGAAAAAAAGATCATCGCCAAGAAAACCAGAGGACCAATGTTCTGGGCTTCCAAACCTGAATTTGTTCCACATCCTCACTCAAGATACTGAAAGCAATCATTGACAGCAAAAAAACTAAGAACTGAATTTTTGGCCAAAAACACTTTTTTTTTGACCAAAAAGATTTTTGAGATTTTGTTTAAATTCTCAAATAAAGCTTAGTAACTCATCTCTCCAATATTTTTTTTCTCAAACACAGCATGCAACACCCCTTCATGTTTAACTGAAGGTACTGCTTTTCAACCTATCAAAATTCCGACTTTTTAAAAATCTGCATATCAAAAACATACTCATGCAGCATCTTTGACATGAGCTCGACTTTAACAGAAAGAAAAAAAAGCGGCAGTTTTTTGTGTCAAAACATCTCATAGTGCTAAAAATCGCAATGAATTTTGATTTTACTAATTTTCTTCAATATTATGATTTTTTTTTTCAAAACGTGCAATTTTGACAAAACTGCATTTTTACCAAAATTTTGAGAATTTTAAAATTGTTTTTAGGCTTAATCATTAGCTTTGGTCCTCTTGTGTGTAAATTTGGAAACAAAAATGTCTTCTTAACTCTGTGTCATTTTTTGTGGAATTTTTGATTTTCCTTTTTTCTGTATTACAGAAAATGGGAATTTTCATTTTTTCCTAAAATCGTTTCCGCGACTTGTTTTGGTCTTATCACTCACATCAAATTCTTTCAGATTGTGCAAATTCAAATAGCTAGGTTGAAAATTTATTTCTCAAAATGTCACTTAGAAATATGAAAAAATCTAAATGGTGCAAAACTTCTTTTGATGGGTATATATAGCCCGACGACCCCAGGGCCCAAAATATTTTCATAAACATAAATCTGTCCATTTGCTCATTCCTAGAAACCCACATGGTGTCATGGTAATTATCCGCAGCCAATGCTTGATTGTGGGTTGATGCGTTCATTTACGGTGTAGATACTATTTGTTACGGTTTAGATACGGAAAGATTCGAATCAATGCCTTCAGTTACATGTCATTACGTATTATTACGGATGTTTCAGCCGTACCCAGTCTTTGACTTTTTTCAAAATATGGGCGCGGATGGAATCGGACTTGCATATGCAATACCTTAAAATACGGACATTTACGGAAAAAGATACGAATTGTTACGGATATGACGGATAGATACGAAAGGCCAATCCGCTGGATGTGCTAGTGTAACTGTAGTTTGACCAAAACCTGCGTTTTCTTGCATCAGATTTCACCGTTATATACGCACGAAACCGCAACATTGCGTATCTGAAGGTGTATGTCTGTATCTAAACGTGACAGATGGTATCGAAAGGTATGTAGTCTTAACCGTATGTATTCGAATTTATCCGTAACTATCTACGAACGTATCCGTATCTTTCCGGAACTACCCGTATTTATTCGTATTTAAAGGTAGTAAATTCATTGAAAACCGTTAGCCCCGCCCACAAAATTCTGCGGATCGCTACGTATAATATTCGCAACTATCCGCGGCATCCGTCTTAGGCATTAACAAACGATTCAGTGTGCAATATTTGATATTGTCAATATCAAACTATTGTTTATGGTGTTAAGATACACAATATTGTGTTTATATTATAAATCAGCTCAAGTTTGAAGAATGAACCAATGTTTAAGAGTCCCAATGCTAATACAAATGACAATTTAACACAAGAAATGCCGTTCTTTGGCAAACGAAATGTTTACATACACTACACATATTATGTTACATCTTATATAACTTAAGACAAATGCATATTTCACCAATAAAAGAAGCAAGAAGAATAAAAAAAAAACTGAAAAAGAATCGACACTGTTTGCTTTATTCTTTTTGAAACATACTATGAAATAAGGCACAACCTTTGTCGCGACGCTCTACTCCTATTGCGCAGATGATTTTGAAATAAGCTACATATATGGCATCTTCCTCACACTGACGACCATAGCCGACCATTACCATTAGGCAGAGGCTAGAGATACGGTACCGTATCTTTAGCCTGGCGGCTAGAGATACGGTACCGTATCTTTAGCCTATATATCGGAAATGGCTAAAGGTACGGTATATATTAAAAGTCGAAAATATATTCAGGTGAGTTTTAAGTTGAATCATTGCAAGTATCCTAAAGAATCATAAAAATAAACATTTACGGGCGACTTGTTTTTTCCCATAGTTTCATTGTTGGGTAAGCTCCGCATGTACTATGTCAGTAACTTTGACCAGCCCGATTGCTATAATGCCCAGCCGCTTGCCTTAGATGCTCTCCTTTATTAAAGGCCTAGGGAATTTAAGGCCTGATTTCGGCCCCATGTGTTGGTAAAAAATTGAATTTTGGAATTTTGAGGAGAGACGTATTGCAAATAGCAGGTATAGGTCCCTGCTTATAAATTCAAGCACAACTATCACATTCAAATTACACATGTTGCCATGGCAACGCTCCGAAAAGCAAAGAAATACCACTTTTTGCAATTTTGGGTCTATTTTTCACCATTCAACATCATTTGCAACTACCGGCCCACGCGACGAACAATTTCTTATTACGAAATAATTATGAAGTATCACCCAGAGATATTATATGCTAAGTATCATTTTGTTCGTCGTGTGGGCTGGCACTTAAAAATTAAAAAATGTGTTCAGAAATTGTCAAAAATAGACCAAAAAGTGCAAAATGTGCTCTATCTACGGTTCTTCTGGGCGTTGCCACGGCAACGCTTGTAGAATAAATGAACTACTTGTTCTTGTTTTTAATAGAGGAGACATATGACTGTTTTAAGGAATAGTTTTCTCACCTAAATTCCAAAACTTATTTTTTAGCAAAATCTGAGGCCGAAATCGGGCGTCAAATGCCCTAGTCCTTTGCAAAGTCAGTCTCTTTCTAATCCTGGAAAGAAACTCCACCAGTTGTCAATTTCGACAGAGTTATTGGTCTTTTTCGTAAGACATCATTTTTGTAATTACCCGATAAATGATCAAATCGGCACTTTGATTAATAGCGCTTTCTGATGGAGGTTGTCGCTAGTGACAAAAATCCGAAAAAATCTTTTCAAAATTCAGCAACAGTCTCGAGACACAATAAGTCAAATATTCATTATTTTTAGATTACTTCCCTTTCATTTTAAACAAGAACGAAAATTGGTGTATGAACTGTGGCAAAACCACATACGATATTTCAATCGTTTTTGTTGGAAACGCTAGATTTTATTCACAGTTCTATGACTGGTAATTTTAATACCAAACTATTGAGGGGTTTTGGTGCTATAGCGATTTAAACTGTCCCATTGGGATTTTACATGTATTTTCATTGACTAAACTTTTGCCGGTGAGCATACATATTAATATCTGCCGCAATCATCACCAAATAATGCAACTTAAGGTAAATTACAAAATCCATAATCGATTTGACATTAGTTGAAAGGCAACCTATGCTAAGCCGTCTCGCGAAAGTTGAACGAGCTACCGAAGAAGTTAGCCAGCTGATCTTCTATAGCATATGGTGGAAGTATTTGTGTTCACTTACTGACGTATGTCCTAGCATACTTCTAATGGCGTCTAGTGTTCTCAGTTTCATACCGTTGCTTTTAATTTCGTTTCGTCTGCCGATTCCTAGCTTGTGAAATGTCACTAGTTCCGTGTGCTTGTGGTCTTTTTGCCCATCTCTTAAGCAGAAAAAACAAACAATTTTTAGTGTGGATTAGAAATTCAAACGTGAACGGATATATGTGCATATAGGACACGTACGTAGTTTGTGAGAGAAATGCCTTCATTTTTACTAAGTAAACTGCTTTCTTTGGTAGGCAAAACAGCACAAAATAGTATTTAAAATCTACATATGTCACTTGGCTGTCTGTTGAAAATTGCTTTAAATAGATTGGGTACATGTGTGTGTTGATATGTAGAGTCAACCAAGGGGGCCAATGTAAGGTTATTATCGGACACAAGCTATTTCAAACCCAAACTCAATAACAACATCCAATTCACCACCTCCGGGAGGCTGACCCACGTGCCTGACCTAAGAGGAAACATTGATGCTGTTACTTGTTTAGTCAGCACATCTTAAATTCTGATTAAATAATAAATTATTCGTCAGTCATGTCAGACGCTTAATGTGTTTCAATTTTCGTTGGCACTCGACTATTTCAGCTGTTTATTTGTTATTTTTAAGCCTTTAATGTGTTCGATAATTGCCGAAACTGTACGATAAATACCCAGCTTGGGTCCCCTTTAATAAAGCAGTGTCATCTATTGCGCGTCAGGAGGTGATTCTTGTATAGGTTGCAAGATAAGGCTGTCGTAAAACTATCGGCAACGTTCATTTCGAAGAAAGTGTTTCTGAAAACAGTGGCCGTAATGCAAGAAAAACGAATTTTGTCCCATTCGCAACTATATCTGACATTTCACTACAGACCTTACCTGGATTTCTGCCTTTATCCGTGAAGCGGCCGCGACATTACCTGGCTACCGCAGTATTAATTTTTAATATGGAAGTTTAACGGAGAGGCAGACTATTTGTCCTAATTAAAGTTTATTAATAAAGTTGGATATTTTGTCCTCATATTTTTACAAAGCTGCTTTCATTAGCTTTCCAATGATATATTTTATAAGAAAATTGAATAATTTTTCACTTTGTCACTTTTGAGTTACTTGCAAGCCATATCAATTTTGTATCAAAATGTATAAGATATATAGCGATTGATAGCGAAAAAGTTGCAAATTTGGTTATACCTTGGCTACTTTGACACATCAAAATAAGCCTTTAATTTGTATTTGCAATATTTGTCCTCATATCACAGTGTAGCTGGATTAATTACGTACATTTTGGTATAATTTTTATAAGTCTGTGAAAATGTTTGCTTTTGTCAAAATGTTTATATTCAACAATGTCCACAATTATTCGCTTGCAATTTTACACGCTGCGTGTAGTTGTGTGTGTACAAATAGATGAGTGACATAAAAGTCAGGAAAAGTCATTTGAGCAAAGAATTATGAAACATGCCGCATAAAACAAAAATAATTAGACTTTATAAAATAATGAAACTTAATTAAGCAATTTTTCGTAAAATATCATTGCATTTAATTATCATTTATTTTCGGGTGGTAAAATTTAAATAACGTTTGAACGGCAATCAGTTTACGATAAAATTCAGGCTCAAACAACTAAATTATGTTTAAAGCAATTAGACATCTGTTCAATTATCACATTATCATTAACTATTTAATTCATAATTGTCATTGTCATTGTCATAATTGAAGAAGATTTGTCGGCAAGGTGGTTTCAAAGTAGACAGATTACCAAGATTACCGGTTTCGGATTACTCAAGATTCTGAAGGCGACATTTTGATAATTGTTTTCAAAACAAATCATTTGTTTGTGTCCACGGTTCATGGTTATATTCACCTTCTTACGAAAACACGTCCATACAATACACAGGAATCGTTTTTCAGCTGTAAAAAATGAAAATTTTAAGTATATGTTTTTATATTTTTCTTATTTTTGCTCAAAACATAGATTGTGGGTACACGTTAGAACCGCCTCGGCGAGGCGGTTTTAACGAGTACCCACCATCTATGTTTTGGAGCAAAAATAAGAAAAACAGGTATACCCCTCCATACCCCAGTTTTGCTAATATAAAAGTGGGGTATAAGGGGGTATTCATACCGGACTCATTTTCCTGATGAAAGCTCCTTATTTTAGCTACTGTTTCGTGATCACTGTATTTATTGCTTTCCCTTGGGTTATATAACAAGATAATGTATACAAGAATGTCCATTATAACAATCTACAAACATCAAGATTTTAATAGTCGCATTATCATTTCTAACGACAAATTATTTTATTCATCTTAAATTGTCATGCATCGAGTTTTTCTACTTTTATGTATGTGTGCTTTTTTCCTTTTAAATGCTGTGATAAATTGTTTGTTTTAAAAAAAAGTTTATTTGTGTTGTTATAATATGTTCTTTTATGCATTATATTTTTATATAGCACATTTGATTATCTTTTATGTACAACTATCATCTAGTAAATAAATGAGATATACATCTAGTAAATAAATGAGATATAATATATGGTGTATTAGTTATTATTTAATGTGTTTCTTCTTTCTTTTGCGCTGCCTTTTTCATGTCCCGACTTGACTGAAAGTTGTTAGTAGGACATGATCGCTGATTTAGATAAGCCACATAAATGAATGACTGACCATCTATGTTTAAATACTAAAGACTGCTTTCAATTATATGATACTTAAAAATCGAAATGCCTGTCAATATTGAGCCACCTCTTGGGAAAACCAACAATGTGGTTTCCGAACAGGTCCAACACAAACCGGGCTGTACAATCACAGAAGATGGCTAGAGACTGGAAATTTTGGATTTAGAAAGTAAAGGAATAGTTCTATCGGTGTAGCGAAAACAAAGATGATGATCAACTTTGCAGTTACTGCGATGCTGATCTGCGCCTTTGTTTTTTCATATGCAGATTGTTAGTTTTCTCATGAGGCATCTCAGTGTTCTCTTCTATAGGTGACAGATATCACATTCCAAAGTCAATATTTTGTTAAATCATACTGAGCAGCTTAAATGTGCAATCAAGCGATGATGATGGTAAAGGCCGTGTCATGAAAAAAACATTTGGTCAGATCAGGTCTGCGCATCAGTGGAAGATGCGGGTAGATGTCCAGCTTGTTGTACATGCATCGCCTCGAATCAGTTATATAAGGCAATTATATTTGTTTTCTCCATTAAGCAAAACCTCTAACCAGCTTGCGCCCAGTTTCGTTTCCTTTTCATTCTCATTAAGACTGCACATTTTAGCTCTGCATTGTTTAAGCAGAATTAAAGTGTACAGACTTTATATTGTGAGACGATTTGGCAAATTATCTAGACAAGCGTTACGTATGGAAAAAAATATGGCTGAGCGAATCAAGATATAGATTAATAATCCAAAATAATAGGACTATAATAATATTATGAGAATTGAGATCGCATCAGATCATATTTTTTTTTTTTTTTTTTTTTTTTTTTTTTTTTATAAGTATTGAAGAATGGATTAAGAATTCCCTAGTAAATGTCTTTCTGCTAAGTAAAAAATGCAATGACTTATTTAAATTTAATATTTTTTATTTTCCGACAATTTCATATATTCTCAGTGAAAATCTAAAATTTTTAAAATTTATCCATATCGCCCAGGCTATACATTATAACAACATGAGAATTCCGATGTTATTTGATAACCCAGTTTACCTGGCTGGCGTGTTATATCTTGACACCCGCAGGGCTTAACAATGTCAGCAAACACGCTGGCTACACAAAACTTTGAGTTACCTGGTCAATTTACCTGAGATGATCCCAGGGAGACAACTCGCTAAGCGGATTAAAGAAGTCTATTATCTCTCTTGCATAAAGGTATGTCGGTCATAAAAAGCTGCTCATGCGACAATACCTTAATTGACGTTATAAGTCATGACCCCGGGCTGGCCTTGACCTGTTTTATGGCTAGGTCAATTTTGGTCGCCTTTTAAGAACCGCCAATTTGAGTAAGAATATGTCTGTATCAGTAAAGTGAAGGAGACACCATCTTTCTCAAATTGGTGGTTCTTAAAACTTATATTTGTAGCGGTGTGTTTACCAAAATGACGCTTCAGAAGACCGATAATCTTACAGGTAAGCGGTCACGTGATCCGCTTAATCTCCAGTCACACGATTTTACGCAATATAGTGCTTTAGTTTCTCAGCTTTTACGGATCTAATATTTGACAAACCTCTCCTAGAGTTATAAGCCTCAAATAATCATATTTTATACATTTGTTTATATAGTGTTTTCGAATTTTCTCCAATTTTCCAAATTTCATATATTTTCAAAATTTCGTAGCCATTTTTACTGTAGTCTAATGTTTCTAGTTTGTAGCGGTGTGTTTATTTCTATGGAGTTATATAAGGTTTAACCATGGAGAGTAGAATGTAGAATTTTTAGATTGCTCTATTTTTTCAGTTTTACTGCCTATGATAGGCATATGTAGATATCACAATCTTAATATGTAGTATTTAGTACGCCTCTGAAGAAGCTGAAAGGCGAAAGCGCGCTCAGGCACAAATAGGATTTTGCACTGTTGATGATAAAATCTCCACCTATACTTACTGCATATCATTTAAGCATCCAATTTGGATCCAGTGCTACCGACAGGGTTTGATTGTTTGATGTTTGATATATATATAACATTAAGACATAGTTTCTTTTTAACAGCTTGCCTAATCCAGGACACTTTTATATAAATAGAATCCATCATGGGTGGTCAGTGGAGATAGGAAAATCTCAACCCGAGGGTCCATCCGTTCCAGTGGGAAACGAGGCTCGCCGAGTTTCTCACTGGAACGATGGACCCGAGGGTTGAGATTTTCCTTTCTCCACTGAACACCACTGATGGATTATTTTTCTTACATACCCCGATTAGGCCTTAATTCATTATACCGGTAAAGTAACCTGGTACCGTGCTTCAACTCTGATGACGTAGTGTTTATTACGGATATGACGTCAAATGTAAATAAATCGTTGTCAAAGTCAAAAGAGATGCAGTTTTGATTTGTTTTTTTTTGTTTGTTTTTTTTTTCGTTGAAAACGAGCGTGAATCAAGATTATACCCAATATTCACACCAATTTAGTCTAGTTGTGTTGAATATTATGTCACCGATCGGGTTCTTCACTGGGTTTAGGACAAACACACAAGACATCGTGTACCACATATATATTTAATGAGATGAGTTGATGATGTTGAATGATGAAACATGTAGACAGATCACATACTAGCTGATGGTGGCTGAAAATATACAAATATTTTCATGACATCTACATGATTAGAAATAGAGGAAGAAAGTATACAACTTTACTTCTCGGCTGTCAGTGGCAAAGTGCCTTACTAGAACATGACTTATAAAGCAATGTATGAAAACGTATGATTGAAAATGAGACATGAATGAAATATCAAAGTATAACAAATAACATAGACTAATCAAAACATGTTATCCTGGACAAAAGCGAAGCTTCAAAACTAATCTTCTTACTGATTAAACATTCAGATACTAATTAACAATGCATGATAAAAATAAGAATAACTCATACCTGAAAATATACAAATATTTTCATGACATCTACATGATTAGAAATAGAGGAAGAAAGTATACAACTTTACTTCTCGGCTGTCAGTGGCAAAGTGCACCGAAGCTTGCAATCGAACATGCAGATTATTGTTAGTAACGGGACATGCATTGTTATAATAGAGAGATCAATAAAGAGTATTGTAAGGAAATAGAATGGGGTTTGAACCATTACATGAGGTTCAAATGGACCGCACGGCTCACCTGAGATATATAACTTAAGAAGGTAAGTATGCTCAAGGTAAGTATTTTCTATTTCAGAAGGATTAACCAAGAGGACCAATCGGGCCAAACCGCTCGATTGATTGACCTGTGACATACTTCGCCACTCGGGGAAATGGCGTCCCGACATTTACAATACTAAGGTAAGTATGTTAAAAGGATAAAAACGTTTTGATGAGATCACGCATGACGGTAAGTATGAAGGTTATATCACGCATGACGGTAAGTACATTTTAATATCACGCATGACGGTAAGTTCGTTTTAATATCACGCATGACAGTAAGTACATAATCACGCATGATGGTAGGTAAAGTCACATAAGAAAAATAACAAATATACAATATCAAATGATGAATGATGATGACATATTATGGGAAACTAGGTATCAAGACATATTGGATTTCAAGGTGAGTGCACACGTGAAAAAAAAATGCAGCGCTATTTACAAAATTAATACAATCAGAGACGCGCCACAAATATTCAATTGGTATAAAATCAGGTACTTACATTTAAAACATATTTTAAGCATCACTGCATATCTCTGTCTGATATTTTTTTTTTTCAGATTGAGGACTGATCTTAAACCTGCCATTGACCTGTCCGCATCCACAGTGGTGGACGTTTCTGTCTGACTCCTCTTCTCACTGGATCAAGACGACTGTTACTTGAAACTTGAGATGATTCACTAGAGTAAGAATCGGAGTTACTATCATGTTGGCTGATTCTCACTGGAGTCGTAGTTTCTTGTACTGAATCTGTACTATCATCATCATATGTTCCTCTGTTATTATATGTTCTAATTTTCTGTTTTTCTTTCAGGTTTCTTCTCTGTGGAATGACGTATCTTTCAGAGACTTCAGACGACTCTTCCGATGAGGTACTTGACTTATCCGCCTGGTAAGGATCATCAGAGACTTCAACAACAATGTCTTTGCTTGTTTTGGCATGCTTCACCTCTTTTGGTACAGGGAGTCCATTGAATGGCAACAGCATATTTCTGTGCAATAGTTTGCTCTTCCTTCTGTTGTACTCCAGTTGCACTTCGTACACAGGAATGTCTGGTATTGGCTGCCGCTTCACAATGTACGGTTCTCTGTCCCATATGTCGGCCAACTTTTGTTTTCCTTTCAAACCCACCTTTCTGATGAGTACTCGATCTCCGGGCATAAGTTGTACGTGTCTCACTTTCTGATCGTAGTACTTCTTATCCCTATTTGCTGACTTTTTAGCTTCTTCTGACGCCATGTTGTAAGCGTGTTCCAGGCGATATCGCAGCTTGTCGGAATAGTCTTGATGGCTCTTTGGAGTCGATGAGTCCTGTTTTAGTCCTAAGAAGGCGTCTATGGCAAGCCTGGGATGTCTTCCAAACATCAGATAAAAGGGGGCAAAACCAGTGCTCTCATGATCTGCGGCGTTGTAGGCGTGTGTCATGGTGGAAACGTGAGACTTCCAATCACTCTTTTGACTGTCAGAAAGAGTCCCGAGCATGTTCAGAAGTGTCTTGTTGTAACGCTCCACCATTCCATTTCCCATTGGATGGTATGGGGTGGTCCTGGATTTCTTTACGCCCGCAATGTCACATAGTTTTCTGATGACCTTAGACTCAAAATTTGCTCCTTTGTCGCTGTGTAGGACTGCTGGAAACCCGTAATGAAGGAAAAAATTCTCGAACAGAACTTTAGCCGTTGTTGTTGCCTTCTGGTTGCGTGTTGGTATAGCTTGTGCGTATCGACTAAAGTGGTCCGTAATCACTAGGATGTTCTCGTGGCCTCCTTTGGATTTCTCGAGAGACAAGAAGTCAATACACACAAGCTCCATTGGTGCTGATGAAGTAATATTGACTAGTTCTGCGGCTTTCGTTGGAGCGGTTTTCCTTCTTATACACCTTTCACACAAGCGAACTTTCTGTTTGATGTCTTCCATCATTCCCGGCCAGAAAAAGCGTCGTCGGATCAGTGATGTTGTTCGATCTCGACCTTGGTGGCCTAAGTCATCATGGTATGCTTTGAAGATGGTGTCTGTAAGTGCTGCTGGTAACACTAACTGGTCTACATCTTCTCCATTCACTGTGGTGTTCCTGTACAATATGCCATCCTTCAATCTGTAATTATCCCAGGCTAGGAGAAACCGTTTATCCAGATGTTTGTTTTCTTTGGTTGATGGACGTTCTCCTTCTATTATGCTGTCAATTAGAACTCTGATGTTACTGTCTGATGACTGTGCCTTGTGCCAATCCTGACTTGTAAGGGCCGTTCCTTGCAGTATCTCTTGTGGTACTTCCTGATCATGGTCAGGTTCTGAAGACGTCTCCTCTTCTAGATCTGTTAGCACTTCCGACAATGAAACATCATCGACAGTCACTGCGTGGCAGATTGCTGCATTACACACACCTTTCAACACATCTGGAAATATCTGAATTGTAGTTTCCTGTTTCTTTCTTGATAGCCCATCAGCATCGGCGTTTTGTTTTCCACTTCTGTAACTGATTGAGCAGTTATAGTTGGATAACTCTGCCAGCCAGCGTTGCCCCGTAGCATCCAACTTCGCGGTCGTGAATACATATGTGAGCGGATTGTTGTCCGTCACGACATCAAAGGTGGCACCATAAAGATAATCGTGGAACTTGTCAGTTATGGCCCACTTGAGCGCTAGAAATTCCAGTTTGTGCGCTGGGTAGTTTCGCTCAGATGTCTTGAGGCTGCGACTCGCATATGCCACGACGCGATCCTGTCCTTCCTGGTGTTGATAGAGCACTGCTCCTAGACCTGAAGTGGATGCATCGGTGTGAAGTTTAAATGGCAGACGATAATCAGCGTAAGCCAACACCGGTGGGTTCATCAACTTGTCTCTCAGTGTGTCGAAAGCGTCCTGCTGTTTCTCAGTCCAGACGAATGGAGTTTTCTTATTCTTATTCTTTGGTTTTGATTTTCTGTTGGTACAGTGTCCCACAAGTAGGTCATTGAGTGGCCTAGCTATTTTCGCGTAGTCTTGGATAAACCGGCGATAGTATCCGGTGAAACCGAGAAAGGCACGCACCTCTTTCACTGTCTTAGGAATTGACCAACTTCGTATGGCTTCTGTCTTGTCAGGATCGGTCTCGATGCCATTCTCTGAGACGACGTGGCCCAAGTAGGTAACATGGGACTTCATGAATTCGCATTTGGTTCCTTTGAGCTTCAGATTGTGTTCCTCTAATCTTGAGAAGACTGCATCCAGACGTTCAAGGTGTTCCTCAAAAGTAGTTGAGAATATGATCACGTCATCAAGATAGATCAGGCAATCTCTCAAGTTTAGCTCCCCCATGCAGCGCTCCATCAATCGTTGAAAAGTTGCAGGGGCGTTACAAAGCCCGAAAGGCATGCGATTGAATTCATAGAAGCCCATGGTCCCTACTTGGAATGCTGTCTTAGCCTTGTCTGTTTCCTTAAGTTCGACCTGCCAGTAGCCGCTTCTTAAATCCAGCTTAGTGAAGTACTTTGCGCCGGCCAGCAGGTGTAGCGTGTCTTCAATCCTAGGAATGGCTTGAGCGTCCTTTATTGTTCTATTGTTTAGTTTCCTATAGTCCACACAGAAGCGAATAGAACCGTCTTTCTTCCTAACCACAACGACATTTGATGAAAACGGGCTCTGGCTTGGTCGTATTGCATCAGCAGCCAACATCTCCTTCAAATGTTCCCTCACTTCTTGAAACAGTGCTGGTGGTATCCGTCTGTGTGGCTCTTTGAAAGGTGTTTCATCACTCAAGTTGATTTCATGTTTCACAAGGTCACAGTTTCCTAAGTCCGTTACTCCAGTAGAAAAGATATGTTTCCATTTGAGAAGAAATGCGCGTAGCTGTTCTGTTTGTTCAGTTGTTAAATCAGCGCCTTCTAATGTAACTCCTGGTGGTAATTCCTGTGTGCTGTAATCTTCCTTTGCAACTCGTTGTTGGTTAACGTTCACTATGTGTTCATCTTCAGCAACAGGGTCGACGTTTCTTAGAACCTTTACTTCGTGCAATTCACACAGATCAGACTTTGGACCGATGGTTAGTACTTTGGCTGACATATTGAAGATGCGGACTGGCACTCTCTGACTCTTCTCGCCTTTGCCTAAAGAGACAACCCGGGGACAAACGCCAATACGCGATGACGCTCCCTGTGTCTGTTCAGTAACTGCCGAGTCTACACTCTTCTTCTTTCTAACAAAGCCGGATACTGTTATTGTTTCATTTGGCTGAACTTGTATGGTCGTCTTGTTTGTTGATTTGACAACTCCAATGTGGGATAGTTGTAGAGCGATAAAGGCATTCTTCCACTGAGTTGGTATTTCTCCTGTTGATGTTTCACACTTTTCTCTACATTTATTGATAGCATTCGTACCTACTATCACTGGTACTTTCAAGCTATACTCAGTTGTAGGTAGAACAAGAGCAGCTGTTTCAATCACTTGGTTCTGTAGAAATGGAACTGCAAGGGTACACGCGATTGCTCCCATGTAAGACAGAATGTGACCGCCTGCTCCTTCAACTTTCAAACCCATTTCCTTTATCGAATACAGCACCGGCTTTGGATTCATGCTGTTGTAAAATTCCTCCGAAATTGTTGAAATCTGTGATCCACTGTCAATTAAAGCCAAAGTTTCTATTCCATTAAATTCCACTGTAGTTTCATTGCTGTTTCCAACCAGTCTTGACATAACATCAATTTTCTTGGGGCTGTGTTGGCGCCTGTCCCCGGTCTGCCCCGCGACGGAGACGCCTACCTGTTTAACTTCTTCGGTCCGCCTGATCTTTGTGTGTTTTGCTGACCCTGTTGTTGCTGATGTTGTTGTTGTTGTGTCCCTTGATTAGATGTTCCTTGAGGTCTCTGGCTCCTTTGTGTTCCAGACTGTTGATTTTGATTTCTGGGTTGCTGGCTCACTTGTGGAATTTCCTGTTGTTGATTCTGATTTCTCGATTGCTGGTTTCCTTGCTGTTGAAATCCCTGCTGTTGAAATCCTTGCTGCTGGTTCGTTTGCTGTTGACCTTTTTTCCTGTACCACTGTTTTTCTTGGGCTTTTTGCTTGTTGTATTGTTTCAGCTCTCTCCTTAAGTCCACAAGTGTGTGATACATCTCTTCCTGTTTTGAACTATCCATTTCATCCTTTTTATCTTGTCTTGTTGTTACATTTGTAGAGACGGCCTGATGTTGGGCATTGGCATTTGTTCTCATCGACAATTCTTCTGTCCTAACTGCATGGACTAGCTGTTTAAAATTTTCAATGGTTCTGAAGTCTAGTCTTGTAGCATTCTTCAGCCGTTCACTACGTAGGGATCTCCAGAACTTGTCCTTTAGCAAATCATTCTTTTCATCCTCCTTTATCTGTCCTTTATCTATTGCATGTTTAATTATCTCTTCTAATCTTAGAGCCCATTCTGATACTGATTCCTCTTGTTTCTGACTGGCGATGAAGAACTCCTGCATAATGCTTATGCCTGTCGCTACATTAGCAAAGGTACTTTCAAGTCGTTCCATAATTTCCTCAACAGTTGCAGTTGGTCCCAGTTGGATAATTTCTCTTTTCGCTGGTCCTCTCAGAGATTTCCTTATGGCCTGTCCAATCACAAATTTGGATTTTACATCTCTTATGAGACAATTAGCTTCAAATCGCCATTCCTCATATGATGCCTCTCCTCTTGGCCTGTCTTCTTCTCCTGAGAAGGGTGTTATTTTCGGAAAGGGGTCTTTCTCTATATAGATATATTCATCTTTCTTCTTATCTGTATCTGTTGCCTTTGTTTTTCTTTCTTTATTTGTGTCATCTTCTAAGACACTTTCACGTCTCCTCATAGAGCTGTCTATCATTCTGTCTTTCAGCATCTTGGCTTTCAATTCCTCTTCAGTTAAGTGGCTTTGCTCTCTAGTACACTGTTTGTCAGTTTCTATTTCACTATATCTGTTCTCTGCAGGTAACGATCTATCCCCTTCTTGTTTCAGATGCATTACTGAAGAGCCATGTTGTTTAATTGTGGCTTCCAATTTCTCTAAGTTCCTTTCTGTATCATATATTCTTTGCATTCTTTCCTTCAACTGTAAACTTTCTTGCCTAATCCACCTAAGTTGTTCATCCATTTCATGCACCTCTCTATCTATTGTCGTCATCATTTCTGAGTGTGGTTTCATATCTCTGTATTTGTTGTCCACATTTGTGTTCAAACTATCCTCATTTGCATTTTCTGTCAGAAACTGTTTCTCTTTATTTCCATCTGCAACATTAACTGCTTGCCAACTGGAAAAATTCATTGGAGTTTGTCTTTCTCTTCCAAAGTATCCAGCTTCACTTGGTGGATAACTTTGTCCACTTCTTACTCCATCTTCTTCATTCACTTGTACATTTATTTGATCAAACTGTCTTTCGAACGGACTCTCCTTTGTATGTGGACACTCTGCTTCAGTTCTACTAAGCATCTCCTTCTGTAATAATTCCATTTGCTTTTGCAATTCTGATAGTGACATTTTCTCAGCATCTTGTTTCGTAATGCCAGATCTCACACTCAAATCTAACGGTTGCTCTTCCCTTCCAACTTCTTCTCTCTCTGTCTGCAGACTCTTTCCCTCTGCTGTAGAACTTCGTCCTCGAAGTTGGGTAGAGTCTTTGTCCTCCTGTTCTGAAATCATAAATCGCAGTTGCTTCTTTCTTCTTTGCTGCTCTGAATATTCTTGCTCTTTTACTAACGACCGTCTTGTAAATCTTTCATCCCTTTCAATTCTGTCTAATTCCTGTTTAATATACTTTTCATCTTCCTCAACTCTGTTTTTCCATCTTTCGTTTTCTCTCTTTTCTCTCTGTCCTAACAAACTATAATCTTTCTCAAGGGCGGCTATTTCCTGCTTAATCAGCTCTTTGTCGCTATCGCTCAACTGTATCAAGTTTCTCTCTGCTGATTCTAAATCATGTTCAATCACTTCTCTTTTCTTCTTTATATAATCTCTCTCTTCTATGAACCTCTGCTTCATATCTTCTTTCTCCATCTGTCTCTGTCGCTGTCTTGTTCTCTCTTCCATTGCAAGATTTTCTTTCATCTGTAAAATATGCAGCAGGTCATATCTAAGTTTCTGGATGTTTTCATTCTCTGCATCCTCCTCATTGCCATCAGCTAGGCTCCAACAACTTGCGGTTACTTTCTCTGACGTTGCCATTTTCTTATTCTCAAAACTTCTTGGAATAATAATTTATTCAAATATTTCACTTCATACACTACTGTGCTTCCGTAGAATTATTTTGAATTCACTCTTTGACACTACTAATCCACCATACTATTTCACAGTATCACAATATTTTCAGTTTCACAATAACACAGTTTGTTTAAGCATGTTGAAAACTATAAACAACTATGACACACATGAGCTTCCATAGAATAATTCACTATAATTGTCACTAAACCACTATTTATTTTCACACTGAATGCTTTTTTAGCAAAGTCAATTCAGTACACTATATCACTGATGAACATAAACTATGTCTATTCAACTTCTTATGTATTGCAACACTATTTTAATTTCTTCAATTTGAACAAACTATGACAAAATTAAGCCTCCGTAGAATTTTCCATTCATGCCGTGTATAAGCTTCCATAGTATTTTCACAGTTTATTCAATTCTATTCCTTCAAACACTTTTTCCAAATTCACAATGTGATCTTCACTTGTTCACATAATATCCTTTGTGATGTAAGGGAGACAATCACAATTTCCACTAACACTAAGATATGCACAAAAATACTTCGCGACACAAAATGTTCCGAAAACAAAGCGACGCATAAGAGCTCTTCTTGTAAGCGCAGCGCACAAAACAAAATTGACAAAATAGTGATATTTAGTGCAATGTGCAATATTCAATATACATGGCTATATAATGGCTATAGAAATTGGGTCATGGTGAAAGACTGCAACATCTCTGCAAAACAAATGCTGAAATGAAAGTAAATATAGAAGTTTTATACAAACCTCCAATCAGTTACAGTCTTTGTAACCGAAAACATTAGAACATACATTTCCATATTCATTTCTTTGTTTTGGATAATACAGTAATATGCTATCTTTCACAACTGACTTTTTTCAGAATGCAATAACCACCAAAAGCTATAATGCTGAAGTAATAATATTATCCAACTATCAGTGAGTGAGAAAAAAAAATAACTGAAACCACTTGAGAAAAAAAAATATAAGTGCAAAGAGAAAAAAAAATCAAAACTAGAAAAAAAATATTTTGACTTCCGTGGGACTCGATCCTACAACCTAACCCGCTTTCCAATTCATAAACCGACGCCTTATCCACTACACTACGGCGGCTAGTGGAATACCTGTGTATGAATAAGCTACTATTCAATAATCCGCGAGTCGAGGTCCGATAAGGGGGATTATCGATTTTATTTTCCGGCGGCTAACGAAAAAATTTCTGTTTCATTTTCGGAAAGTTGACGAAATAGGGGATTGGGCTTAGATTGAAGAATAATTAATCTGACAGTTAATTAAACATGTTAGTATGAAGACAGTGATCAGAAGATGCCACTAAACAGATTCTTAAATCAACGTATCTAAAGGGGGAAATAATCACTATCGTAAACAAAGACTACGGGATGTAACTACACTATTGACAACAAGAGTTACAAAGGGGAAGTTACTTCAAGGGAGTTAACCACACAACATGGCTGACAGCTAGAACCACCCTCGAAAAAAAAAACACAAAACAGATTCCCCATGATTGTAAACTGTCAACAACGTTATGCAGCATATTTTCAATGATTATGATTGTCAGTGAAACAAAAGATGATGATGTGTATGATGAGGAGCAGTTTGATCAGGGTTTACACTTAACACAGACATGACTGACATGACTCTGACTGAAATAAATTTATCAAATCAATATGACAAATACCTAGCAGTACAAAATATTTTCAAAATTCAAAATGAAAAGATGATGTACATAGTAAATCGTACCTGACAATACATATATCCAAATATGTCCAGGAATAACACTAACACTACACAACACAAAAGTCCGTCAGATCACAAAAATCTGACAAAGTGTCACTAACACTTTTCACACGCTGCCGTCAAGTCTTGGAATAGAATCCACGCGTAATCCGTCGATGCTGTCGTCGTCTTTCTATACGCGACGTCGCGACAAGTCATTCACACGAATTTATCAATGGGCCCATTCAAACACGTGTTTCATTCACAAGCTTGTTTACAGTCCGAGGTTCCGGTTTGACGTCATCCCAGGAGATGTAATTCCATTGGAACGCGCACGCATATTAATTAGGTGATGTCACATGGCCGTAATAGATCCGCCCACTAGCTTTTTTGGAAGGTATAATTCCATGGTGAATAAACACGATAATAATCCTGTGTATTAATCACTGTATCGGCTGAATACTTCTCACATGGAGATCAAATCCAATGTCACAACTGGCCACCATTGTCACCGATCGGGTTCTTCACTGGGTTTAGGACAAACACACAAGACATCGTGTACCACATATATATATATTTAATGAGATGAGTTGATGATGTTGAATGATGAAACATGTAGACAGATCACATACTAGCTGATGGTGGCTGAAAATATACAAATATTTTCATGACATCTACATGATTAGAAATAGAGGAAGAAAGTATACAACTTTACTTCTCGGCTGTCAGTGGCAAAGTGCCTTACTAGAACATGACTTATAAAGCAATGTATGAAAACGTATGATTGAAAATGAGACATGAATGAAATATCAAAGTATAACAAATAACATAGACTAATCAAAACATGTTATCCTGGACAAAAGCGAAGCTTCAAAACTAATCTTCTTACTGATTAAACATTCAGATACTAATTAACAATGCATGATAAAAATAAGAATAACTCATACCTGAAAATATACAAATATTTTCATGACATCTACATGATTAGAAATAGAGGAAGAAAGTATACAACTTTACTTCTCGGCTGTCAGTGGCAAAGTGCACCGAAGCTTGCAATCGAACATGCAGATTATTGTTAGTAACGGGACATGCATTGTTATAATAGAGAGATCAATAAAGAGTATTGTAAGGAAATAGAATGGGGTTTGAACCATTACATGAGGTTCAAATGGACCGCACGGCTCACCTGAGATATATAACTTAAGAAGGTAAGTATGCTCAAGGTAAGTATTTTCTATTTCAGAAGGATTAACCAAGAGGACCAATCGGGCCAAACCGCTCGATTGATTGACCTGTGACATAATTGCTGCAAGCAGCTGCTTTGGGCTAGAAACGATCGAATTTAATCGCCTGCTTTTCTTATCTTGTATGAGCAACCAAGCCAGCAGTGTAAGATCGATTTATCTACCACCACTAAAATACCGGATTTTTTCTATCTTTATGATAGAGGTATGTAAGAAAAAGAGAGAGCAAATGGTCATATAAATGGGATAATAAAGGCACTTCTATGGGTGAGTCTAAATAAAGCGAACAAATAGCTGTCTTTCTACTAACCCGACCCATATTGTCTGAACTCGCCGACTCTGCCATTTTTATGGTTAAAATAATAACAATTAATATAGTAATTATATAGTTTTAGTAATAAAATAATAAAAATGCAACATCCGACCAAGCATTTTATTTAGTTCGACAAAAGTATAAATAGTTTCGCGGGTGTTGTTAGTCGTTCTCGAAAGTAAAGCAGTCCTGACATTAAAAACCATTCACGAACGGTTCAGAGCACATATACAGAAAGCCATCAGAGATACATCCGATATCTTCTCCTTTGAACCTCATGCCAATGATTTCGATTACCCGAGACAAAATGAAGAAGGTAAAATGTTTTGGTCATTTGTTAAGAGAAAACGAAATTATAAAAACTTAATACTGGCGATAAGGCAAACATCTGCAATAAACAATTTCAGTCTGCTTTCACGCGTGAGACTGACATTGGAATTCCCTCCAAAGGCACAAGCCCATTTACCCCCATGGGTTAAAATACGGTTGACCCTTTAGGGGACCTCAAACTGCTAGATGGGCTTAAGGGCTAAAGGGCACCTGGACCAGATGGCTTGAGTGCTAGGGTATTAAAAGAATGTAGTTCTGTAATTGCTCCCATCTTGGCCTTTATCTACAATGAGTCATTTTCTCAATTAACTGTACCAGATGATTGGCGACAGGCAAACGTGGCCCCGATGTATAAGAAAGGTGATAAATATGATGCAGCTTACATCATGCCGGTGTCGCTAACTTGCAGCTGTTGCAAAGCTTAAAACATATAATAGTCAACAACATAAATAATCAAAATAAATCAGAGATCCTTTAAGAACAGGAATGGGTCATACCGCGGTTTCGGCTACTTAAGCCTCTTCAGTGACCATTCAGATTTGGCAAAATGGAGTCTACGAGAAATACTGTAATTTAGCAACTTTCAACAGGACAGTCGAAACAAAGACTCGAAATATCCAAAAAGAGACAGATATATAAAACGTTGGTAAGAAACTGAATCTTAACCGATTATAAATTTTTGATTTCTCAGAATATCCTCGCTGATCTCAAAGGCCAAAAGGAAAATATACTGTGCACTGTGGATGATGTACGAGGAGACGTTTTAGGGCCGCCACGCGGCACACCACCTGCTGTAATAAGTTCAAATTGAAATTAAACGGAGATCCTTTAAGAACAGTGACCATATTAATTAAAGCATTGATGGGCCATACCGCGGTTTCGGCTACTTAATCCTCTTCAGTGACCCTTCAGATTTGGCAAAATGGAGCCAACGAGAAATACTGTAATTTAGCAACTTTCAACAGGACAGTCGATAGTTACAAAGACTCATAGTATCCAAAAAGAGCAAAATACTTAAAACGTTGGTTAGAAAATGAGTCTTAACCGATAATGAATTTCTGATTTCTCAGAATACCCTCACAGATCTCAAAGGACCAAACGGAAAATATAATCTGCACTATGGATGCTGTACGGGGGAGACCTTTTAGGGCCGCCACACGGCACAACGCCGGCTGCAGTAATTGCAATTTAAAATATCCTGTTAGAACAGTGATCATATTAATGAGAAAAGGGATGGGCCAAAAATATTAATGAGAAAATGAATGGAGCGCATTTTTCCCTTGAAAACACTCTTGCTGACTGTCAGAATGGATTCCGTAGTCATAGGCCTTGCAAGACCTAGCTTGTTTATTTCTTTCAGGAGTCAGATAATGTTAAAATATCTGTAGTTAATGCTCAAGACAAACTTCCAACAGGAAGTTTAGTTAAGTTTAGGTAACTGAGTGGCCACCTTTTGGGAAAACAGCTCATTCGGCATACGATATGTTTTCATGGTATAAGTACCTGATTGTTAATTTATATTTTCCCACCTCGGTTTTTGGAGTGGGAATCTTTTTATGATTGCGCCTTTTCCTGATCTTGTACCTTTAACTACGATGTATTGGTTACCTAAGCTTCACAAACGACCGTATAAAGCTGCAAATTCTAGTTTTTGAACCACTGAATCGTCTTTAACCTGTTACAGAAAATATGAAGGCGTCCGTCTTCTGGTTCACTGTCATGTCTAACCAGTAGCATATGACAAAATTGAAATCGGTGATATTAAATTATTTTGATAGAATTCATATGAACAATGACGAAACAAAGAAACAACGCTATAATGCCATTGTATGTGACTTTTCCGGGGGTAGCCCCTTCGTACTAAGAAAATGTTGTCCAGAACCGGGAACATGTCGTCCAGAACACGTACACTGTCGACCATAATTTGTAGCGTACTATCGTCCAGAACCTCCCTATGTAGTAACGAACATCCTTAAGCGTAAAAGGGCGTACCTGTTTTCTTTAAAAATCAGGGCAGTCCTTAACTGTCATTAAAATTTTGGCCTATTCATTAAAATTAGCTCGATTATTCATTAAAATATGATAATTACTAGTCACGCCTTCTTCATCAAGCTCATATCCATAAGCAAATAGTTGTTCCCCACCTAAGGCATCCCTTATCTCAAGCCACAAGGACTGGTTGTATGATATTAAATTGTAGACTGCTGAGTGCAACCTTGATATTAACATCTTGAGAGAAGCATAAATACTCTGCTAGACTACAAAGCCTCATAGAAATTTCCGAAATAGTATACCGATTTTTTTAGCAAATCCCCTTTTAAATCTGTTTCTGAAGCATCATTCGGGTAGGGGGAAGTAACATTACATTTAGGTTTTAAGCCAGGTCAGATCAGAACTTTGGTTTCCACGGCAAGCTCCCATAGCCTTACTATGGGAAAACATAAAAAAATCATAGTTAAGAGAATCCATAAATCTCTTTCGTAGCTACAAGAGGGGCGCAGTTTGTACTCATCGGAATTCCAACAATTTGCCTTTATAACTTGGTTCCAAATTTAAAATGAATATTATCTAGGAGATTGGAACTGCTGATCCCAAGAATCGCTCATAGTGGGGAAGTCGTCTAAGAAGGAGTCTTGTTTAACAAGTCAGTGCCGGATCCAAGTGGGGGAGGGGGCACTTTTCCCTCCGAACCAACCATCATTTATGCCTTGCTCATTAAATATAGCAATAGCTACCCACTACAGAAGGGTTCAGATGTGTATTTTGCTGCGATTTATTATTTATGCTTGTATCAAAAAGATGGTATATATAACAAGGGCTTTTTGAACATTGACGATCCTTATTTTGAAGGCATGGCAAAACAAATTTATCCCCCTGAACTACAGTTGAATAAAGCAAACAACACAGATACCGAAGCCCCATGTTTAGATTTACATCTTTCTATTGCAAATGGAGATTTTTTTTTTTTTTATAAAATTTATGATAAACGCGATGACTTTGATTTTGAATTTAATGTTGGGTTAAAACCCTTTTACGCGAGGGCCTTTCGGAACCAGAATTTTATGGTGACTTGGTTTACAAATTTAAGAAACTAATAGGTAGGAATGATTTTTCTTTTCAATTCAGAAAAAACCATTACGCGTTACAGGCGTATAGGATATAACTTAAATGTTATGTGACTGTCTGCATGCTTAGTTTTAACCCAGTCACGGATGATAACTATGCTGCCTTCTTTAATTGCACGCCGGGGGGTCGGGTGTCAGACTCTATGATGGCCCCGACACAAAGCTATTCATTTTAGTTGGTTGGGGCCGGAGCTTCTTGTCTGTTGCTAGGCCCACCTGGGTTCAACTGGTGTTTTTCTTTTGCTCCGGAATTAGTAAGTTATTGGGCGTCCAGGGATCTCCATCGTCGGGAAGCTTACTCAATCTGTGAGTCCTCGTTTTTGATTCATCATGGAATTTATCATGATGTATTTGTTTGTCCATGATGATTCATTGACTAGTTAAGAGTTTCACCACGAGGACCGAACAATTAACTAAATGTTTTGATCAACTGCAGAAGCTGAGGGTGAGGATAGGTACCTGTAAAACCTGTAAAGCCCCCCAGTTATTTATAACTGATCGTTCCAAGGCGGTACTACTGTTGTAGTTCAAACTTAACTTAGTCATTCCAATTAAGAGTTGCATGTTGCATGGCTTTGTGGTCACCCGAGTATAATTTGGCTGTTCACTTAGCCTTCTGCATTTTACTTGTTCTGTCCAAGCTAGCACTGTGACAACCTAACACCTTCAATGGCTGCTCACCCTGCTTTCCGTTATTTATGTTAAACGTTGGTATCTATGTTAAGTATTTTCTTTTTATGATTTTTCTTATTTCCTGTATATCACTGAACCACTGCAGAAACTGAGATTGAGGTTAGCTACCTGTAAAACCGGTTTAAGCCCGCCAATAATTTTATATTACTGATCGTTCCAAGGCGATACTTCTGTGGTGGTTCTTATTGTTTTATGTCTTGGTGTTTACAATTTTTGTGCTGTTGGCTTACGAAATGTTTTCATGGTATAAGTACCTTATTGTTAGTTTTTTTTTTTCCCACATAGGTTATTTGAGTGGGAATCTTTTTCTGATTGTGCCTTTTCCTGATCGTTGCCTACTTGTACCCTTTTATGCACACTCTTCCAAACATGTTTTCACTCTCAAATTGGTTGAATTAGGTTTCTAGCTTCTACTTAATTCAGACTCTACTCTTGTCACATCTATTAGACATTTTTCACTTTTGAACGTAAATGTTGCTGGCGCGTGCGGTTACGATTTTCGGTGTGGTGGGGGACGACTCGTGAGGGCATATTTGAGACGATGACGAGGGGCGATATGAAAAATTACTTGGTACTAACGGAGTCCAATTAAACAAGACAGGCAAAAAAGAAATAGTCCACGACGTCTTACTCTGTAGCTCAGTAGGTAGCATGTATGGAATAAAACCAAAAGGTCCTGGGTTCGAGTCCGGCTAGGATAAAAATTCTTTTTCTATTCTTAATTGCTTCCTTTTTTCGCAGCTTAGAAAATGAAAAAGAAAAGAAAAGAAAAACAAATGCAAAACTCACAAAATGCACTACTGCATTTAATACTAAAATCGTTAATTTGTGGATTAAAGTGTGTAGTGAGAAGGCAGTCCGCACGTATAGGTTTTTCACTAAGTCTTGTTGTCTTTTCACCGATTTAAGCCGGTAGCTTGACCGTAATCGGCAGAAGATCGGACCCGCGACCGATCCTCACGTCAACATTTATTTTCTGAAGGCTGGTACAGATAATGCGGCTAGGATAAGTTGACCGCCTCTAATGACTTAGCGGCCCCCGTGTCCGAGCGGTTGAGAGCGCTGTTTCTTAATCACTCGTTCATCTCACCGCTGTGTCTTGTGTGTGTTCGAGCCCCACGCTGGCCACATATGATACAAGCCAAGTTCAACTTGCGGGAGTGTCAGGTGGTTTTTCTTAGGGTGCTCACGTTTTCACCCCACCTACTGATTGGTGAGCTGAAATAATCTTGAAAGGGACGTAAAACTGAACTAAAATGCGCAAGACAATAAATCAAATAGTATAGTGTACATGTTCAGATACATGTATATCTGTGTTTATTAGATGTAAAACTACAGTTTCACGTGCTGTCTCGTGAGCGAACATAATTCCTTCTGTTTATATTTCAAACAGATTATCAGCTTGATGTCGAAGTTTCGCTCATTCAACAGTCATCTGCATGCCATACGAAGTGCGATGGAGGCAACATCCTACATGTAGCTACATTTCGCCAATCCACACAACTAATTTTGTTTATTGTAGACCTTCAACAGTAATTCAGCCATATCCAGTGTGCTGGTTACGATGTAGTAAATTAATTTGGCAAGACATAAGTTTTCTTTTTGATCCATATTTATTCTGTGTGATATTGTATGCGTGTTGTTTACCTGGTTGAATTCAAATAAATATGATTAAAATAAAACTAACACAATATTATTTTATGAGTAGCTAAAGTGTTTCCATAAAGCACTCCATGTCGTAGTGGTTCAGTCAGTCGCCTCGTAAAACGGGCCGCGCGTTCAATCCAACACGTAACTCCGTCTTTCGGTCGAGACGAGGGTCCAGTTTGTAAATAGTTGTTATTTACACGTGAAACTCCGAATATTCTTCGTTATATGGTTTACATTAAGCATGCGTGCATGATGGAATGTAAATGCATTTTTTTTTCTTATATGCGCGAGTAACATCGGAGAAGTTTTGCTATCTGTTAAAATCTAATCACGGCCCAGAATTACACTACGCCCACCTTAGTGAGGATGTGAAATTTAATTGTATCGATTCCAGGTCATTCTATTGTTACTTGATTACAGATAAGGGTCTGATTGTGCTCATTTCAGATCATAATTTCGTTTTTATACAATTTTCGCCCCGTTCAAGATTATTTTAGTTCATATGAGACGGATCAATCAGTAACAAGGTGTGTGGGGGGGGGAGGGAGGGGAGAACCCTGAGAAAACGACTGGGCACACCCACAACAGAATTTGGTTTGTGTCACCTGTGATTGTAAGACTGATCAATTGGGCAGCAACCTACGACGAAGTGTATATTGTCTTGGTGATGGTTGTTGCCAAAGCGATATTTCTTTTTTCAATTACTCCATTTTATCACATGTTGTGTGATGTTGCATCAATCTTTGCTGTAAGGACTTTTGTTGTATCGCAGGCATTTACGATGGTTCTTATACTGATAGACAATTCCTGAATATACATATTCATGCACAGTATATCACGCAGACATTTTACGTGCTCAATTTACCGGCTTTTAATATGTAAACAAACGAAACCACATCCGTGAACCTAATATTGTGCTGTGTTTGGCTATTGAATTTTTGTCCCACGGGTTCTCGGAAAAAAAAAAAAAAAAAAAAATATCAAGCAGGATCAGTTATCAAACCACATTGCTGCTTGACAAGCCGAAAACAGTTAGTGTTAACGGCATGTGTTCGTCCTATTAAACCAGGGACCGCGGGTTTGATCCCAGGATCCTTAAGTCTGTCGGATGATACTATAAACTGATGTCTCGTTTCCATATGACCTTTGCTGTTGGATTAACGTTAAACCTCAAATCAACAAACCAATTAAATTTATTATTTATGTAAATTCTGATTGAGTAAGAAGCTTATGCGCATTTATGCTCGCCCTATTCTGGACGCAAAAAATGAGAATGATCAAGGTGTTGTACATGTAGCTCTGTTGTCAGCATGTGTAATACATGTGCACTAAAATGGTGCCGTGTATCTTGACGCTAGCATAACAAAACCTTAACAAGCAATATACAGTGTTTTTAAAGTTGTAAAAAATGAAAATTTTCAGTTCAACATTTTTATCTTTTTATTTTGCTCAAAACATAGATTGTTGGTACACGCTAAAACTGCCTCGCAGAGGCAGTTCTAACGAGTACTCACAATCTGTGTTTTTCGATGCATGGGCATCCTAAGTTGACCTTGCCGTAAAATAGGTCAATATCATCCATGGGTCATGATTAAGGCCATGTATAAACTTTGTAGATGCTTAATGCCAAGTTTCAAAAATCATAGGCCTACTGGTTCTGAAGAACATTTTAAAGGTTTTTGCAGTATATAGCCATGGCGGCCATTTATACAATCTTTCGTTCCCTTTCCATGAAGTGTGGCTTTGATCTGCCATGCGGTTGCAGAGATGTTTGAATATTTTGGTCATATGCATGTATATAGCCCCCGGGCAGGAGCAGACACACCCCTGGGGACTAAATGTTTTCATGGACATAAATCTTCAGTACCTTTGCATGCTCATCGCGAGTTTCCACCCATTTAATTACATTTAACTTATTTTCCCCATTTAAATGCAGGGGCGACCTAAGTTGACCTTGCCATAAAATAGGTCAAGGTCATCCCAGCATTATGATGTATACCAACTTTGTAGAACTCTATTGCCTGATGCTTCAAACTTAGTTTCAAAATCATAGGACTTCTGCTTCTAGGAAGAAATTGTTTTAAAGGTTTTTGCTATTTATAGCTATGGCCGCCACCTTAGTCATGTGACCTGGGTCATTTATGCAAACTTTCGTTCCCCCTTCCTAAGAATGCTCCGCAAGCAGTTTAACTTTGGTTTGTTATTTGCTTTCAGAGGAGAATATCATGGAAATAACGGACGACGTCGGACGGACGACGGGGGCATGGTCATCCTATAAGCTCGCTTTTTGAGCCGAAGGGCTCATGTGAGCTTAAAATAGGTATACCCATGCATACCAAAGTTTTGCTGTATAAAAGTGTGGTTCATGGGGTATTCACGGACACGTTATTCTGATATGGATAACCGACTATGCTCGAGATGACTTGAAATATGTCAAAACGTAAGTAAGGCGTAGAATAAAAAACTGCACATAAACTTAAAGATCAACTTATGTTTCAAATCGTAAATCATGCCATGTATACATGTATAAATTTTTTCTGTGCAATCACGGAAAACACGTGAAAATGTAGCTTAGCAGAACCAATGTACGTATATACATAAGCCAGTATGTAAAATGTCACATGGCGATAACAAATAGTTGATATTGGTTTTTCCCACCAACAGTTATGGTCATATGAAGCCGGGACCTCAGTTTATCGAACGAGCGACGCCTAGTTATGCACCAGCCATTTGCATCCCCGGCTCCCCCGGGGCCGGGGAATAGCGGGGGCTTTTAACTTTTCAATGTTTAAAGCCCGGCTAAAAGCCCGGCACTGCCGGGCAAGAGTTTTGGTAAAACCCCTGCTGAAAGCCCCGGCTCCCCAGGGGCGGACAATAACGTGGAACAACAGCTGGGAGTTGTTCTGATGAAACTGAAACGTGGGAGAAGGGCCTCATTTTATGCATGTAAATGTTTAGATGCATTTGGAAATTAAATAAGTACCATAAAGATAATTAAATGTTAAAAATATCATTAAAATCTTATTTGAATTAATGTGACAGTGTATTGGCGGGAAATCATAACCCCGGCAAATCCTCGGCACTGCCGGGACACATCAGAGGTTAAAGCCAGGCACTTTAGCCCCGCTATGTCCCCGCTATCCCCGGCCCCGGGGGAGCCGGGGATACAAATGACTGGTGCATTATACACACGAGTGTCTAAAATAATCGAATTCTGCATTGGAAGCTGTTAAAATGGAGGCATTTTATTCGCGCCAAGCATTTGTAAATCCGACTCGCATTGAACGAGTAACGCATCTTTAATGGCAAACATGATAAGTGATATATATATGATGCGATTTTAGAACATATTTCGTGTCAAAGGTCAATTCTGGTGCCTTGTTCCATCAGAATTAGACAGTTTAACGGAACGACAACAATTTTCATTTGTAGGCGTTTCGTTCTCGCGCTCAACCTGCGAAACGAGTCAAATGTTCTTATTAAAATCATTTTGTACCTGTCTTATATCAACTACGTATTTATTTTTGCCATGTGATTTTAAGAGGCGACTGACTGAGCCACTTCGAGACAAAGTCATCTACGGACCGTGTTTGCGTGAGTGTTTGTTTGTGAGTTAGAGTGTGTATGCGCGCTTAAAATTCAGAATATTGTTGTCCTGTTTTAGGGTTAAGCAAGGTTCGCAGCACGTTTGATCAGCTGGCTAACCTGCACTCCGATACACTTCGTGACCTCGCTCCTTTTCTGTGTATGGAGAGGTCTAACAGAATACCGATGGAAATATTCCGTCTATCAACACGTAATGAAAACCAGAGGACCAATGGTCCTGTAAACGCTCACCGGGGGTCCGCCCCCCCCCCCGGAATCTGAAAAGTTTACCTAAAAAAGGTAATTTTGGGATTTTTTGGGGGGTTAGACCCCTCCCCCCGTCTGCGACAGTATTTTACCATTTTGGTTGGACCCCCTCTCGTACAAATGTCTGGATCCGCAAATCAAGGTCATCCAAGGGTCATCATTTTATCAAATTATGATGGGCTGGAGTCATCGATGCTACATACCAGTTTTCGTGAAAATCGGCCTACCGGCTCTGGTGAAGAAGATTTTTGAGTGGTTAAAGCCATATATTGGCGTGGCGGCCATCTTGGTCATGTTACCCAGATTTCACAAACAAACTTTCGTTCCCCCTACCCATAGATGCTCCACATAAAATTTCACTTTGATTGGCCAAGCGGTTTCAGAGGTGAAGATTTTTTATATATTCAGTTTAACGTCTCTTTCAAGATAATTTCAGCTCATATGAAACGGGCCAATCAGTAGGTGGGGCGAAAACGGCAGAACCCCGAGAAAAACCACCTGGCACACCCGCAAGCAGAACTTGGCTTGTCTCACATGTGGCCAGTGCGGGGCGCGACCCTACACCAGAGACAGCGGTGAGATGATCGAGTGATTACGAAACAGCGCTCTCAACCGCTCGACCACGGGGGCCGCCATGAAGATGTTTTAAAAGTGTGTATGAACAACAGACTGGTCAAGGTCAAGAGATGACCTTGACCTAAATTTATTACATACTTACATCTACTCTATTAGTTGTCTGCATCTGCCTTTTTTCAGGTCTAAGGCTGCAATCGTTTTCGAAAAATCCATAGTTTTCACTTTTTCCCATGTAACAGTCTGTTTCAAAAATTGAGCTTGCCGTAAAACAGGTCAAGGTCATCCCAGGGCCATCATTTTATCAAACTATAATGGGCTGGAGTCACTGATGGCGGCCATCTTTGTCATGTGACTCGGATTTCATGATCAAACTTTCGTTCCCCCTACCCATGGATGCTCCAGATAAAATTTCAACTTGATTGGCCAAGCGGTTTCAGAGATGAAGATGTATGAAAAGACTGGCCAAGGTCAAGAGATGACTTTGACCTAA
Source organism: Rugalucina vietnamica (assembly GCA_964017185.1). Classification (NCBI taxonomy): domain Eukaryota; kingdom Metazoa; phylum Mollusca; class Bivalvia; order Lucinida; family Lucinidae; genus Rugalucina; species Rugalucina vietnamica. The sequence goes on along the minus strand of OZ024869.1, from coordinate 16,424,200 downwards.
TTTAATCACATACTTTTATCTACTCCATTAGTTGTCTGCATCTACCTCTTTTCAGGTCTCTGGCTGCAATCGTTTTAAAAAAATCAATAGTTTTCACTTTTTCCCATGTAAAAGCTTATGTTTCCAAAATTGACCTTGCCGTATAATAGGTCAAGGTCATCCCAGGGTCATCATTTCGCCAAACTTTGATTGGCTGGAGTCACTGATGGTAAATACCAAGTTTCGTGGGAATCGGCCCGCCGCTTCTGGAGAAAAAGATTTTTGAGTGTTTTTTACCATATATGGGCGTGGCGGCCATATTGGTCATGTGACATGGATTTCGCGATCAAACTTGAAATGCCGCGACACAAGGAGGCTCCACATAAAATTTCAACTTGATTGGCCAAGTGGTTTCAGAGAAGGAGATTGTGGACGACGACGAAGACGGACGACGGACGACGGATCATGGCCATCCTATAAGCTCTCCTTGTGAGCCTCCGGCTCAGGTGAGCTAAAAAAAGACTAGATGTTTCGTAGTTTTAAAATCATTTATTTACTTGAAAATAACATTGTGTTAGTTTGAAGATTAATTATATTTATTTGAAGTCAACCAGACAAACAGCACGCATACTACAAGAGAATAAATGAAGATCATATAGAAAGCCTGTGGCTTGCAAAAATCATCTAAAATTCGTAATTATCGCACTCGATATGGCTGAAATATTGTTGAAGGCCTACAAAACCTCAAATTATTAGTATGGCTATATGCATAATGTAGTTTGGATATCGCCCTTATGACATGCAGATGGGTGTTGTATGGGATCAAAACGAAACATCAACCAAATAAACCCCACCAAGCTTTCGAGTATCTGTTTGAAATACATGTATAAGCATGCCAAATGAATTATGTTCGCTCACGAGACAGCACGTGAAACTGTAGATTTTACACCTTATATACATGTATATACATATGTCTGTACAGGTACAATATACTATTTGAGTTAGTGCCTTACGTCCGCGGAAAACATTTAAAGTCATTCAGGGTGGCTAACTTATCCTAGCCACATTATTCCTGTACAAGCCTTCAGAATATGAACATTTTTATGTCCCCAAGAAAGAAATATTAACATGAGGATCGCTCGAAGATTAGCTCTTCTACCAAAACAAATACGATCGAGCTGTCGATTTCAACAGGTTAAAAGTTAACAAGAGAGAAACATTAATGCGAGGTGCCGTCTCGCACTTCAATTCCTTTACGATTTAAGTATTTTATGCGCAAGGGCATTTCCTGATTCTTGCATTCGCCAATAAATATAATCAGCTGATAATACTTTTTTTTTATTTCCTTAGCTTTATTGTCACAGGGGAGACAAATAAAGAAAAGAAAAAAAGAGGTCCGACCAGGACTCGAACCCAGAACCTTTCGTTTTGAATCCTAGCTTGCTACCTACTGAGCTACAGAGATAGACGTCCTACACTATAACATTTATTGCATGTCTTATTTAATTCGTCTCCGTCGGGCTGTTTATGTTTTGACTGTGTAATTCTTCATATTGCCCCTCGTCTTAGTCTCACATATGCCCTCACGAGTCGTTCCCCATCACACAGAAAGTCGTAACCGCACGCACCAGCAGCATTTACGTTCAAAAGTGAAACATGTCTATTAAGACTCCGAATGATGAAGACTAATGTGGAAACTCTGTGGATGAAAAGAGAGGGAGTACACGTTTTGATTTGATCAAGTCAAAATTGGGGGCGGCACACATTTAAAAAAAAAAAAAAAAAAAAAAAAAAAAAAAAAAAAAAAAAAAACATAAATAAATAAATGAAACCCATTTTAGAGCCTGAATTTATATGAATTTTTTTAAATGCAATGGCGATAAGAATGGACATGTTGAAAGCCTCAAATACTTTTCGCTAAAATGTTTATTCGCACTGAAATGGATTTGCTGTGGAACGTTTGATTTAGTTGTTTGTTCGTCATTTGCACGGAGATAAATCAATTGTGCTACGATTTCATGTTTTTATTTATTTTTTATTTTTTATTTGTTTTTTTATCTTACACACCGAGGTTTTTAAAAGGTTCATCACAACCAGGGTTGTGGTTGTCATTTTAATTTGCATTTAGATTTATCTAGTAGGGACATTGCACCGTGTTGCTGATTGTGTCTTTAATACTTTTTCATACATGCAAAAAACACACCTCAGGAGAGGACAACGGACTGTAAACCGGATATGATGATGATGATGATGATGATGATGATGATGATGATGATGATAATGATGATGATGATGATGATGATGACACAGTTTAAACAAAAACTCCATGTTACCCCCAAAATAATAAATTTTCAGTGAGCTTGACCTTGACGCTGTAGTCCCCTCGGGGACACAAGTATCTCAGTGTGAGGTAATGTTAATAAATATTCGATATAAAACAATCAATTCTCTAGTATGGCAAAATCCACACTTCATAGTGAGTTGGATCAGTTGCATATATATGTGCATATACAAGGTATAGTGCAAAAGTTTGTTAAATGATTTCTGGAAATTCATTATGAAAACATGCCCATGCATTATACGGAGGTTTTTAAAGTTGTAAAAAAAAAATGAAAATTTTCAGTAAAATTGTTTTTTTTTTTATATTTTCCTTATTTTTGCTTAAACATAGATTGTGGGTACACGTTAGAACCGAGGCGGTTCTAACGAGTACCCACAATCTATGTTTTGGAGCAAAAATAAGAAAAATAGGTATACCCCTGCATACTCCAGTTTTGCTATATAAAAGTGGGGTTCAAGGGGGCATACATTACATGGACATGTTTTCGTGATGAATTTTCGGGAAGTAAGATCTGAATAAGCGTTACAGTAGTAAACATGTCACAAAAAGCAAAATTATGAGTGGCTGTAGTTCTGGTCTCATAGAATTTTGTTGCGAGGACATACATGTAGTAGATTGTTAATCATGTAATATGTTGGAATTGAAGCTACTATTAAGAAAATATAGCACGAAATCTTCACTGACCTTCTTAAGGTCAAGTCACAGAATAGAGCAAAATGACGCAAAACTGGTCATTAAATTGTTGTTTTGGAAATTAAATCCACAGTTTGAATGATCTTTCGTCGCGGCTTTTACTCGCCTCCGTCTCGTGTGGTCGTGATGAAAGATCATTGAAAATGTTGAATATTTTCCAAAGTCCTACACTCAATCGAGATGCGTAGCCAAGGCGCAATTATATAATCAAAATCGTAGCAATCAAAAACGTTCGAAAATTAAGCCATCCGCTTTGAATCGAGAGTCAGGGCCTTAAGTAAACCCATTCGTGTGTAACAAAAACGTAACCGACTTTTATCAAACACGCAGCCCATTTTAAGCAATGCTATATCCGCCCAATGAAGCTGCTTTGTTGGTCTGTCAGCGCATTGATTTAGGGGATTTCCCTTCGAGAGTCAAGTGTCGAAAATGTCAGTTGTGTAAAATCGTTCATTTAAAGGGTATCTAATTTCTTCCAGTGTCCAAACCCATATTTTCTGAAACTTTAATCTTTCATGAGAATACTTATGTATGAATCATGATATGATCGGTGTGAACAAATTTTTTGCTCTAAAAAAGAAAATTGGTACTGACGATGAAAATTGCGTATATTGCCCCAAAATTAAGCTCAAATTGGTTGAAATTTTCTGAAAAAAAAAAATGTCAGCATAATCGCTCTTAGTTCATCAAATACAGTTCATTTCAACCAATGTCACTTTCATACAGATTTCAATGTTATTGAGAAATATTTGAGAAAAAGTAAAGCCAAATTGGAAATTTTCGCAGTTTGTAACTATTTTTAGAACACAATTAAACAAGTAAAAGCTTTGAGGAAAATATCAATGTTGAAAAACTGTAGCAAAAAGTTGCTGGAGATTCAGTAATTTTTCTTCGGTAGATCCTATATAGAGGACAATATGTTAGACTGACACATTTATCATCACTTTCATTTTTTTGTACTGAGTTGATCAATTTCTGACTATTAGCTCAGGCAAACATATTAATCCAAGCCTCTGGCCATGGGGGTTCTGATTTTACTTCCAAGCCGTGCAATTGCCTGTGATTTGGGCCACAACTTATATGGCACTGTCTGTAGTCAATGACCACAAGGTTCTATCCCTTCTCTGCAATTGTACTTATCATTTTTGGAAATGGTTGAGGGACACCAGTGCATAGATATACTGAATGCTCACCTACTAAGCCTGAAGGCTAAGATGATGTAAATATGTTCAATAATTGCCACATTACTATGACTGATATTGTCCAGTGTTTCTAGAAATCAAATGTGTAATTTTCACATAGTTTGTTTTGTTGATTTCAGTCTGGTAGTAAACATATGAGGCTGTGTCAAGAATATGAGATGATCTGTCCAGACCACCAGTCATACATGTGATGAGTTTAAGCTGCATCAGATTTTTTTCTTTCATTTGATGGAGGATTTTGAAAAACGTATATAGAATGTAGATTTAAGAATATCATTGGAAGTATCACATGCATAAAGAATACTATAAGGCAATTTTACAGCTTCAAAACGCATACAGACCGAGCTGTCATGAGTACTGGTCTCAAATATTTACGGAACATTCCCTCGTATTCTTCAATTTCATGTATGTAGAAACCTTCTATGTTTGTAAAACCTATAATGTGTTGTGTGAATCTGGCTTGGTTGTGGCATCATTAAACTTTGATGAATTGTATGCATAAAACTTCAATGGTTTAAACTTTTATTTCTGTACATACATGCACATATAACAAGACAAACAAAGCATTTTATACAATAATTGCATATTATAACAAGGGATTCAGAAGGAAAACATCCTTTGTGTGTTGCTCTGCCTGTGATCAATGTTTTTGACATAAATTGTTGGTCAATTTTGTGTTTTAGAACCCACAACAACGAAGCTCAGCTTTCCAAACTTGAACCGGTTCATAAAAAATAACTTCTGGATTTCTGAGTTGGCAAGGAGTTATAATAAAAACATTTTTATTTATTAAAGTCGCTGTGAGCATGTATACTTTAGGCCTAAATTTAAAAAGGGTTGGTTTAGGGTAACCCGACCCTACCTTGATTTTTTGGTAAATCCTATTTTTGTTAACTCAATATTTCTAGGAAATTGAAGAAAACAACACTATTTATGGTAAATTAATGATTTTTTAACAGAAAAAAATAATTAAAAAAAATATCAATAGATAAATATGCCCCTACCCTACCTAGAGGTTTTCATGATGTTACCCTAAACAAACCACTTTTTTCCAGGTGCATCTCCAGCTCATATATGAGCTGCATCAAGAGAGATTCGGATTTTAGCCTAGGTGAAAACAAAGGAGCAGATCAACCGTGCAGTGGTCAGTGGCTTTGTTTTCGCTACACGGATAGAACAATTCCTCTTCTTCCTAAATCCGAAACTTCAAACCTTTAAATTGAACCATGATACAATACGAAAATATACCCATGCATATTTTAAGAGATGTAAAAATTTAATTTTTAGTTGATTAATTTTGATAATTAAAACTGGTTGTTTTTGCTATAAACTTATATTGTTGGCACTGCATGTTAGAACCGACTGGGTGAGGCGGTTCTAACAAGTACCCATAGACAAAAATCTTTGGATCGAAAATATGAAAAAAATACGTACACCCATGTACACTCCAATTTTACTATAATAAAGTGTTGTATAAATTTCAAGGCCATGTTATCCTTTTAGTCTACTTTTAACAGTTGTTTCTACAGCATAATCTTCCTGGGTATTCACATCATGTTGTTGACCATGTCAAGGGATCACATCACATTCCCTGCATGCCTCAGACCTCTGACAGATAATTGAAATCATGTTTAATAAAATTGCATCAGTATGTTGTAATTCACCAGTCATTTGTATCCACAGTCACAGTGCCGGGAAATAGCAAGGAATCTAACTTATTTTTGTAGCCCTGCTAATGTAGTTAAATCGAAAGATTCAACTACTAGTTCATTTATATTAATGTATACTGGTGGAAATTTAAACCCTGGCAAATCTCCGGCACTCATTGGAGGTTATATCCTGGCACATAAGCCTGCTGTGTCCCTATCCTTCGGTCCCATAGGGGCTGGGTATACCAATGTCTGGTGCATAATGCATATTTTTCCCTAGTCCACTAAACTAATTGTCCAAACCTTGTTGGAATTCATTGACCCCACAAAAACTGTCCAAAGAGGCAGGGAAAATTGATGTTCCCTAAAATTTTCTAATATTTTCTGTTTCCAGAAGTAAATATAAATTGAGCATTAATAACAGCAGTGTATTAACAGTGCATGCCCACATGAATAAACTGATTAATACACAGCTTTTCGTCATTAATACACCTTAACTGTTAATCTGTTAAAAACAATTATGACAGCAAAAACATAGAGCTAGAGCCACAACGGAAGCACTGCCTTGGAAAATTACAGAGAAATTTAAACCAGATTTATGGGGTCCTAATTTCTGCCGTGGTTGAATGGTGGTTTACCTGTTCATACCAATTTATGCAGCAGTCATTTGTAACCACTGCTCAACCACCTACGAGGAAGGGCGAAAATTATGACTTTAAGCTTTCAATGCACCACCCCCATGGGGCAAACTGGAGGTCAAAACTTTGCTTTTTGATCCGCCCTTCGCAATACAAAATCTCCCTGGGGTAAGGATCCTAATGTCAAAACCCCGTCATTTCCCCAACAATGCAGGGACACTGGAAAAGTAACTGCCCCGCACTTTAACTTGGCTATCCCCCACCCTTCCCTGTAGTTGTGTGTGTGGGAGGGGTAGGGGCAGTGGTTACAAATAACTGGTGCAACTAGGTTCAGCAAAGATCTTTTAGAGACCACTGTCACGATTGTGGATAGAGCTATGCTGTAATAAACATATTTGTGGGTACTTACGAACATTGTGTAACGAACAGCCGAGCCAAGCCACAGAAACCCCGTCAGTGGAAAAGCATGCTCATCCCCAGGTGGTTTACTGCGCTATATACCTAACACTTACTCTAATCACAAAGTTTCGAGTTTCTAATTTGCATATTACTACCCGCTAATATGCCGCTAATACGTTGCACCAACGTATTCTACAAGGGAGACTATCCCGTTACATTACTTCCCCCTCCGAGAAGACTTGCGAGTCTTGGCCTGGGGACTACATGGGTAAGGCAACTCCGTTCTGGCAGTTGTCATCATCCCACCGCTGCCACCAAATGTAACGAACGGTCGAGCCGAGCAACAGCAAACTCCGTCGGTGGAAAAGCATGCTCATCCACCAAGGGTGGTTTACTGCGCTATATACCTAACACTTACTCTAATCACAAAGTTTCGAGTTTCTAATTTGCATATTACTACCCGCTAATATGCCGCTAATACGTTGCACCAACGTATTCTACAAGGGAGACTATCCCGTTACAATTGTAAGAGTTGCATATGTCTAATCTGCCAGGTGTACACGCCATACATTTCATGAAGAGCATTTAATGACCTTTCCCAGTGTCAATGGAATGATGGTTTGGTAAATCCTTTCCACAAAAATGGAGAAAGTAACAACAATGTATCACACATTTTGATTCACAAAGACGAACGTGTCATGATGTGATTGTTTACATCATAGAAATACATCAAAACGATGACCGACTTTACACATGTGTTGTGACGTTATACGATCTTCTCCAATAAACAGAATTAGCCTCAACACGGTCAATTCTATCTTGATGACTTACGTGCGGTCGAATACAAGATCCGAGTGTGAACAATTTTTTGTTCTAAAATAATTGGCTCCCTCTGAAATTGGCAATTGATGGGGATGCCGTGACAGGCAAAAGTGTTTTGGGTCGTTTTCTCTGTGTTAGACGGAAACATGAAATCCTGGACAAGGGAGATCTAGCAGTACCGTATAGCAGCTCATGTTTTCAGCACAGCGACAAGCGTGTCATTTTGAGCGAAATTTCGACCGAAAAGTGCTCGCCATTTTGTTTCGGATTATTTTGCGTCGAGTAAGGTTTCAAAATAAAATACAATTACTGCATACACGCTCGCTGCGTCCTCACTGACTTGAAACAAAACTATGTTAATCGTTTATAACTAAATCTTCATTTTGAATTATCACGTATGTACCACTCAGCAGATAACTCAAATACTATAAAAAATATGTGAATAAGAAATAAGAGCAACAACTGTTGTTTGGGCTACTTACGCCGGGTCAAAGACATGCACCTCACATCCGAATGTGACAGACACAGCAACGTCGAAACTGAAATCTCTATTAGACCTGCAAATATGTAAGCAAAATGTATAACGGTTTACATTTAAATGAATAAACTTGAAATTATCTTATTAGGAACGCTGTAATATTTTAGTTTATTACACAGCAAAAATCTCAAATTCAGGTTTTCATTATCCTACAAGTACATGTTTTTTTTTCACGATACACAATAATCACGCATCTTTGTTCTCGAGCTTCTCCTGCTGTTTACACAAAAAGTGATGATGTCACTTACACATTTTCAGAGACCTTATGTTCTCTACTTTCGCTGAGAGTTATTTTGTGAAAATTAATGAATCTTTTGATTATTTCATGTTCAAATCATATACACAGTGCCATTTTTGCTACGTTTTTCTTATACCCAAAATTTTGAAACTCAGTACAAGATAGTATTTTTATTTCTTTTTTTTTTTTTTTTTTTTTTTTTTTTTCAGTTACCTGAGTGGCAACCCATTTATTCTCCCCGTCATTTGATACCCAGAGGGTCGGGGAGGACCACCCCCCTGAGTATCTTACAAACTACAAGGGTGCATTTGCATATAAGAGAAGTGCAATCGTTCTCCACTCTTCATTCACTCTTCATTTAAATGTTGCAATAGCGATATTAACAAAAACAGTGGTATGTTCAACAATGGCATAGTGACATGAAATTATATGAACCTCAACGTGACAAAGTGCACCTTCGGACATTCTGACGTTACTGATAGATAACTGCTCAAAAGCTGAAAAATGATGAAATATATGTTTTAGAAGTAGCACTGTATTTGTAACCCAGCCAAATAGAGACTATTAGACTTTAGAGACGTTATACATTCAAAATAAGATTGTTTTTTTTTAATAATCAATCAAAAAAAATTGCCTGAAGGTACATTTTCTCATGTTGTGGCCCATATATATCTTAATTTGCTGTGTATAATAATCTGTAATTCTGCCATGTTTAATAAATGGGTTAAAACTTAACTTGAATGACAAAGTGTTCACCTCAGATAAATGAAGGCATACATGTATATAAAACAACATAAAAAAAGAGCCTGACAGCCCATAGATGGGGAGTGGGGAGTACACAGTATATAATTTCTTGTTTTTTGTTTATTTCAATATTCATAAGATAAGTTGTTTCTTTTAGGTTTAGCATGAAAGAGTTATACAATGTCATTAATAAGTAATAAAAAAGGGTTCCAGTCTTTATTGAAGTTTTCATCTTCTTGATGAGAAAAGGCTATTTCTTTATGGACTTTATACATCACTTTCAGTTTGTTTTGAAAGACATTCATATTTAAGTTCTGTTTGTTACATCTAGCTAGATATATATAGTATTTTGCATATAGTAAAATGAAATTTGTAACTTTTGTGTATCTGTGTTCCTCCTGTAAGCCAAGTAAAAAATACTTTTCATTTATATCACATTGAATGTTGTATTTCATTAGCCACTCTTTAACATTAGTGATAAACTGTTGTGTTTTGTTACATTGCCAAAAAAGGTGTATGATAGTTTCATTATTTGTCTGACAGAAGGAACATTTTTATTTCAATCACCCCAAAAGTTTTACAGTTGGTCTGCTGTGTTTGTTAACAACCGGGCTACCGAATCATGTCGACTTCACATGATTACTTGTCCTACCTACGAATATATGGGCAGTCAAACGTGTCTTATCTCTTATATAAAATCAATCAAAATAATGATAATTTTCGTTGACCACTGTCAGCGAGTTCATTGCAACTAATGTTCATCAAGGCAAAGGCATGATCAATAACTTAGGCATGGTAACTTTCTTTTAAAAAAGATTGCAGCCAAAATAATTGTTTTTAGTCGAATAGATACTTCACGATAGTGATGGAATGAGCAGTCATTTACCTTCATGAGCCTCGACCTTGGTTTCTCTTTGTGTTTTAACTATGCCTATGCTGAGATGCCAGTTACTTAAAAGATTTAGCAGTTTCAAACTTGAAATTCGGTTCTTGTTTCGCCAAAATACTCATTTTTAAAATGCCATGTAATTCAGACTTGTTGTGGGTTTGTCTGCCCATTGATTAAATTATTTTTGAAGTGAGTGACTTTTGATGACGTAGACAGCAAGCCGCCATATTATGAGGGCATTTTCCTATGTCAGATATAGCATGTGAAAAGGTGCTTTTTAAATTTGCCAGTGGGCATTGAGCAAGGACTTAGGTGAATGAATGGATGTAAGAATAAAGAGAAATTAATTGTTTGTTCTATGCTTGTATTTTAAATGAGACTGGAAGTGTTATGTGCGTGATAATTGCTTACACTAGGATACTAAAGGACTTTGAAAACGCCTCACTATAAATAGGTCGCAATGATGATTATTATTTTTTTAGAATACAGGCTATTTCGGCAAAAATGTTTTCGAACAGAAAAGTACAATCAGTCTGCATAAAATTCATACCAAACCCGAAACGCAAACGCCACAGATTTACGTCATACAGTATAATTTCATACGTTACCTAAACTTCAACACAAACAAATTACGTGATTTCTGGAAAGAAACTCCAAAAGCAAATGCTGTTAATTGTCTATCAATTGCACTAAAACTGTTGTAATTACATCACTGTAACGTTTATGAAGGAAGCCTTAATTTTCGCTTGTAAAATGAAACGAATTCGAAAGTGTTCAAACACAATAAATAGGCACGGACTTGCGTAAAAACTACCATAACGTTTGGCACTGTAATCGTGTGTCTGTGTGTTTTGACCACTCCACGCTTGGCGTTAGCGAAAAATGCTAGCTCCTTTAACGGCATTGAACGAAGGTCCCCATTTTATTTTATTTTTATTTTTGTGATTCAGGTTGTACGCTTTCTACTGAGATGGTTTGTTTTCACTAAGGCATTTTTGTTGCCGTCCTAAGGTTTTCTTTCACAAAACAACAAACCCGTTAAGAAGCGAGGTATAAACAATCAATTAAGCAAACGAATCTTTATGGACAAATATTGTTTAATATGTTAAGATGCACACTATTACGTGTATTATGTGTATTTTATACATGTAACCGGTCGATCGAGTGGCTCGGTAGCTCAAATAAAAAAAAAATAAAATAATTTTTAAAGACACCTTATTTTGCTTCTGTAGCCAGGTTGGCCCAGTCTAATCACCTAATCACATCGAATAAACAGTCCAAGAGGCATAGTGCACATCAAAGGCTTATTTTATCTAAGTGAGTATGGGGTCATAAGTCTTTATCTTGAAGGGGCCACTTAAAGGTACACTTTATATATTTGAGAAGTGCTTTAGAATATATTTACTTTTCAATGTTTCAAATATTTTCTTTTCTTCCAAATAATCTCGTTATTCATTCTTAGCATTTCCAATTATTTCATTGAATTGCAAATATATATATATATAATTTAACAAGCCAATGCTGAAAAAAACTAACTTCTAGATATACGAGGATGATCCAATAATGAATGGGCCTTTCATCGTAATTCATAAACCCTGCTGAACGACTCGAGGACCGAAGAACTAACTAAATGTTATGAACCACTGCAGAAGCTGAGGGTGAGGTTATGGCCATGTAAAACCGGTTTAAGCCCGACAGTAACTTTGTGTTACTGATCGTTCCAAGGCGATACTTCTGTGGTGGTTCTTTTTGTTTTATGTCTTGGTATTAGATTTTTTTGCTGTTGGCGCCTTATGTATGTTTTAATATTTTTAGTTAAGTTAAGGTAACTGAGTGGCCACCTATTGGGAAAATAGCTGCTCATTCTGCTTACGATATGTTTTCATGGTATACGTACCTAATTGTTAGTTTTTTTCCCACCTCGGTTTATTGAGTGGGAATCTTCTTTTCTGATTGCGCCTTTTCCTGATCTTTGCCTACTTGTACTTTTTTACTACTTTCATTTAATAGATACACATCTGGTCTCTCTATACAGCATATTTTATTAGATTTGCTCTACAACTTTGGTTGCTATTGTAAATTTAGAACTACTCGTGTAGTATCTATGGCTACGATTTGTCCTTTGAATTAATATAGCCTATTAAAATAGAGCTATGCCACAAATTAAAAAAAAAAGATAACTGATCATAGTTGAGTATTGTCTGTATTAAACGTCATCTCAGAGGTTTTCATTCATTCAATTTGGATCTAGCGTTAGTGATCGAGAGGTGGTTGACTAGCAACCATTTTACTCTATGAATTCTGACGCAGCGCATTTGCTGAGTTCTGTGGTTGCTAGGCAACATAAATGTAAAAGGTCAGTTGTCTCTTTTGTAATCCTTTAATAATATTTGCATTATAACTGATAATTTCAAGGTTAATACCAATTTATTATGTCATTTATACTCGGGCTATGAAATATTTCCCGCTCTACCCCCAGTTTCAGTGTACGTTTTCGCAAACAAAACCCAACCTTCTCGAAAAAATGCTCACACTGTTTAATGTTTCAGCTGTACATATGTAGTTTATGTAAATTTAGCACATAAAGCCAGCAATGCGCTTAATTAACGACAGTGTGTCTTTAGTGGATGTTATGCCACCAGTTGCCATTGCAACCAAATTTAGGCTCATATTACCTATGCGCTCATTTACTGTTTACTAACATTTTTTCGTTGCGAGGCAACGGCAGGCGGTTGTCTAGATGTCACATTTTAGCGGTGAATTGATGTTGCAATGTATTGAATAACAATAATAATTCACTCTCAATAAGCAAATTTTATTTACATAGTAATACTTCAAAAATGTCCATTCTTTATTGGATCACCCACGTAGTTTCTAAAAAAGATTCAACTGAAGAAGTGATTATGAATAATATTTGAACAATAATAATTATATTTACGAGTATATCCTGATTCTGAATAGAAATAAATGTGGCATGTCGCACTCCACATATAGGTCCCATTTTGTATCACCAGAATGATATCCAAACAATTTTGTCATGAATCTAATAGAGACTTGTCACTCTAATGGTAGGACTAAATGAATTTAGAAGTGTCATCAAATTGTACTACAATGGTAAATGGCCATCTCTTTTTATACCTTCTGCAAAACGTCAAAATCTTATGTATAGCTCCCGGATGGCTGGAGTAGACTTACGCCACAGATGTACAGTTATACATGTGAATAAAATGAATGTATTTGACCAATTGAAACAGGCGTGTAATTTATATTTATTACGGTAAATATGTGATGAATGTCTACTACGATCGTTCGGAAACTGTACTCGCTGTCTTCCACATAAGTATGTTTGTTTTGTATCTGTCAAAACCGGTGAAAATCCTTATTTTGCAAATTGGCTTTATGACAGTTTTCCTTTTCAGTAAATCAATCGATACTCATTCATGTAATATGCAGATGATTGGGCCTTAAAAGCTCTTAATAGGGCTATTTAACGCAATACCTTCCAAGTTTGTGCATCGTTATTTAAAGAGAATGATTTATTTCAAATAAATACATTTGCCCCAAAGATGCAAATAATGACAATAATCATCTTCGCTAAAGCTCAATGTTGCACTGATATTGATTTTAATTTCCCTTTCAGTGGCCCCTACCTGTAAAGCAGCCCATGCCTTATCTGTAATTTCTTATCAGTTGTCTGCTGAATGTCATTAGGGTGTTATGCAATGCAAAATTATAGTTTTTAACCAGGTTTTAGATTCAAATGATTTGAGGCGTTTTCAAAGTCCTTCTGAATCTGAATCTGAATAGTTTACTTGTGACACGCCAAATGACATAAGGTCATTTTAGTAAATTAACATGCAAATTCAGAGAGTTTATGGCCCTCGTCTTGATTGATTAGTAACACAAATATAATCTTAGAAAATTATGCATGCATATCCAAACCACATGCAGTTCCTTAGTGAAGATGCCTGAAAAATGACTGTTCGAACATCGAAAAATTTATAAAAAATAGATTGAGGATTATATCCAAACCACAATCATGTCTCGCAAGCATGTGGAACACATCTGAAAAGTTTCAAAAGACTTGAAATGAAACTCTGAGGGAGAAGTTGCGCACACGAGGCACCCACTGTTCATTCACTCTCTATTGTCAAAATGCCCGAAAAATGACTAAATTCAAATTGCAAAAAAGGGTGAAAATTGTCCCAGCTGTCATGTAAGACGCCTCCTCATTTTTTAAGAATTGAATCTCTTTTGATTTTATACATTTGATTGTTTTGTGGTTTAATGTCTTTTCCTGAAAAAGCGACCTTTGCTCAACCTAAAAATAATAATAAAACGAGTTACGAGAAACCAACCCCGTCTTTTATTCTAAAGCCAAATACCTTCAGGTATGCGACTGATTCCTCCTTACCCTGTAAAAGCCTAGTAACAGGCGTGCAAATATCGCAAGAAATCGGTACGCCTTCTCGATATTGTACACATTCTTTGTTGCAGAAAATCTCTATGAGACACAATCTAAGCACATGAATAACAAATGAGTTTTGTGACCGTCAAGTAATTTTGAAATTTGGCGACATCAGATTCTATGACGTCATCTGCAACTGACGTCGCGCGACAAATGACATCATTAACATTAAAACGTTGAATATAGGGCTCAAAGGCAGTATTGGGGACCATACGTTAGAAACATTCCTCCCCACACACACACTATACCGAAACCTACTACAGTGCCACCTCTACTCATTTTTACTAACCCAAGGTATCATTAGGTAATTATCATTATAGTCTAAATAACACTGCTATGATTAATTTAACTCATAGACGAAATAAAAGCATATGTATTAGGTGACAAACGCTAAGACATTATGTCCACAGTTACAAATCAGAAACCGGCAAGGGAGATGGATCCTCTTTAATGTCAACGGCAGTAGGTCGAAAGCTCGACTACACGACAGAACTACAAGTCGACAATACAGTATGAGAAGTACCGTATATATAAATGTAAGTGAAGGTCTAGATCAACCGGATCTTTGTTATTGTCAACAGAAATAGGTTGACAGGTCGACAGTTCGACAAGTCGACAAATCAGTATTGATTATATGTATACATGCAAATGGATGTGTAAATATCCTCATTAATGGTCATTATTGTCCATATCTATAGGTCAATAGTTAAAAAATCAGAAATCAGTATTGGCTAGGGAGATACATCCTCTTTATTGTCCACATCAGTAGGTCGACAGGTCGACAAGTCGACAGGTCGACAAATCGACAGGTCGACAAGTCGACAAGTCCACAGGTCGACAAGTTGACAAGTCGACAAATCAGTATGAGTAGTGTATACAAATGGAGGTGGAGATGTTGGTCAACCGGATCTTTGTTATTGACAATAGCGCTAGGTCGACAGGTCGACAAGTCGACAGGTCGACAAGTCGAAAAGACGACAAATCAATATTGCCGAAATATATAAATGGATAGGTAGGTGTAGTCCAAGCGGAAATACAAGGGCTAAGTGCATGATGGGAAATAGAGCCTATGTGGTAGATATAGCTGTCAATACATGATAATCATAATATACCTGAAGCATGATCGCATACGACGCCTGGGGGCAAGCCTCCCAGACCCCGTAGCTAAAGAAAAATCCTCCGAGATAGCTTTGTCTTGCAACATCATCATGTGATAAGCCTTTAAGTTTCCAGTGGAAATGCGGCTGTACATCTATATATGTTATTTATCTATACTGCCAACACTGAATCGTCGACGTATGAGAATGGGAGTACGGTCCTCATTAATGGTCATTATTGTGTAAATCTGTATGTCAACAGTTAACCCTAACCCTAACCCTTCCTAACCCTAACCCCACACTAACACTAACCCTGACCCTAACCTAACCGGATCTTTATTATTGACAATAGCACTAGGTCGACAAGTCGACAGGTCGACAAGTCGACAAGTCGTTAAATCAATATTGCCAAAATATATAAATTGATAGGTAGGTATAGTCCAAGCGGAAATACAAGGGCTATGTGCATGATGGGAAAAAGTGCCTATGTGGTAGATATAGCTGTCAATACATAATAATCATCATATACATGAAGCATGACCGCATACGACGCCTGGGGGGGGGGCAAGCCCCAAGACCCCAAGCTAAAGAAAGAAACCTCCGAGATAGCTTTGTCTGGCAACATCAACATGTGATAAGCCTTGAAATTTCAAGTGGATAGCGGCTGTACTAAATATGTCATTTATCTGTACTGCCAAAATTGAATTGTCGACTTGTCGACCTGTCGACCTATGAGAATGGGAGTATGGTCCTCATTAAATGACATTATTGTCCAATTCTGTATGTCAACAGATAACCCTAACCATAACCCTAACCCAACCCAACCCTAACCCTAACCCCACACTAACCCTAACCCTAACCTAACCCTAACCCTAACCGGATCTTTGTTGTTGACAATAGCACTAGGTCGACAGGTCGACAAGTCGTTAAATCAATATTGCCAAAATATATAAATGGATAGGTAGGTAGAGTCCAAGAGGAAATACAAGGGCTAAGTGCATGATGGGAAAAAAGCTTATGTGGTTGATATAGCTGTCAATACATAATAATCATAATAAACCTGAAGCATGATCGCATACGACATGTGATAAGCTTTGAAATTTCCAATGGATAGCAGCTGTACTTCTAAATATGTCATTTATCTGTACTGCCAAAACTGAATTGTCGACTTGTCGACCTGTCGACTTGTCGACCTATGAGAATGGGAGTATGGTCCTCATTAATGAGTACCACCTAAACTCATTTTTACTAACCCAAGGTATCATTAAGTAATTATCATTATAGTCTACATAACACTGCTATGATTAATTTAACTCATAGACAAAATAAAAGCATATGTTTTAGGTGACAAGCGCTAAGACATTATGTCCACAGTTACAAATCAGAAACCGGCAAGGGAGATGGGTCCTCTTTAATGTCAACGGCAGTAGGTCGAATAACGACTAGACGACAGAACTACAAAAAGGTACAAGTAGGCAAAGATCAGGAAAAGGCGCAATCAGAAAAGGATTCCCACTCCAAAAACCGAGGTGGGAAAAAACCAAACTAACAATCGGGTACTTATACCATGAAACATATCGTAAGCCGAATGAGCAGCTATTTTTCCAATAGGTGACCACTCCGTTACCTTAACTTAACTAAAAATATGAAAACATACATAAGGCGCCAACAGCACAAAAAATTTAAACACCAAGACATAAAACAACAAGAACCACCACAGAAGTATCGACTTGGAACGATTAGTAACACAAAGTTACTGGCGGGCTTAATCCGGTTTTACAGGTACCTAACCTCACCCTCAGCTTCTGCAGTAGTTCATTACATTTAGTTAGTTATTCGGTCCTCGTGGTGAATCTCTAACTAGTCAATGTATCATCAAGAACAAACCAATAAATCATGGAAAACATCCTGATGAATCAAAAACCAGGACTCACAGATTGAGTAAGCTGCGCGACGATGGAGATCCCTGGGCGCCGAATAACCTACTAACTCCGGAGCAAAAGAAAAACACCAGTTGGACCCCGGTGTCGACAATACAGTATGAAAAGTATATATAAATGTAAGTGAAGGTCTAGATCAACCGGATCTTTGTTATTGTCAACAGACATAGGTTGACAGGTCGACAAGTCAGTATTGATTATATGTATACATGTAAATGGATGTGTAGATGTCCTCATTAATTGTTATTATTTTCCATTTCTATAGGTCAACAGTTAAAATCAGAAATCAGTATTGGCTAGGGAGATGCATCCTCTTTATTGTCCACATCAGTAGGTCGACAAGTCGATAAGTCGACAGGTTGACAAGTCGACAAGCCGACAAATCAGTACGAGTAGTGTGTACAAATGGAGGTGGAGATGTTGGTCTACCGGATCTTTGTTATTGACAATAACACTAGGTCGACAGGTCGACAAGTCGACAAGACGACAAATCAATATTGCCAAAATATTCAAATGGATAGGTAGGTATAGTCCAAGCGGAAATACAAGGGCTAAGTGCATGATGGGAAATAGAGCCCATCTGGTAGATATAGCTGTCAATACATAATAATCATAATATACCTGAAGCATGATCGCATACGACGCCTTGGGGGCAAGCCCCCAGACCCCCAAGCTAATGAAAGAATCCTGCGAGATAGATTTGTCTGGCAAAATCAACATGTGATAAGCCTTGAAATTTCAAGTGGATAGCGGCTGCAGTTCTATATATGTCATTTATCTGTACTGCAAAAACTGAATTGTCGACTTGTCGACTTGTCGACCTGTCTACCTGTCGACTTGTCGACCTATGAGAATGGGAGTATGGTCCCCATTAATTGACATTATTGTCCCATTCTGTATGTCAACAGTTAACCCTAACCCTAACCCAACCCTAACCCCACACTAACCCTAACCCTAACCTAACACTAACCCTAACCGGATCTTTGTTATTGACAAAAGCACTAGGTCGACAGGTCGACAAGTCGTCAAATCAATATTGCCAAAATATATAAATGGATAGGTAGGTATAGTCCAAGCGAAAATACAAGGGCTAAGTGCATGATGGGAAAAAGCCTATGTGGTTGATATAGCTGTCAATTCATAATAATCATAATAAACCTGAAGCATGATCGCATACGACATGTGATAAGCCTTGAAATTTCCAATGGATAGCAGCTGTACTTCTAAATATGTCATTTATCTGTACTGCCAAAACTGAATTGTCGACTTGTCGACTTGTCGACCTGTCGACTTGTCGACCTATGAGAATGGGAGTATGGTCCTTATTAATGGTAATTATTGGGCTCAAGGACAGTATTGTGGACCATACGTTAGAAACACCCCCCCTATACCGAAACCTACTATAGTACCACCTCTACTCATTTTACTAACCCAAGATATCATTAAGTAATTATCATTATAGTCTTAATAACACTGCTATGATTAATTTACCTCATAAACGAAATAAAAGCATATTATTAGGTGACAAACGCTAAGACATTATGTCCACAGTTACAAATCAGAAATCGGCAAGGGAGATGGATCCTCTTTAATGTCAACGGCAGTAGTTCGAAAGTAGAACCACAAGTCGACAATACAGTATGAGAAGTATATATAAATGTAAGCGAAGGTCTAGATCAACCGGATCTTTGTTATTGTCAACAGAAATAGGTTGACAGGTCGACAGTTCGACAAGTCGACAAATCAGTATTGATTATATGTATACATGCAAATGGATGTGTAAATATCCTCATTAATGGTCATTATTGTCCATATCTATAGGTCTGGCAACATCAACATGTGATAAGCCTTGAAATTTCAAGTAGATAGCGGCTGTACTTCTATATACTCGCATGTCACTTATCTGTACTGCCAAAACTGAATTGTCGACTTGTCGACCTGTCGACTTGTCGACCTATGAGAATGGGAGTATGGTCCTCATTAATGGTCATTATTGTCCCAATATGTATGTCAACAGTTAACCCTAACCCGAACCATAACCCTAACCCAACCCTAACCCTAACTCCACACTAACCCTAAGCCTAACCCTAACCCTAAGCCTAACCCTAACCTAACCCTAACCGGAACTTTGTTATTGTCAATAGCACTAGGTCGACAGGTCGACAATTCGACATACCGTATTCGTTCTAATTAGCGCACAGTGCGCTTAACTTTTCAGAATAACTTAAAGTTAGGGTAACAAAATTTCGTTCCAATAAGCGCACACTATGAAGAAAAACATCAAACAAATTGTTGGAACTACAGTGTCAACAATACCAATCATGATGTCATTTAAACGTTCCAAAATAGTTTTGATCATCTAATGTTAAATTTTTATGCGGTAAATACGATATTTATGCTTAAAATTTGTATAAAATTCCAAATAGCTAGTCAAGCAGTGTGCGCTTATGCACATAATTTTCGGAAACGACCAGGGTGTGCGCTTATTGGAGCATGCGCGCTAATTAGAACGAATACGGTATACATTATTATGTATAAACAGCCATAACGACAACATTGGCTCTTTTTCCCATCATGCATTCAGCCCTTTCCATTTCCGTTTGTGTATATCTATTTATCTTAACTGATTTGTGGATTTGTGGACTTGTCGGCCTAAGGACGGATATAAAAAGGACTAAATACATGGTTTGAAAGAAAGAGGAGGGTCCCCATTAATACACTTGACCCGAATATAGTTTCTGAAATTTTGAATTCGCTAATGTCAACCAAAATAAGCAGCAATATGCTAAATATGATAAGTAAAAGGCTAGAATTGTTTGTTCGCTTGAATTGAGTCTTTACGTCCCAGTTAACAGTTGTAGTCATGTCGAGATATACTTACATTTTATGGGAGTTTTACTCAAAATTAGAGTACACAATGACATACAAAAACTGCTTCAAATATAACCACCCAACTAAGCCACTAAGTCTTATATGTATTAATAATATATGGTTTGACTTGAAACCACTTTTCCTGGGTTCAAACGTGAGCGTTTAATCTGATGATCAGCCGGTAGTGTATAAGCTTTGCCTGAAGTCACAAGCAGCCCATCTGTTTCCTTTAGGTCCCAATAGGCAAGGAAACATATTCCCACCCGACCATCAATAACTTACTAGAACTGCTGCAAAATAATAACAGTTTAAAAATGATGAAATGCTGATGCAAAAAATTCTTGCCCCCAAGATGTGAGAGAAGCTGCCTATAAAGGTCTGGTGAGACCTATTCTTTAATTTTGTAGCTCAGTTTGAGACCCTCATTATGAAGGTCTAATAGATGGAGAAAGTGCAAAAACGTGCAGCTAGGTTTGTAACTTAAAAAGGTAGTATGACTGACATTCTTTAAAAAAAACTATAATGGCAATCCCTGCAGAAAAAAAGGAAAGATAATAGAATTATATTGTTTTACAAAGGTCTAAAAGGGAGAGCAAAAATACCCACGGATGACCTTATCCACAAAAAAATGGCGTTGTAGAAATCAACACTTCTTGTCATTTCAGATACCTCCAACAAGTACAAAGTCTATTTACATAGTTTTCCGCCAGTAACTTTTCCATAGCCCGCCAGTAACTTTGTGTTACTGATCAATCCAAGGCGATACTTCTGTGGTGGTTCTTTTTGTTTTATGTCTTGGCGTTTAAAATTTTTGTGCTGTTGGCGCCTTATGTGTATTTTCATATTTTAGTTAAGTTTAGGTAACTGAGTGGCCACCTATTGGGAAAATAGCTGCTCATTCGGCTTTAGATATGTTTTTAGCTCGCCTGAGCCAAAGGCTCACAGGTGAGCTTATAGTATACCCATGATCCGGCGTCCGTCCGTCCGTCATTCGTCCGTCGTCGTCCGTCGTCGTCCACAATTTCAAAGATCTTCTTCTCTGAAACCGCTTACTAGCCGATCAAGGTCAATGTTTTTGAAACATAGGCTTTTACATTGGTAAAAGTGAAAACTATGGATTTCTTGTAAACTATTTCAGCCTGAGTCTTGAAAAGTGGTAGATGCAGACAACTTATGGAGTAGATGAAGGTATATGATTAATATAAGTCAAGGTCATCTCTTGACCTTTGCCGATCTGTCGTTCATACACACTTTTCAAATATCTTCTTCTCTGCCACCGCTTGACTGATCAAAGTGAAATTTTATGTGGAACCTCCATGGGTAGGGGGAACGAAAGTTTGTTCGCAAAATTTGGGTCACATGACCAAGATGGCCGCCAAGCCGATATATGGTAAAAACCCTTCAAAAATCTTCTTCTCCATATCCGGCAGGCCGATTTCCACGAAACTTGGTATGTAGCATCGGCGACTCCAGCCCATCATAATTTGTTAAAATGATGACCCTGGGATGACCTTGACCTATTTTACGGCAAGGTCAATTTTGGAAACATAAGCTTTTACATTTGAAAAAGTGAAAACTGTGGATTTCTTGTAAACTATTGCAGCCTGAGTCCTGAAAAGTGGTAGATTCAGACAACTAATAGAGTAGATGAAGGTATGTAATTAATATAGGTCAAGGTCATCTCTTGACCTTGGCCGACATGGCGTTCATACACACTTTTTCAAAGATCTTCTACTCTGCAACCGCTCGGCCAATCAAAGTGAAATTTTATGTGGAGCATCCATGGGTAGGGGGAACGAAAATTTGTTCCCAAAATTTGGGTCACATGACCAAGATGGCCGCCACGCCCATATATGGTGAAAACCCTTCAAAAATCTTCTTCTCCAGAACCGATGGGCGGATTTCGACGAAACTTGATATGTAGCATCGGGGACTCCAGCCCATCATAGTTTGCTAAAATGATGACCCTGGAATGACCTTGTCCTATTTTACGGAAAGGTCAATTTTGGAAACATAGGCTTTTACATGGGAAAAGGCGAAAACACTGGATATTTTGGAAACTATTGCAGCCTGATCTGAGACTTGAAAGTTGAATGCAGACAACTGATGGAGACAATGAAGGTATGTTATTAATTAAGTTCATTGTCATTTCTTGACCTTGACCCAAAGCCATTGAAATATCGAAAATATAGACATGTTTTTCTCGGACGTGAAACTTTGCAGATGCAGACAACTAATGAAGTCAATAAAGGTATGTAAGTATTCAAGGTCAAGGTCATTGCTTCAAGTGAGCGTTTTCATGACCAATGGTCCTCTGGTTATGGTATAAGTACCTGAATGTTAGTTTGTTTTATTTCCACCTCGGTTTTTGGAGTGGAAATCTTCTTTTCTGATTGCGCCTTTTCCTGATCTTTGCCTACTTGTACTTTTTACTACTTTCATTTAATAGATACACATCTGGTCTCTCTATAGAGCATATTTTATTAGATTTGCTCTACATATTGGTTGCTATTGTAAATTTAGAACTACTCGTGCAGTATCTCTGGCTACGATTTGTCCTTTGAAGTAATATAGCCTTTTAAAATAGAGCTGTTTACATAGTTTTTCCCCATACTATAAGAGACTGGAATGAACTCTCTGATTCTCTAAACTCCTCTGCTGAGCCGGCAGATGATTGTGTGTCTAAATTTACTTCTCTTGTGAGAGCTCGGGACTAATCACCTCTAGTCAAGCCCCATCCCCCTGGTGTGATATTATCAGTTTGACGTTTCATCAATAAACCCCTCTGAAAAAATGATTTTGTGATACTATACGTATATGCTTGCAGAAATATATATTTTTTAACGTTTACTTTGAAAAAAAATAGTTAAATATTTATAGCGATATGATAAAATGGTTATCACACTAAACATGCTTGAATTAGTGTTGGGATTGACGCACAATCATTGCAATGACATACCCAAACGAATACATCAGACATGGGGAAGTTGGAATCACTTCTGAGTCTTCACATACGTTATATCCACCATCTCTCTCATTACCAAGATGTAACTGACGTCTACATCGAAATTGGATATTTTGTATATACCTTATAAGATGTAAAAAACAGATATATACAGCTGGAAAATATTATATATATATGTATATATATATATATATATATATATATATATATATATATATATATATATATATATATATATATATATATATATATATATATATATATATATATATATATATATATATATATATATATATATATATATATATATATGTGTGTGTGTGTGTGTGTGTGTGTGTGTGTGTGTGTGTGTGTGTGCACAAAGTCTATATATAACAGTGAAACCGGTAGAATAAAGTGAAATTACAAGTGAATACGGCAATATCGGACTTCTGATTGTTATATTTGTATGTGAATAAATAAGACATACTTGACATCGCCTTAACTTATTCGTATTTATTTTAGGCTTTAGGCTTACCGTGTTAAGCTAGATGTATTGCGAATTCTAGCTCTTGTACTACTACTGAACCAAATTATTAACTTCCTGTCTTTTTGCTATCAAATCTAATGTCATAAGATACTGTGAGACGATGTATGAAGCTTCAAATAACGATTGATTTTGTTTAATAAAAATTCTTGCGAAGTGTAGAGGGTTCCTTGCCACGAGCTTGAACACATATGCTTTTCCTACTCTGTATACCGCATTGTCACATAATCTAATTAAAGAAAACACTTCTGGATTTGATAGAGTTGACATTCAAAAGGGCATTAAAACTATGGTTCACGACAGAAAGGCTTTTTTCACTTCCTCTGACCAAAGTTGATATTCACTTTGGTAATGTCAGACTGTATGCGACGCCTTATCCTATCTCCTGGAAAATATTCATATTATTTAGAACCAAGTTATACAGACAAATTATTGGAATTCCGATGGGTATAAATTGCGCCCCCCCCCCCCCCCTCCATAAAGCTGATTTACTTATATGCTGCTACGAAAGAGATTTCATGGATTATCTTAACCATAACCATAAAATATTTTGAAGGTATGGTCAATCAAACTCATCCACTTGATGTACAGTTGAACGAACCCAATTCCACAGATACCGAATCTCCTTTTCATGACCCCCAACTTGGGAAAAGTTGGAAGTGCATTTTGCGTTCGGCTTGTCTGTCTATACGTTCGTCTGTTTTTTTCGAAACTTTTGAATGGTTCATGCTAGGGTTTTGAAATTTTATACACTTATTTCGCATGAACAAAAATAGTTTATCCATATTTTTTTCATGTCCGAGTGATACCCCTTTTCTGAGTTATGTCCCTTTAAGAACAAAATTTGAAAATCTTGTGTGCAAGATATCTCTCAAAAGTAATTGTTATATATATATGATTGATTCAATAATATTTATTTGTAAAACTATTACTTGTTATTTATATTTAATCAAAGGGGCCAACGCAATGCCACTTGAAATCCCGCCGCAGACTGTGGCGGATCTGCGGAGGATCCTCCCGTTACCTGTATAATTCCGCTGCGGATTTACGGAGGTAATGACATCATTATTTTGACAGGTGACCAATTGTCTAGGTTAACATTGTGCCTATTAGACATTTTTCACTTTCGAACGTAAATGTTGCTGGCGCGTGCGGTTACGATTTTCGGTGTGATGGGGGACGACTCGTGAGGGCATATTTGAGACGATGACGAGGGGCGATATGAAAAATTACTTGGTACTAACGGAGACCAATTAAACAAGACAGGCAAAAAAGAAATAGTCCACGACGTCTTACTCTGTAGCTCAGTAGGTAGCATGTATGGAATAAAACCAAAAGGTCCTAGGTTCGAGTCCGGCTAGGATAAAAATTCTTTTTCTATTCTTAATTGCTTCATTTTTTCGCAGCTCAGAAAATGAAAAAGAAAAGAAAAGAAAAACAAATGCAAAACTCACAAAATGCACTACTGCATTTAATACTAAAATCGTTAATTTGTGGATTAAAGTGTGTAGTGAGAAGGCAGTCCGCACGTATAGGTTTTTCACTAAGTCTTGTTGTCTTTTCACCGATTTAAGCCGGTAGCTTGATCGTAATCGGCAGAAGAGCGGACCCGCGACCGATCCTCACGTCAACATTTATTTTCTGATGGCTGGTACAGATAATGCGGCTAGGATAAGTTGACCACCTCTAATGGCTTAGCGGCCCCCGTGTCCGAGCGGTTGAGAGCGCTGTTTCTTAATCACTCGTTCATCTCACCGCTGTGTCTTGTGTGTGTTCGAGCCCCACCTGGCCACATATGATACAAGCCAAGTTCAACTTGCGGGAGTGCCAGGTGGTTTTTCTTAGGGTGCTCACGTTTTCACCCCACCTACTGATTGGTGAGCTGAAATAATCTTGAAAGGGACGTAAAACTGAACTAAAATGCGCAAGACAATAAATCAAATAGTATAGTGTACATGTTCAGATACATGTATATCTGTGTTTATTAGATGTGAAACTACAGTTTCACGTGCTGTCTCGTGAGCGAACATAATTCCTTCTGTTTATATTTCAAACAGATTATCAGCTTAATGTCGAAGTTTCGCTCATTCAACAGTCATCTGCATGCCATACGAAGTGCGATGGAGGCAACATCCTACATGTAGCTACATTTCGCCAATCCACACAACTAATTTTGTTTATTGTAGACCTTCAACAGTAATTCAGCCATATCCAGTGTGCTGGTTACGATGTAGTAAATTAATTTGGCAAGACATAAGTTTTCTTTTTGATCCATATTTATTCTGTGTGATATTGTATGCGTGTTGTTTACCTGGTTGAATTCAAATAAATATGATTAAAATAAAACTAACACAATATTATTTTATGAGTAGCTAAAGTGTTTCCATAAAGCACTCCATGTCGTAGTGGTTCAGTCAGTCGCCTCGTAAAACGGGCCGCGCGTTCAATCCAACGCGTAACTCCGTCTTTCGGTCGAGACCAGGGTCCAGTATGTAAATAGTTGTTATTTGCACGTGAAACTCCGAATATTCTTCGTTATATGGTTTACATTAAGCATGCGTGCATGATGGAATGTAAATGCATTTTTTTCTTATATGCGCGAGTAACATCGGAGAAGTTTTGCTATCTGTTAAAATCTAATCACGGCCCAGAATTACACTACGCCCACCTTAGTGAGGATGTGAAATTTAATTGTATCGATTCCAGGTCATTCTATTGTTACTTGATTACA
Source organism: Rugalucina vietnamica (assembly GCA_964017185.1). Classification (NCBI taxonomy): domain Eukaryota; kingdom Metazoa; phylum Mollusca; class Bivalvia; order Lucinida; family Lucinidae; genus Rugalucina; species Rugalucina vietnamica. Next base: position 16,397,470 of record OZ024869.1, on the reverse strand, counting down.
GATAAGGGTCTGATTGTGCTCATTTCAGATCATAATTTCGTTTTTATACAATTTTCGCCCCGTTCAAGATTATTTTAGTTCATATGAGACGGATAAATCAGTAACAAGGTGGGGGGGGGGGAGGGGAGAACCCTGAGAAAACGACTGGGCACACCCACAACAGAATTTGGTTTGTGTCACCTGTGATTGTAAGACTGATCAATTGGGCAGCAACCTACGACGAAGTGTATATTGTCTTGGTGATGGTTGTTGCCAAAGCGATATTTCTTTTTTCAATTACTCCATTTTATCACATGTTGTGTGATGTTGCATCAATCTTTGCTGTAAGGACTTTTGTTGTATCGCAGGCATTTACGATGGTGCTTATACTGATAGACAATTCCTGAACATACATATTCATGCACAGTATGTCACGCAGACATTTTACGTGCTCAATTTACCGGCTTTTAATATGTAAACAAACGAAACGACATCCGTGAACCTAATATTGTGCTGTGTTTGGCTATTGAATTTTTGTCCCACGGGTTCTCGGAAAAAAAAATAAATAAAAATATCAAGCAGGATCAGTTATCAAACCACATTGCTGCTTGACAAGCCGAAAACAGTTAGTGTTAACGGCATGTGTTCGTCCTTTTAAACCAGGGACCGCGGGTTTGATCCCAGGATCCTTAAGTCTGTCGGATGATACTATAAACTGATGTCTCGTTTCCATATGACCTTTGCTGTTGGATTAACGTTAAACCTCAAATCAACAAACCAATTAAATTTATTATTTATGTAAATTCTGATTGAGTATGAAGCTTATGCGCATTTATGCTCGCCCTATTCTGGACGCAAAAAATGAGAATGATCAAGGTGTTGTACATGTAGCTCTGTTGTCAGCATGTGTAATACATGTGCACTAAAATGGTGCTGTGTATCTTGACGCTAGCATAACAAAACCTTAACAAGCAATATACAGTGTTTTTAAAGTTGTAAAAAATGAAAATTTTCAGTTCAACATTTTTATCTTTTTATTTTGCTCAAAACATAGATTGTTGGTACACGCTAAAACTGCCTCGCAGAGGCAGTTCTAACGAGTACTCACAATCTGTGTTTTTCGATGCATGGGCATCCTAAGTTGACCTTGCCGTAAAATAGGTCAATATCATCCATGGGTCATGATTTAGGCCATGTATAAACTTTGTAGATGCTTAATGCCAAGTTTCAAAAATCATATAGGCCTACTGGTTCTGAAGAACATTTTAAAGGTTTTTGCAGTATATAGCCATGGCGGCCATTTATACAATCTTTCGTTCCCTTTCCATGAAGTGTGGCTTTGATCTGCCATGCGGTTGCAGAGATGTTTGAATATTTTGGTCATATGCATGTATATAGCCCCCGGGCAGGAGCAGACACACCCCTGGGGACTAAATGTTTTCATGGACATAAATCTTCAGTACCTTTGCATGCTCATCGCGAGTTTCCACCAATTTAATTACATTTAACTTATTTTCCCCATTTAAATGCATGGGCGACCTAAGTTGACCTTGCCATAAAATAGGTCAAGGTCATCCCAGCATTATGATGTATAACAACTTTGTAGAACTCTATTGCCTGATGCTTCAAACTTAGTTTCAAAATCATAGGACTTCTGCTTCTAGGAAGAAATTGTTTTAAAGGTTTTTGCTATTTCTGATATGGATAACCGACTATGCTCGAGATGACTTGAAATATGTCAAAACGTAAGTAAGGCGTAGAATAAAAAACTGCACATAAAATTAAAGATCAACTTATGTTTCAAATCGTAAATCATGCCATGTATACATGTATAAATTTTTTCTGTGCAATCACGGAAAACACGTGAAAATGTAGATTAGCAGAACCAATGTACGTATACACATAAGCCAGTATGTAAAATGTCACATAGTTGATATTGGTTTTTCCCACCAACAGTTATGGTCATATGAAGCCGGGACCTCAGTTTATCGAACGAGCGACGCCTAGTTATGCACCAGCCATTTGCATCCCCGGCTCCCCCGGGGCCGAGGAATAGCGGGGCCTTTTAACTTTTCAATGTTTAAAGCCCGGCTAAAAGCCCGGCACTGCCGGGCAAGAGTTTTGGTAAAACCCCTGCTGAAAGCCCCGGCTCCCCAGGGGCGGACAATAACGTGGAACAACAGCTGAGAGTTGTTCTGATGAAACTGAAACGTGGGAGAAGGGCCTCATTTTATGCATGTAAATGTTTAGATGCATTTGGAAATTAAATAAGTACCATAAAGATAATTAAATGTTAAAAATATCATTAAAATCTAATTTGAATTAATGTGACAGTGTATTGGCGGGAAATCATAACCCCGGCAAATCCTCGGCACTGCCGGGACACATCAGAGGTTAAAGCCAGGCACTTTAGCCCCGCTATGTCCCCGCTATCCCCGGCCCCGGGGGAGCCGGGGATACAAATGACTGGTGCATTATACACACGAGTGTCTAAAATAATCGAATTCTGCATTGGAAGCTGTTAAAATGGAGGCATTTTATTCGCGCCAAGCATTTGTAAATCCGACTCGCATTGAACGAGTAACGCATCTTTAATGGCAAACATGATAAGTGATATATATATGATGCGATTTTAGAACATATTTCGTGTCAAAGGTCAATTCTGGTTCCTTGTTCCATCAGAATTAGACAGTTTAACGGAACGACAACAATTTTCATTTGTAGGCGTTTCGTTCTCGCGCTCAACCTGCGAAACGAGTCAAATGTTCTTATTAAAATCATTTTGTACCTGTTTTATATCAACTACGTATTTATTTTTGCCATGTGATTTTAAGAGGCGACTGACTGAGCCACTTCGAGACAAAGTCATCTACGGACCGTGTTTGCGTGAGTGTTTGTTTGTGAGTTAGAGTGTGTATGCGCGCTTAAAATTCAGAATATTGTTGTCCTGTTTTAGGGTTAAGCAAGGTTCGCAGCACGTTTGATCAGCTGGCTAACCTGCACTCCGATACACTTCGTGACCTCGCTCCTTTTCTGTGTATGGAGAGGTCTAACAAAATACCGATGGAAATATTCCGTCTAGCAACACGTAATGAAAACCAGAGGACCAATGGTCCTGTAAACGCTCACCGGGGGTCCGCCCCCCCCGCCCCGGAATCTGAAAAGTTTACCTAAAAAAGGTAATTTTGGGATTTTTTGGGGGGTTAGACCCCTCCCCCCGTCTGCGACAGTATTTTACCATTTTGGTTGGACCCCCTCTCGTACAAATGTCTGGATCCGAAAATCAAGGTCATCCAAGGGTCATCATTTTATCAAATTATGATGGGCTGGAGTCATCGATGCTACATACCAGTTTTCGTGAAAATCGGCCTACCGGCTCTGGTGAAGAAGATTTTTGAGTGGTTAAAGCCATATATGGGCGTGGCGGCCATCTTGGTCATGTTACCCAGATTTCACAAACAAACTTTCGTTCCCCCTACCCATAGATGCTCCACATAAAATTTCACTTTGATTGGCCAAGCGGTTTAAGAGGTGAAGATTTTTTATATATTCAGTTTAACGTCTCTTTCAAGATAATTTCAGCTCATATGAAACGGGACAATCAGTAGGTGGGGCGAAAACGGCAGAACCCCGAGAAAAACCACCTGGCACACCCGCAAGCAGAACTTGGCTTGTCTCACATGTGGCCAGTGCGGGGCGCGACCCTACACCAGAGACAGCGGTGAGATGATCGAGTGATTAAGAAACAGCGCTCTCAACCGCTCGACCACGGGGGCCGCCATGAAGATGTTTTAAAAGTGTGTATGAACAACAGACTGGTCAAGGTCAAGAGATGACCTTGACCTAAATTTATTACATACTTACATCTACTCTATTAGTTGTCTGCATCTGCCTTTTTTCAGGTCTAAGGCTGCAATCGTTTTCGAAAAATCCATAGTTTTCACTTTTTCCCATGTAACAATCTGTTTCAAAAAATGAGCTTGCCGTAAAACAGGTCAAGGTCATCCCAGGGCCATCATTTTATCAAACTATAATGGGCTGGAGTCACTGATGGCGGCCATCTTTGTCATGTGACTCGGATTTCATGATCAAACTTTCGTTCCCCCTACCCATGGATGCTCCAGATAAAATTTCAACTTGATTGGCCAAGCGGTTTCAGAGATGAAGATGTATGAAAAGACTGGCCAAGGTCAAGAGATGACTTTGACCTAATTTAATCACATACTTTTATCTACTCCATTAGTTGTCTGCATCTACCTCTTTTCAGGTCTCTGGCTGCAATCGTTTTAAAAAAATCAATAGTTTTCACTTTTTCCCATGTAAAAGCCTATGTTTCCAAAATTGACCTTGCCGTATAATAGGTCAAGGTCATCCCAGGGTCATCATTTCGCCAAACTTTGATGGGCTGGAGTCACTGATGGTAAATACCAAGTTTCGTGGGAATCGGCCCGCCGGTTCTGGAGACGAAGATTTTTGAGTGGTTTTTACCATATATGGGAGTGGCGGCCATATTGGTCATGTGACATGGATTTCGCGATCAAACTTGAAATGCCGCGACACAAGGAGGCTCCACATAAAATTTCAACTTGATTGGCCAAGTGGTTTCAGAGAAGAAGGTTGTGAACGACGACGAAGACGGACGACGGACGACGGATCATGGCCATCCTATAAGCTCTCCTTGTGAGCCTCCGGCTCAGGTGAGCTAAAAAAAGACTAGATGTTTCGTAGTTTTAAAATCATTTATTTACTTGAAAATAACATTGTGTTAGTTTGAAGATTAATTATATTTATTTGAAGTCAACCAGACAAACAGCACGCATACTACAAGAGAATAAATGAATATCATATAGAAAGCCTGTGGCTTGCAAAAATCATCTAAAATTCGTAATTATCGCACTCGATATGGCTGAAATACTGTTGAAGGCCTACAAAACCTCAAATTATTAGTATGGCTATATGCATAATGTAGTTTGGATATCGCCCTTATGACATGCAGATGGGTGTTGTATGGGATCAAAACGAAACATCAACCAAATAAACCCCACCAAGCTTTCGAGTATCTGTTTGAAATACATGTATAAACATGCCAAATGAATTATGTTCGCTCACGAGACAGCACGTGAAACTGTAGATTTTACACCTTATATACATGTATATACATATGTCTGTACAGGTACAATATACTATTTGAGTTAGTGCCTTACGTCCGCGGAAAACATTTAAAGTCATTCAGGGTGGCTAACTTATCCTAGCCACATTATTCCTGTACAAGCCTTCAGAATATGAACATTTTTATGTCCCCAAGAAAGAAATATTAACATGAGGATCGCTCGAAGATCAGCTCTTCTACCAAAACAAATACGATCGAGCTGTCGATTTCAACAGGTTAAAAGTTAACAAGAGAGAAACATTAATGCGAGGTGCCGTCTCGCACTTCAATTCCTTTACGATTTAAGTATTTTATGCACAAGGGCATTTCCTGATTCTTGCATTCGCCAATAAATATAATCAGCTGATAATACATTTTTTTTATTTCCTTAGCTTTATTGTCACAGGGGAGACAAATAAAGAAAAGAAAAAAAGAGGTCCGACCAGGACTCGAACCCAGAACCTTTCGTTTTGAATCCTAGCTTGCTACGTACTGAGCTACAGAGATAGACGTCCTACACTATAACATTTATTGCATGTCTTATTTAATTCGTCTCCGTCGGGCTGTTTATGTTTTGACTGTGTAATTCTTCATATTGCCCCTCGTCTTAGTCTCGCATATGCCCTCACGAGTCGTTCCCCATCACACAGAAAGTCGTAACCGCACGCACCAGCAGCATTTACGTTCAAAAGTGAAACATGTCTATTATTGGCACATTTAAATATGATTTTATATGAACATTATCTTATTTTGCGTGCATCTCTTTATTACATGCGATATAAGCGACATGTTTTGTTTGCCTCCTAATGACAGGCTATGTGAATAACGAAGGCGCATCTGTGCAGTCTGATCTGCGATAATGTTTGTATCTAGCACAGATTCGTATGATTTTGTACGAATAGAGTCAGGGTTTGCGTCTTACTTGGCCAGTTTTCCGGAACATTAGACTTCATCTTAACAAGCCGTGTCGAGTCTAATTTATGAATACAAACACTTAGGACATACGTGTTTTCATACCTAAAATATTCACCAAGCTGTCTATATAGATTAAAGATTGCCTTCTGAATCTAAATAGAATCTGAATAGTTTACTGGTGACACGCCAACAGACATTATTACACCAGGGGGTTCGGATGGGGGAGAAATTAGTCCCTTGAACGCACGAGTGAAGCAAACTTGGACACACAGTCATCAGACATTTCAGCAGAGGAGATAAGTGAATCAGGGAGGTCATTCCAGTCCCTGATAGTCTGTGGAAAGAAACTACTTTTGTACGCTTCTTTGCTAGCTGAAGGTATCTAAAAAGCCAAAGAGTGTAGATTTCTACAACGACTATTCTTTGGGATAAGGTCATCTGTGGGTATTCTGGCTTTACCCTTTAGACCTTTGTATAGCAATATAAGTCTACTATCCTTCCTCATTTTCTTAAGAGATTCCCATTTCAGTTGACCTTAAATGCCAGTCATGCTCCCAGTTTCAAAAACATAATTTCCCGTCACAAACCTTGCCGCATTTTGGACCTTTTCCAGTTCTTCCTGGAGGCCATGTGTGTGAGGGTCCCAAACTGAGCTTCCATATTCCAAGACCGGCCGCACCAGTCCTTTATAAGCTGCTTCTTTCACATCTGGGGGACAAGAATACAAATTTCTCCTCAAGAATCCGAGAGTTCTGTTAGCCTTTGTACAAACATTGGAAATATGAGTATTCCATTTCAAATCATTTGTGATAGTTACACCCAGGTATTTTATGCTTTCAACGTTTTCCAGTGCAGTGCCCTCAAGGGTGTAGTTAGCCTTATCTTACTAGACCGTTTATTTGTCAGCTGCATCATGTTGCATTTGACGGGTTGAAATCTCATTCCCCATTTCTTAGCTCAACTGCCTAAACGATCAATGTCTCTCTGAAGTTTCAATGTATCCTCTTCGTTCTTGATTTCACGATAGCAAACACAATCATCAGCAAAGAGTCTTATTTCAGACTCAATGTCTGCTGAGATGTCATTTATATACAAGGAAAACAGCAAGGGGCCGAGAACGGTGTCCTGAGGGACACCCGACACAACTGGAGCCCAATCCGATTTAATATCATTAACCACTACCCTTTATTTATCCCATTCAGTGTTGTTCCACCTATTCCATAGCTAAACAATTTGCTTTTAAGGAGTTCATGGGGAGGAGTATTGAAAGCCTTTTTCAAAATCGAGTCTAAAGTGTCGACCTGGCCTTTTTTGTCTAATATTTTGGCCCAGTCATTTATCACTGTAGTCAACTGAGTTTCACAGCTATGCCATTTCCTAAATGCGTGTTGCCTGTCCGACAAGAGTTCATGTTCATCAAGATGGGCCATAATATTTGAGCACACAATATGTTCAAGAAGCTTACAAGGAATGCATGTCAAAGAAACAGGGCGGTAATTGCGGGCAAGTGGCCTGTCGCCCTTATTAAACAGGGGGCAAATATTAGCAACAGACCATTCTTTAGGAATTTCACCTGTATCAATTGACTGCTGGAAGAGATGGGCGAATACCGGCCCTAATTCCATAGCCCGTTCCTTTAGGACTCTGGGATGAAGCTCATCAGGCCCTAAGGCTTTAGACGGGTTTAGACCTTTGAGAAGTTTGGTCACCCCTTCCTTTGCGACCACAATATCATGCATGAATGGGGCAGATCTAGCCATAAGAGGGACCTGTTTGTATTCACTTTTAGTGAAAACATCCGAGAACTGACCATTAAATTCTTCCGCTTTCTCAAATTCGGATTGTGCAATTCCACTTCCATTTCTCTTTATCAACGGGGGAATACCTTGGGTATCTTTTTTCTGACTGTTTATGTACCTGTAAAAATCTCTAGGATTAGCCTTAACATCTCCTACCAAGTTGTTTACGAAAAGATCATGCTGCTTCCTGATATCAGCTTTGATCTCTTTCCGTAAAGATTCAAATTTAGATCTAAATTTTTAGTGGAGCTGCTAAGTAAGAAAATACTTCAGTTGATGATACAAGCATGAAATTTTCACCATATGTTCTTTACATGACACACATTAAAAAATGATTCCTGGCCACGTGAAATTCGGCCATTTTCAAGATGGCCGCCAAAATCCAAGATGGCCGACACTTCTGCAAGGGGTCTGTGTAATAAATCGATCATATCTCTGGTTCTATTTGGCACAGAGCAAACATCCTTGTATCAAATTGAAGCATGATCATTGTCCTTTTGTCTTATATCCAAATTAACAAGTTGCCTCATTTGCATATTTATGAATATTAATGAGTTCTAATTTTTTGTATCCAAAATCATGAAAATTGCGAAACATTATTTTAAAAAATCACATTATTGAAAATGGACTCTGCTGGAATGTCAAATGAAACATATAACTTAAATTTCACTTTGTCATACATTAAATTAGCATGGTTACATTAAAGCTTATTTGCATATTTATGAATATTCATTTGAAATTACTCAATATGTCTTCAAATTTTAGCGTTTATTACGCTGTGCTGTAAAAAATCATTCAACATATTATTCAAAGAATGAATCATACACAGTTAAAACTCTGTTACTGTCCTTTCTTCCAATGCCCCTAAGAGTTTAGTTCTTATTATAAATAAAGTCATGAATATTAATGACATAGTGTCCTTATAATTTAAAAGAGAAAGCAATGGGAATTCAAGAAATAAAGGAAAGGAAATTATATTAAATAACATATTTTGACTAAAAAATAAAATACTAAGATAAAGGACTCAAGAAATAAAATACAAAAATAAAATACTGTTTAATTCTATTAACCAATAACCATTAATTATGCAAATTAATAATTATTGCTTTCAGTACAGCTCTAATTAAACCGAACTGGCTTAGCAATAAATATATCCAAGCAGATTGCCCAACATATACATGTACATGGCTGCTGTCATTACGAGAGTCGTTCACAACTGTAAGATTTATTGGTCTTCTTGACAGCTACATGAACACATTTCTGCGCAGGAAAGGCATGAACGGTAGCATTTCCCGTACAGTAACTTTATTCAACCAAGTTTTTGTAACTCCTGACAGTATTTGGCAATACCAGACAGTGTTGTTCATTTAGGAACCAATATGTTGTTCTGCTTGGTCTAGCCCTAATTCAGAGATGGCTACTGTTGTTCAGGCAACTGTTTAAAAGTGCAAAATTACAAAACTTCCAAAGGGCTTCATGTTGTCAAATCTAAAGGGTCACTGACGAGGCTTAAGTAGCCGGAACCATGTTTTGGTCCACCCCCTTTCTCATTAAAACGTTCACCACCCTTGAAAGATCATAGTTTTAATTGTTATTTGCTATTACTGCAGCTGGTGTTGTGTCATATGGCGGTCTTAAATGTCCATCCCCTTTCTCATTAATATGTTCACTACTCTTGAAGGATCATAGTTGTAATTGTTATTTGCTATTACTGCAGCTAGTGTTGTGTCATATGGCGGCCCTAAAAGTCATCCATAGTATAGACAAGTTGGCTTCTTTAAAAAGAAACCAATGAAAAGGTCAGCAGCCGTTTGTTATAAGAGATTCCTTTTGCTCTAGATTTCAGTGTTGTTGATTCTCTGATTGCAATTAATTTCGATTCTCATACGTTTCAGTTTCGTTTCCTATACATGAATGTCGTTTCTTGTTATGAACGCTTGGCCAGTGTGTGTATCTGTCACTAATGGCATTAACCAAAATTTCTGATGTTATGGAGCCAAAGCCAAAACTAAAGGGAACACGATTACAATCAATATGTCGATGTGTAGAAAACCATTTTGCAGTGCAGTCAATTTGTGACAGAGTTCTGAATTTTGACCTGCAGTCACACTACCAGAAACAGACCCATGGGACCGAAAAAAGTCAGCCATATAGAGTTCCTATAGTTTCTGTACCCCTCGTCAGGATATCTACGATCTAAACCTAGATGCGCTATGATAAGCAGTCACCACGACCGAGACCGCTTGCTAGATTTTACCGCTATTTGACGGGGAGTGTCAAAAATGGATAAACTTAATTGATTGCGGTTAACTGTCTAGTCAGTATAGACGGGTTCACTAGTTTTTATTAAGCGCTTTATGTGACAAAACGCGTAATTGAGAGAGGGCAGTCGATCATGGGTAGAATTTTCTTCATATTCAAAGTAAACACTGTGGAAAAGGTCCTGAGGGACCTTTTCCAATTATATTTCTCTTTTGGTCTTTTGAGATCAGCGAGGACATTCTAAGAAATCAAGAAAATCATTATTGGTTTAGATACATTTCCTTACCATCATTTAATATATTTGGCCCCATTTGGATAATACTAGTCTTTGTACCTACTACCCAGTTAAATGGTGCAAAAGTACAATAAATACCTTTGGCTTCATGTTGTCAAATCTAAAGGGTCTTTGATGAGGCTTAAGTAGCCAACCCCATGATTTGGTCCATCCCCTTTCTCATTAATATGTTCACTACTCTTACAGGATCTCAGTTTCAATTTTTATCTGTTGATTTCTGTATTGCAAACAATTGTATTTCCTTTTGACACTATTACACTCGTTTGTGCAAGTATATATTTTTTCATCACATCTAAGGAAGTTGTTTGGAAGTCTGCTGTTAACAGTTACTTTCCTCATGATCCTCTTTTCTGTCAGGACTCGCCCTTCTAACTATCCTGATGATAAGTATAAAACAATATCAACTCTGGAGTGTTTCAGGGCATAGGGCATAGGATTAAATATGAGGTACGATCATCAAAGGATTTGCTGCTCCGGTGGACACCGCATTAATCAGGGCTGTCTCATCAATTATCACAGTGTCTGCATTTGGCTGTTCATCAGCTGTATTTGTTCCTTGCACAAGGGTGTCAAGAAGCCGTGACTTTGTTCAGGAACAAAAAATGCCATTTTGTGAAATGACAGAGGACAATTTTGATTTTCATATCATAAAAATTCCTCCAAATCAATTTTTGGCTTTTGCATGAGATAAATAGCCTCGAAAATAGTCTACAGCCATCTTTCAAATTGTCAAGCTTACACTTGGCTGATGATTGGTCGGGTTAAACTTTCCTACTGAAAAGAGAACGCTTGTTCTTTGTGACGGGCACATTAAACGAGGGCTTCTGGTTGGTTGCTTGTCATGTCCTTCACTGTCGGGAAGTCTGTGTTTGCTATCATTCGTGTAGACGCCATGCGATAGAGAGCATGTTCGAACTGCACATAACTTCGGAAATCACAAATTGCTTTGCTAATGTTAAATAATTAAAGAAGAATGGTATCCATATATTCTATCATATGCAGCGTATTGTGGGCACACAAAAAACAGAATAAAGGTCATTGAAACAGTCGATATAGCTCAGCTGTCCATCATTGCATGCAGATTTCCCGCCAAATATTTGACTGTAATGCGTTTTTTTTTGCATACAATCATTACGTTTGTTATGCGTTAAAAGTATCACATCATCTAATGGTATTTGGTGTGATAGGATAGATGCCATCACAAATGATATCCAAATGGCGCAAAGTAACGCCACGCTTATTCTCCCAGTGAAGTGTTGCAAAATATAACGGTTTTATAAACACTGGCTATATAGACAAGGTGAGTTAGAATTAGCAAATGTGTTATTTCTGTTGTCTATATTTAGACCACTTCGCGACAATAAAGTTATCGAAGTGTTCTCAGCAAAAAGAAAAAGGTTATTGACATTTTTTATAGTTATAGAATCAAGAATGTATTCTGCATACGAAAGGATATTTCGAAAATAACTTAAAAGCGAGCGGCACCACATATTTTCCGAACTTAGGTTCAGTCCGAACTGTAAAATTTAACTGTGACGTCACCGTCTTGTACACAAATGATAGCTTACAGAGTTTGCTTCTTGATAGTGATATTGCTTCTGACCAATAGACAGCAATATATGTACTATTATAGGTAAATGTACAGTCCAAAATTCTGTTAAAAAGTCGAAACTCAGTATATAGATGTATCATTTTCTTAAGATTCATGAATATTAATATTAATGAAAATTCTAATGCTTAGCTAGATACCTAATGAAAACAACTTTAAGGTTGAACAAAAGGCTCAATCTGGCTTATGTATCAGTTTGACATTTAAAACGGACAAAAACTTGTGAAATTGTCAATTTCCAAGTTTTGTGCTACTGATTTTAGCTGAAATGGAGAAACTTATTAATATTCATGAATATGCAAATTAGTTTTTTTTTTTATTTTTGAACTTTTTTCAAAAGAGCAATGCCATAGCTATAATTTGGAACCAAAATCATTGTTCTATGATTATCAGAATGTGAGTAATGATCATTCATCTACACCAACCCTCTTAAATATGTCGGCCATTTTGTTTTTCGGCGGCCATCTCGAAAATGGCCGAATTCGAAGTGGCCAGGAATCATTTTGGAATCTGCATCATTTGGAGAACATATGGTGTAAATTTCATGTTTGTATCATCAACTGAAGTATTCCCTCAAATTTGCTCACTAGGCAGCTCCGCTATTTGCACTACCAGTCTTTTTAGCTTTTGCATGAGTTGCATTCTTTCTGCGAATCTTCCTCCTTATTTCAGGTGTTATCCAAGGGACAGAGGAAAATGAGCGAGTAGTTTTTGAGGGGATATGTTTATCTGCCGATTCCTGAATAAACGCTGTAATGAGATTGAAATTTTCCTGGACCGACCGAGTATCTGAGTAACCATTGAAGTATATTTCCTTTGCAAATTTAAGTGTTTCTGATCTCATAGATTCATAATCACCTTTCTGATAAAAATACACTTTTCTCCTAGGTTTCTTTATAGGGGGATAGCAATTTTCAAAGTGCCAGAAACAATGTCATGATCACTGAGCTTATCCGGGGAATGAATGTCTGCAAACTGACCAGGAAGAGAGGTCAAAATTAAGTCCAAAGTATTTCTTTCTCTGGTGGGGAAATTGACTAATTGTTCCAAACCATGGTCATTCATGATATCTATCAAAATCTGACCCTCCGTCCGACTCAATGATGACCCAGATTTGCTGAGTCTGTCCGGCCATACAATATCTCTAAAGTTGAAATCACCTAAAACGTAAATTAAGGGGGTTTTGTCGCCTTTTTTAATATTTTTGATTTTGTCAAGCTGTTCTCTAAATAAATTGTCAAACTTTTCCAGAGAATTCAATAAGTCATTTCCATTGTCCGATACTGGTAAGTGACCATCGACAGGTGGTCGATACCAGCTAGCCACAATGTGAGTTTTCTTATTTACAAAAAGTTTGACCCAAACTGACTCTGAGTCATTGTCCGATTCTGTGAGGGGCATATGTGGGATGTCCTTGTGCACAAGAAGCATGCCACCACCACCATTTAAGGTTCTATCCTTCCTGTACACGCTGTATGTAAAAGATTCCAGAAATAATTCAGACGTTAAATTAAATATGGAATTGTCAAATTTTGTCTCCTGAATCGCCTAAATCTGAGATTGATAAAAATCAATGAAGGCCAACAACTCCAGTTTTTTTCCTCTTATACTGTTTATGTTGATACTGGAAAATTTCAGACCACTAATAAAACTGTTTTTGCTAGTCAAGGTTTCAGTGGACTTGGTTTCATGACCTTTTGCAAGTAGGTCAAACCTATTTTCACTTTCCAAGTTAAACTGTTCATTGACAAAAAAGTCTCAGAATTTGAAAAAGTCACATTTTGGGCAAATCCATGTACAGTTTGAGTTTTGCATCGTCTCATACTCTGAGTCTGGCATAAAAAAAACAGTTATTGTGCACCCACATTTCACATTTGTCACACTGGACAGCCTTATGGGAATTCAAAACAGCACAACTGCATAGGCTGCACTCAGCTTTGCAGTTTGAACAATACCAAGAATCATTACCCGACTCAATCTTTTGGTGAGGCTAATTCAATGAATCTCCAACCCTAAAGAAAAAAGTACAAGTAGGCAAAGATCAGGAAAAGGCGCAATCAGAAGAAGATTCCCACTCCAAAAATCGAGGTGGGAAAAAAACTAAATTAACAATCAGGTACTTTTACGAGTAACCATGAAAACATATCGTACGCCGAATGAGCAGCTATTTTCCCAATAATTGGCCACTCAGTTACCTAAACTTAACTAAAAATATGAAAACATACATAAGGCGCCAACAGCACAAACATTTTAAACACCAAGACATAAAGCAAAAAGAACCACCACAGAAGTATCGCCTTGGAACGATCAGTAACACAAAGTTACTGGCGGGCTTAAACCGGTTTTAAGCCCGCCAGTAACTTTGTGTTACTGATCGTTCCAAGTCGATACTTCTGTAGTGGTTCTTTTTGTTATATGTCTTGGTGTTTAAAATTTTTGTACTGTTGGCGCCTTATGTATGTTTTCATATTTTTAGTTAAGTTAAGGTAACTGAGTGGCCACCTATTGGGAAAATAGCTGCTCATTCGGCTTACGATATGTTTCATGGTATAAGTACCTGATTGTTAGTTTGGTTTTTTCCCACCTCGGTTTTTGGAGTGGGAATCTTTTTCTGATTGCGCCTTTTCCTGATCTTTGCCTACTTGTACCTTTTTAGATCTACATCTTTCTGTTGAAAATGGATTTGTTTCTTCTAAAATTTATGACAAGCGCGATGACTTTGATTTTGATATAGTAAATTTTCTTTTTTTGGATGGTGACGTTCCTCGTCGTGCTTCTTATGGTGTATACATTTCGCAACTTATTAGGTTTGCTAGAGTCTGCAATCATGTTACAGACTTCAACGCTCGAAATAAATGTTTAACGGCAAAACTTCTCCAACAGGGCTATCGGTATCATAAACTTCGAAAAACATTTTCTAAATTTTATCGTAGACACTATGAATTGATTTCCAAATATAATGTTGGGTTAAAGACGCTTTTAAGTGAGGGCCTTTCGGAACCTGAATTTTATGGTGACTTGGTTTACAAATTTAAGAAACTTAAAGGAATTAATGATTTTTCTTTTCAGTTCAGAAAAATCATAACACGTTACAGACGTATAGGTTATAACTTGAATGTTATGCGACAGTCTGTATGCTTAGTTTTTAACCCAATCATGGTTGATAACTATGCTGCCTTCTTTAATTGCACGCCGGTGGGTCGGGCGTCAGACTCTATGATGGCCCCGACATAAAGCTATTCATTTTAGTTGGTTGGGACCGGAGCTTCTTGTCTGTTGCTTGGCCCATCGGGGTCCAACTGGTGTTTTTCTTTTGCTCCGGAGTTAGTAGGTTATTCGGCGCCCAGGGATCTCCATCGTCGGGCAGCTTACTCAGTCTGTGAGTCCTGGTTTTTGATTCATCAGGATGTTTATCATGATTTATTTGTTTGTTCTTGATGATTCATTGACTAGTTAGAGATTCACCACGAGGACCGAATAACTAACTAAATGTTATGAACCACTGCAGAAGCTGAGGGTGAGGTTATGGCCATGTAAAACCGGTTTAAGCCCGCCAGTAACTTTGTGTTACTGATCGTTCCAAGTCGATACTTCTGTGGTGGTTCTTTTCGTTTTATGTCTTGGTGTTTGAAAAAAAAAAATTTGTGCTGTTGGCGCCTTATGTATGTTTTCATATTTTTAGTTAAGTTAAGGTAACTGAGTGGCCACCTATTGGGAAAATAGCTGCTCATTCGGCTTACGATATGTTTCATGGTATAAGTACCTTATTGTTGGTTTGGTTTTTTCCCACCTCGGTTTTTGGAGTGGGAATCTTTTTCTGATTGCGCCATTTCCTGATCTTTGCCTACTTGTACCTTTTTACATGGCCATAACCCGGGGTAATGAATCTGGGGTTTTTGGTACAGGAATTCATTAACAAATTTGGATCATATAAAAGTTATTCTTAAGAAATAAGAAAAAAAGGTCGAATTTGCTTAATTTGGGTCTTAGTACAAGTTGAAACAAACCGGCCCATTTGTCTTATCTATCCTCATCCCTTTGCGGGCCCGCGGTTGAAATTAAGCGACTTAAATACAAGTAAGCGTAAACCGATACAATTTCTACTTCTATACCCCGCTTCGGAAACACCGCGAACCCGCCGACTAGTGCGTTTCCGCGGCGGAGATTAAATTTTTAATCCTATTTCTTGCAGACCCCTCTCCGCTGGGGCGGGCGGGCTGGAGAAAATCCTCCTTGGACTGTTATATATAATGGGATAAGATCTCTGTTGCTACATACAAAGTTTCAATAAAATCGGCCCATCGGTTCTGAAGAAGAAGATTTTTGAGAATGTGTGAACACGATTGCCATGTTTAATATGTAGCCCCGTTTTCAAGAACAAAATTTTATATTCCCTATTCATGTAGGCGTCAAACAAAATTTCACATTCATAGGATGAGATGGTTACTGAGAAAAATAAGTATTTTATTTCGATATGTTAATGACAATGGGCCCAGGTCAAGAAATGACATTGAACTAAATAAATTACATACCTTCATTGGTTGTCTGCCTCTGATTCAGGCTGCAATATTTTCCAAAATATCCATTGTTTCACATTTTCCCATCTACAAGCCTATGTGTCCAAAACTGACCTTGCAATACATTTGATCAAGGTCATCTTAGGATCATCATCTGAACAAACTATTGTTATATATATGATTTATTTAATAATATTACTTTTCTTTGATAACTAAGTTTTAACTTGCCCAAATATGATCAAAGGGGAGTTACCTTGATTACCTTGATTATATATTTCTTTTGTTTACAGAAT
Source organism: Rugalucina vietnamica (assembly GCA_964017185.1). Classification (NCBI taxonomy): domain Eukaryota; kingdom Metazoa; phylum Mollusca; class Bivalvia; order Lucinida; family Lucinidae; genus Rugalucina; species Rugalucina vietnamica. Next base: position 16,380,652 of record OZ024869.1, on the reverse strand, counting down.
TTATAGAGTCTGAGTCTAGAACTTTATAAAAGTGTGTCATTGATTATTTATTTTTATAACTATTAATTAATTAATTAAGAAGCTATGAGCACATTATTAACAAACCCAGATGAAACTGAAACAGCTCATTTTGTCATCATTTATTTATAATATGTTTTATACATGTATAGATTTTTTCAACTGTTGTATCATTTTATTTTCCTCTTTTCACATAGCACAGCACATATAGTGCAAACATGTGTATACATTTTCATATAACAGTTTACTTCAAGTGTTATTTCTTGGCTTTGATAACACAATAGCACCTCTAATCTTCCATCCATCTTTGTACCTGTGTCTTTCTATACTGATAGTAATCAGTGAAACACAGTAAGGATTCGACATCGGCAAATAAAAAAAAACTTAATTTAATCAGGTCACAGAAATAAATCTGGTTGATGTGTTGGTTTAGATAAGTATAATAACATTTCCAAAATGTTCGTAACTAGTGGACTTCCAGTATATTAGACACAGATACTATTAAGCGTAAGAGGTATAGCTTAAAAAACTACATAAACAACAGCATGTACTATGGCGATATACATGCTTAGGGAAACTGGGCTGATTGGTAAAATGCTTTATCCACATTATAACCTTAACATTTGTATCAGGCCCCGGTAGCAACTTGGGACCTGTTTAAACAAAGATTCCATATTATAGCCAAACAACCTGTGGTGCTCACTACAAACTAAACCCCTGACATATAAGTATATAGGTTACCCCATGCTTTCACAAATGCCTCAGTTTTATCATGTAGTTTTTGCAATATATTGTTCGTTTGAGAATTTTATCTTCAAATATCTTTGAAATCCTTCAATACTGAGGTTTTTAAGGTTGATTTACTTTTGTATATATATTCTGCTGTAGCTGTTATAAAATAGTCCAATGTCTGAGAGCAGGATCTTCCCTTTCCTTCCAGTGATCTCTGGTTAATTGTAAGTGGTCATTTTAGCCCTTCGACATTCTGGAAGGTTTTTTCTTTCAGGTGGTGCTGAAGAACATTTTTTCATGTTCTGTACTGTTCTAGATAGTAACAGTTTATTGTATAATCTTACTGGAATATAGGAGACAATTCCTCAGATCTGTATATACAGGTCTCAATTCAGACTAATTCATTCAGAACTCCTCAGTCAGTTAATGATTATATTTTGCTTGTTTTGTTTGTTTAGATTAGAATGATTTATTGAGGATAATTATAAACTAACGGTGGACATGTATTGTGTGCTCATTTGGAGTTCTGAAAACTGGATTTAGGACATCATTAAGCTGAAATTTTAATGGACAAAAATTGTTTTGACATTTTTTTGACATTAAAGCTTATCTTTCCAAAATTGACCTGTGTAAAATAGGTCAAGGTCATCCAAGGGTAATCATTTGAACAAACTATAATGGGCTGGATTCCTTAATGCTACATCCCTAGTTCCGTGGAAATCGGCCCAACAGTTCTGGAAGAGAATATTTTCCAAGGGTTTTTATCATATATGGGCGTGGCGGCCGTCAAGGTCATGTGACCAAGACATTGCTAAAATTGTTCTATGTCACTTCACAAGAAGACTCCACATAAATTTTGCCTTGATCGGCCGAGCGGTTTCAGTTTCTTGATCGTTGCCTTCTTGTACCTGTTTGGTATAGTTTGATTGTGATGATGATTGGTTTACGTCAAACGTGATAGAGTTATGTCATTTTGAAGTTTTCATCCAAATGCGCATGCAAAACATGACTGGAAAGGTACAAGTAGGCAATGATCAGGATATGGCGCAATCAGAAAGAAATTCCAACTCCATAAACCGAGGGGTGGGAAAAGACTAAACTGACACTTAGGCACTTATACCAAGAAACATATCGTAAACCGAGTGAGCAGCTATTCTCCAGCTATTCTCCAAAAGGCGGCCACTCAGTTACCCGAACTGCACTAAAATATGAAAACGTTTATAAGGCTCAAACAGCACAAAAATTCGACACCAAAACACAGAACAATTAGAACCACAACAGAAGTATCGCATTGGAACGATTTCTTACGCATAAGAAATAATCAGGTAAAAGGCGCAAAAAGAAAGAAATTCCCACTCCAAAGACCGTAGTGGGAAAAACTCAATCGAAAATCAGGACTTATACTTAGAAACCAAATCGATAGCCGAGTGAGCAGCTATTTCCAGTAGGCGGCCACTCAGCTACATGTACCTGAATTGAAATAAACCTACGAAAACGCATAAAAGGCTAAAACAGCACAAAAATTCTACTCCAAAACATAAAGCAAATAGAACCAGACCAGAAGTATCACATTGGAACGATCAATAATATAAAATAACTGGGGGGCTTAAATTGATTTTACAGGGCCCTAACCTAGGCCAGATCTTCTGCAGCAGCGATTCACAACATTCAGTTAGTTGTTCGGTCCTCGTGATGAATCTTTAACTAGTCAATGAATCATCAAGGACAAACAAATAAATCATGCTGACCACCATGATGAATACGAGGACTCACATATTTAGTAAGCTGTCCGACAATGGAGATCCCTGGGGACCAAATAACACACTTAAATCCAGAACAAAAAAAAAAAAAAAAAAAAAAAAAAAAAAAAAAAAAAAAAAAAAACCACCAGTTGAACCAAGGTTGGCTAAGCAACAGAAGCTCCGGCCCCAACCAATAAAATGAATAGCTTTATGTCGGGGCCATCAAAGAGTCTGACGCTCGACCCACCGTCGTGCAATTAAAAAAGACAGCATAGTTATCAACCATGATTGGGTTAAAAACCAAGCATGCAGACTGTCGCATAACATTTGTGTGTGTGTGTTGAGGCTTAACGTCCCAGTCAACAATTTTTCAGTCATGTCGGGACAGAGCCAACGCTTCCTGGGTTTAACCAGTACTGTAGGGAGTAAATGTGCCTTGCTCAAGGACACAACACGGTGACGCTTGTGGGGATCGAACCCAGGACCTCTCGATTCGGAGTCCGACGCTCTACCACTACGCCACCGCGCTCCCTATCGCATAACATTTAAGTTATAACTTATACGTCTGGAACGTGTAATGATTTTTCTTATTTGAAAAGAAAAATCATTCCTTCTTGTACGTTTCTTAAATTTGTAGACCAAGTAACCATAAAATTCTGGTTCCGAAAGGCTCTCGCGAAAAAGCGGCTTGTACCTACTTGTGACTTTTTAGCCAAAAATTAAATTTGGAAATCGGTTAATAGTGACAAAATTTAGAAGCTGTTTGTCGAAGTTTATGATACCGATAGCCTTGCTGGGTGTCAAACATTTATTTAAGTCCGCAACATAATTGCAGACTCTAACAAACCTATCAAGCTACGAAATGTATACACCATTTGAAGCAAGGCTGGGAACGGCACCATCCGAAAACGAAATAAATACTATTTTTGTTTCCCTGATGTTAACTATTGAGCATAAACGTCTACGATCAAAGTTGTAACAATTCACTCAAAATATTGTAAATTTGCTATAAGAAAAAGATAACATAGTCAGTCATAAAGGTTAACAAATAGCCTGACTGATAAGGTGCATTCACTTTTGTTTTAACAATATTTGAGTTGTGTCCCTTTATCAACAATCTCATCACTTTACCTCGATTGCTTTATTAACACCAAAAAGTTATGGTTTTCATATAGCAACTACAAATTCATGATGTTTCGATAACATAGTGAAAATATCAACGAATAGTTGGTAAGGTTAGTAGTTGCGATTTTACTGGCTCCAAGTATAGACGAAACAAATTCATTTGCAGTGGAGAAATGTGAATCTAACATTGTTTTTCCGGTATCTGTGGTATTAGCTTTTTTCAGCTGTAGTTTCGGTGGATAGATTTGATTGGCAATGCCTTCAAAATAAAGGTGGTCAATGTTCAAAAGGTGATCGAGGTACCTGGAAGTCAAATTAATAGCCTCGATAACATTAGCTTGCTTAGCATGAATTCAGAATCCATGAAATCTCTTTCGTAGCAGTATGACAACATTTATTAGAAGGTCGCAACTTGTACCCATCGAAAGTCCAACAATCTGTCTGTAGAACTTGCTTCCAAATTAAATATAAATGATATCCATGAGATAGGATAAGGCATCGTATATATTATGACATGACAAAAGTGTATATCGTCTTTGGTCGGAGGAAGTGAAAAAAGCTTCCTGTCATTACAGGCCAAATAGAGTGAACCAAAGTTTTAAAAGTTTTTAGAGGGTCTACTTAATCAAATTGAATTTTTTAAATTATATGGCATCGTGGTATATGTATGTGGACAAGCTCGTCGCACAAAACATTCTACACTTAAATTTACAGAGCATCTCACAAGAATTGTTATTGACCATTAACCACATTTTATTAGAAGTTTCATACACCGTCTCATAGTATCTTATGACATGAGATTTGATACCAGTAAGACAGAAAGTTTAACTTATTGATTAGGAAAGTTCAGTTGCAGTTTAAGAATTATAATTTGCAACAAATCTAGATTTTTACAGTATTTTGTACAGCTTATAACAGAAAACTGTACTATGTTTCAAGTCATCGAAAGTAAAGTTGTTGCCAGAATCATAAATAATGTTTGCAAAGCGGGCAGAAAATAATTTATGCTTCTTGCAAGCTTTGACATACTTTCGTTACTTTCCTATATTACAACAATAACATCTTGAATATTGGAAACACTAAAATATGACTGCCCCGTATGGTCGTTCGTCTCTCACTAATGAGAAAGGCCATCATTATTTCATGAATAGGTTCGTGTGTGTTGGTGAGTTATTTGATAACAATACAACAATAACATACATAAAAAACGTATAACGATACAAGAAAGGGGTACATGATTGTAAACTATTTTGACGCAAAGCGCTATCTAGAAAAGCAAATGTTGAAGCAGCTACATACTTATTACATATTTGTTATTTCACTCTTATTAGGCCAATAAGATATCACATTTCTATAGTGTGTTAACTTCTGATTATCTTTTACAAATCATGTGGTATCAAGCGTCAGGTTCGAAACATTACTTTGAAATAAATGCTGCTGTATAGATATAATCTTTGTTCAGATATTCTTGTATTTTAATCTCAGTATACATTAACAGACTACCTGTGATATATCTCTTGGAGGACATCACCATCTAAAGTCTTTAGAACGTTCGCCTTCGGAATTACTATCTCTCCTTTGTTGTTGACAAATATATGACTTGCCTGATAACAAAATAATAATGCATGACGGCTTCGACCGAGAAACCTATGACCAGTTGTATTAGTAGAAGTACTTGTATTAGTAGTAGTAGAAGTAGTAGTAGAAGTAGTAGTAGTAGTAGTAGTAGTAGTAAGAGTAGTAGTAGTTATAGTAGAAGTAGTAATAGTAGTAATAGTCAGATGGTTCAAATACATGTTTATATACTACTTGACAGGGATCAACATTTTAATTTTGTTAAAAGGACATTTTGTCAGTCTAACTTCCTTATTTCTGCTGTGCAAACATTCGATCTGCTATTTGCGTTGACTGCGAGAGCTTCTCACAGACTTTAAGGAACGATGGACCATCCACCCCCAACAACAATCTATCTATCTATCTATCTATCTATCTATCTATCTATCTATCTATCTATCTATCTATCTATCTATCTATCTATCTATCTATCTATCTATCTATCTGTCTGTCTGTCTGTCTGTCTGTCTATCTATCTATCTATCTATCTATCTATCTATCTATCTATCTATCTATCTATCTATCTACAGTACAGTTGTCGCGATACTTTGAGCGATCGCTCATTTGCGCGTTGCGCGTGGTTGCACGAAAGGGATTATCTTTAGCGAGTCACTCGCAAACATCGCACAATCACGAGCGATCATCTCGCAAACGCGCAAAGCCATTTTTAAACACGGTTGCTGAGATAAAATGTAAATAGGAAGAATGGTTTAAAAGATTTGAGAATAAGCCTTAACTTAAATGACCCAACGCCTGAGAAAAGCAACAGTTTAGATTTCCCACCAGGCTCAAAACAAACCGGGCTGAGCAGCCAAAAGAATAGCTAAACGCTTGAAATTTCAGATTTAGAAAGATGTATTGTACTATGGTGCGAAAACAAAGACGCTGATCAGCTGTGTAGTTACTGCACAGCTGATCTGCGGATTTGTTCTCGCATATGCAGATTGTTGCTTGTCTGAAACAAATACATTTGCATTAAAATTGCTTAGTTATTGTTCATCGTTTTAATAGATTAGAAAAAAAGAAACGTTGTTTAATATTCAGTCCAAGTAAAAACGCATTGGTCCCAGTGCCATGATTAAATTTCAATTATTATCTTGGTTGAAATTATTAGTCAATTGTCTACCTTTGGTAGGAGCTCGAAAGGTGTGTTGGATTTTTTTCTATTAAACAAGGCATTCGTTATCTCAGTTTTGGTAATTAAAATATACAAGTAATGTTATCAGGGTCAGGAAAAAGCGCAATCAGAAAGAAATTCCCACTCCAAAAACAAATATGGGAAAAAACAAAATGACAATTAGGTACCTATACTTAGAGAACATATCGTAAGCCGAGTGAGCAGCTTCTTCCCAATAGGCGAACTTTACTAAACATCACGGAAACTTTCAGTGTAATGTATACGCACTTTTATAATAGCGTGGAGGCGGGTTTTAACGTTCACCCACATTCTATGTTTTGAGCAAAAATAAGAAAAGTTTCAACATTTCTACTGAAACTTTTCCATTTTTACAACTTGGGAAAAAACAGTTTATTACATGGGCATGTTCTTTTAATGACTATAAAAACGTGCATAAATTAGTTACAATGTAGTTGTGAATCTCTAAACACCATTGAATTTAAACACACACACATGTACAGTATATTTATATGCAGCTTGTTACAACATAAACCCGTGCTAAAGATAAGCAAGATGAGCCTCAAACATTTTTCAATTGACAAACATGACATGTTTGTTCGCGGGGTGTTGATCACATGACCAAGATGGCCGTCACGCCCATATATGGTAAAAAACACTCAGAAATATTCTTCTCCAGAACCGGCTGGCCGATTCCCACGAAACTTAATATGTAGCATTGGGGACTCTAGCCCATCATAGTTTGCGCAAATGATGACCCTGGGATGATCTTGACCTATATTACGTCAATTTTGGAAACATAAGTCTGTGGTGTTGTTTTTTTTTTTTGTTTTATGTCTTGGTGTTTAAATTTTTTGTGCTGTTGGCGCCTTATGTATGTTTTCATATTTTCAATTAAGTGAAGGTAACTGAGTGGCCACCTATTGGGAAAATAGCTGCTCATTCAGCTTACGATATGTTTCATGGTATAAGTGCCTGATTGTTAGTTTCGTTTTTTCCCACCTCGGTTTTTGGAGTGGGAATCTCTTTCTGCGCCTTCTCCTGATCTTTGCCTACATGTACCTTTTTACATGGAAAAAAGTGAAACCTATGAATTTTTTGAAAACTATTGCAGCCTGAGACCTGAAAAATGGTAGATGCAGAGAACTCATTGAGTATTTGAAGGTATGTAATTAATTTAGGTCAAGGTCATCGATTGAACTTGGCCTGTCTGTCGTTCATACACACTTTTCAAAGATCTTCTTCTCTGAAACCGCTTGGCCAGTCAAAGTGAAATTTTATGTGGAGCATCCATGGGTAGGGATAACGAAAGTTTGATCGCGAAATCCAGGTCATATGACCAAGATGGCCGCCACGCCCATATATGGTAAAAACCACTCAAAAATCTTCTTCTTCTGAACCGACAGGCCGATTTTCACGAAACTTTGTATGTGGCATTTGGGGCTCCAGCCGACTATAGTTTGATCAAATGATGACCCTAGGATGACCTTGACCTGTTTAATGGCAAGGTCAATGTTGGAAACATGGACTTTTACATGGGAAAAAGTGAAAATTATGATTTTTTTTTAAACTTTTGCAGCCTGAGACCTGAAAACGGGTAGGTGCAAATCAACTAATGAAAGTATGTGATTAGTTTAGGTCAAGGTCATCTCTTGACATTGACCAATCTGTCGTCCGTACACACTTTACAAAGATCTTCTTCTCTGAAACCGCATGGCCAATTAAATTGAAATTTTATGTGGAACATCCATGGGTAGGGGTAACGGAAGTTTGATCGCGAAATCCAGGTCACATGACCACGCCCATGTATGGTAAAAACACTCAAAAATCTTCTTCTCAAGAACCGGCAAGCCGATTTTCACAAAACTTGGTATGTAGCCTTTGGGACTCAAGCCCATCATAGTTTGATCAAATGATGAACCTAGGATGACTGTGACTTATTTTACAGCAATGTCAATTTTGAAACATGGGCTTTTACATGGGAAAAAGTGAAAACTATGGATTTTTGTAAAACTATTGCAGCCTGAGACCTGAAAAGTGGTAGATGCAAAACAGCTAATTGGGTCAATGAAGGTATGTGATCAATTTAGGTCAAGGTCATCTCTTGACCTTGGCCTGTCCGTCATCCATTCACACTTTTCAATGATCTTCTTCTCCGAAACCGCTTAGCCAATCAAGGTGAACATGACCAAGATGGCCGTCATACCCATTTATGGTGAAAAAATCACTTCGTCCATACAAAAAGGACAAAACAATGGATTCATAGCCAAAAGTACTTGTAGCTGTAGGCCTAGTTGAAATAAGCGTCATTCACCAACAAAGCGTTGAAACTAAGCAAAAAGTTGTAATGTACAAATGTTTTTTTTTTATAAGTACATGTACTATGCTAAAGTGCGAAGAATCACGTCGCGCGACGAACCAAAAGAACTTTACGCGTCACTCGCAAACTGTATTACGTAAAAACTCACAAGTCACACGTGTGTCACTCTATCTATCTATCTATCTATCTATCTATCTATCTATCTATCTATCTATCTATCTATCTATCTATCATCTATCTATCTATCTATCTATCTATCTATCTATCTATCTATCTATCTATCTATCTGATCATTCCACCATTTTCAATCAGATACTGGGCCCTTTCAAATGGCGCTTATTGATTAATTTTAAGTCTTATACCCACTGCTGAAAATTATTTTTGTTTATTACATCATCTCGCATTGTATTGTTCGCGTTTTAGCTCATCTGAGCCGAAAGCTCACAAGATGAGCTTAAAGTATAGTAGTCGAACCGTTGTCCGTGCGTTCGGATGGTGTTCACACTTTCAAATACAAGTAGTCAACTAATGTCAAACAAATTTTGTCTGAAGCATCAATGGGGTGAGGGAAGGTTGCCTTCGCTTTTAGGCCAGGTCGGATTGAAACTCTGGTTTCCATGTCAACAGATACCTCCCATAGACTTATAAAGGAAAAAAAAATCTTATGCTCGAAAACCACAAGGCAAAGAGCTTTCATATTCTCTGTGTAGCAATGTATAGTCGTCCTCTTTATAGATCCTGCCAACCGTGCCCTTGGGGTCCATACAGGCCTCGCCCCGGGGTGTCATGGGAAAACATAAAACAAATTCTTCTCTGAAACCACATATTTTGTGTGTAGCAATGTTTAGTGGTCCTCTTTATAAATCCTGCCAACCGTGCCCCTGGGATCAACACAGGCCCCGCCCCGGGGGTGTCATCATCTGCCAGAGTTTTATGATGGAAATACATGTAAAACTCTTCTTCGCTGAAACTACAAGAGCCAAAGCTTTTATATCTAGTATGCATCATTGTTATTTTGAGCAGTGAACATATTAATGAGAAAGGGGGCGGGCCATACAGCGGTTTCATGCAACATGCAGCAAAAGAGAATTACTTTAATTTTGCATCTTTCAACAGGGTAATCGATACAAAGACTAGTAAAATCAAAATGGGGCCAAATATGTTAAAACGTTGGTTAGAAAATGAATCTAAAAAAGTACAAGTAGGCAAAGATCAGGAAAAGGCGCAATCAGAATAAGATTCCCACTCCAAAAACAGAGGTAGGAAAAAACAAAATTAACAATCAGGGACATATACCATGAAAACATATCGTAAGCCGAATGAGCAGCTATTCTCCCAATAGGTGGCTACTCAATTACCTTAACTTAACTAAAAATATGAAAACATGCATAAGGCGCCAACAGCACAAAAAATTTAAACACCGAGACATAAAACAAAAAGAACCACCACAGAAGTGTCGCCTTGGAACGATCAGTAACACAAAGTTACTGCCGGGCTTAAACCGATTTTACATGGCCGTAACCTCACCCTCAGCTTCTGCAGTGGTTCATAATTCGGTCCTCGTGGTGAATCTCTAACTTGTCAATGAATCATCAAGAACAAACAAATAAATCACGATAAACATCCTGATAAATCAAAAACCAGGACTCACAGATTGAGTAAGCTGCCCGACGATGGAGATCCCTTGGCGCCGAATAACCCACTAACTCCGGAGCAAAACCGATAATTTCTGATTTCTCAGAATACCCTCGCTGATCTTAAAGGACAAAAAGGAAACATACTCTGCACTATGGATGATGTACGGGGAAACTTTGTAGGGCCGCCACACGGCGGATCAGCTATTCAAACACACTTAGATTAAACGAGCTGGCGCATTACGTTATAAATATTTTAGAACCTCATATTCACCAACCATAAATCAAATGTGACGATGCCTTTTTCACAAATCCGTCTATCCGTTATTTCGCTATCGTACCATGTAATACCAATGGAAAAGTCGCATAACGCACGTTTTTCATTTCTTTACATGCAGAATCGTTTCTATAGTGACATGCAGAATCGTATACATTATGAATGCGCACGAAAATCACGATCTATACTAACAGAGGAATCATAGTGTGGTCATTGAATTGAAAATAAATATTTTAATGTTAAAATGTACAGGTATTTTGGCGTGTTTCGCGGCGAAATAGGAAATTGCACCTTACCTGTTGTAAACGTTACAAACGAATATTGCCGCGAAACAAGGCGAAATTTCACCGCAAAAATCGGATTTTCGCCGCGAAATTTCGCCGAGTTTCACCGCGAAAATCAACTAATTAAACGTTTAATTTGTTCCTTGGCCGGTGAAATTTCGCGGTGATGTGGCTGCAAAAAATCGCATTTGATCAGCGCAAACATGGAAAAATGAGGAATAAGCCATAACAACTCCGTAAATTGTCCCCAGAGGTTCTTCTGCGCTGAACCCGGGGCAAAATACATACGTATATTACCATAATATTAAATATCTGCTTTTCTGAAACCGTTTGACCAATCAAAGCCAAATCTTATATGAAGCATCTATAGGAAGGAGAGACCAATGTGCATATAAAAAGTCCAGGTCAGAAGACCAAGATGACCGCCATATATGGAAAAAAACCTTCAAAATATAGTCGCAGGAAACAGATTACAACAAAACTTAGCATGTCGCATTGATGATTTAAGTACTACACTGAATATATAAATCATGACCCTGTGATGACCTTGTCCTGCTTTACAACACGGCCAACAAAAGGCGCCTGCGGAAAACTGTTAAAATGTCATTGAAAGGGAAAATATTGCAGGTAATGCGCAATAGGTTTGAATATTAATAATTCTGAAAAAATATATATACCTTAGGGGCTCATCTGCCTCAGCCCCAGGGCGATATAAATTTAGTTTTATCATAATATTCAAACATGTTCTCCTCTCCAACTGCTAGGCCAATCAAAGCCAAGTTTTATATGAATCATCTTTAGGACGGTTGAACCAATAAGAATATAAAATAGGTTACGTGACTAAGATGGTCACAATGTCTATTTAATGAGAAAACCCTAACTTTTGTCCAGTAATTGTACTTTCTTACTCTCAGGTGAGCGATCGTTGCCCTTGGGCTACTTGTTTTGAGTTATGCTTGCCTGACTTATCTGCAGCTTGTACACATCATGTGAACTCCCAGGGGTAGAATGACGTATCCGGAGGTCTCTTAATGTCATCCAGACCTGGAAGCAAAAGACGACACTCAACAAACTGATTTTCGAAAATAGCACTTCTAAGCAAGTTACAAAGCTTTTATTGCACCTTATGCTAGAACTTCTAGTTTTCTGTGTTTACCTCCATCGGACTCCCTAACACGTTGTAAGGGTTACAGCAAGTTGGTTAAGTTTCGGCAACAATTTGTCTGATCGTGCAACGTGATACATATTACACTTCTAAGATAACTCCTATAAAATCGATATGTGCAAAATGTTCATATACGTATATACACACAATATAATTGCATCAATTATCTCGTATATATATTTAGTATGTTCATTTTTTTTCTTAAATTCAATTTAGATAAAAAAATATGTATGTTTGAAAATTGACTGTTTCTTCAAATAATACCGAGGTATGGCCCATCGTCTTTCTCATTAATATGTTTGCTGCTCTTAAAGGATCTCAGTCTTAATTTATATTCAACTTGGTTCCATTTTAAGTCACCCAAATTAGCATACACTTGTTTTAAAGAAAATTCATGAAAAGTTCAAATAATCCATTCGGCTCTATCTCACGTAATATCACGTAATACGCATGCAGTTTTTTTTTAACATGACAAAATTTCATCGAAAGGTAAGTGTAACAGTTATTTGATCTAGTTAAAGCGTATAATTGTATACTGATCAAAACAAATAAAAGTTTGATCCTTTGGAAGCAGTTAAAAAATTCAAAGGGAAGTATTTAAATTTCATTATTTCAACTTTATAAGTTTATTCCAGATTATGCATTGGAAAGTCACACCTCATGATATAATTGATTTTTGTGAAATTTAACTGGTAATCACAGATTAATGAACTCTCGCTTGTCCCCTAGAGGATTTTCAAAGCAGAAATTTTGGCGTGCTGCGCTAGCATCTTTACCCCTTCAAATAAGTGCACATAGATTATCTTTGTTATAAGCGATTTAATCCATTATTGCACAAAATTTTTAACACATGTGCGTGATTATATAATACAAATTTCATTGGATTCACGATATATAGTCTGACGTTATTGCAAAAGTATATGCTGTTTTGGGACAACCTTCCTATGTAGCAAATCTCAGGTGAGCGTCATGCCCAGAAATGGAGCACAAATTTACCTGGATATCGGATTATTATACCGATAGGTAAAGTGCTCAAAATATAATGGGGCGAAATAGGACCTGTCATTTAAAACCCATTTTACGCTATAAAATATTAAAATAAATTAATTTTCCTTAATAGTTCATATATCTACAAAATATCCTCTTTATGAAGATATATTTTTTTAGAAAATTGCTTCAGAAAAAATTGAGTCAAACTCAGTTACAAATGTTAGACCCATGTTCTATTAAATGATAGTAAAATAAGCACCCCCTAATCTAGACGGATGCCAAGAACAACATCATTTCTTAATCAAAATGCATTTTCGTTAATGGTTCCTATTAGGGGACAAAATTATCTTTCTAAAGATATATATTGCAAAAACCTGCTATAAAAATAAATTAGGTCAAACTTCAGAAAATCCTAATGACAGACCAACGAAATTTTATCTTTCCGCTTTAAAATTGGGCCTGAAATTCACAGGTAACTCCTATTGATTTTACTGAAAATAGCTACTATATTTCATAATATTGTAAATTAATTACTTTAACGCGTTAGTTTATAGTGATAATTCATTTATTTATTATTTTCATTTATTTATTTATTTACTTATTTATTTATTTTTTTTTTTGTACTTTTCTTTTTGAGTATGTGTACCCGACCTTGTTATGTTTGGATAACCAGCAATTAAATACAAGTATGATCAAAAGAAAGATGAACGCAAATGCGACCCTAAATAAATGATTTAAAACATTTGTTCTTATAATTGGTCAATGTGTCATCTTTCTCCTATATCATGTTCCTCTGTTTTGACATTTAACGAAAGCAGTGCACACACTATAACTCGCAGACATTAAGGTGTCAATCAATTAAAATTGTCACTTTACTTGTTTTTACAGCATTGAAACTTTCGTTATGAAACAGCCACTGTCTGGCAAAATTGTCTTTTGCCACCATATGGGGAACTGTCACTCGGATCAGCCTAGGTATTTCGTTTTCCGGAAAACAGAAAATGGAGAATCATTCCGGGTTGCAAATCACTTTGTATGCATTTATTTTTTCTCTCCTTTCGGCTGACCATGTGTATCAATTTATTTTGTCTTGACATAACATTTTGCCGAATATGTCTGTTTTTCTTTTTTCTTTTTTTGTGTGTCACATATTTTACGGTCACGCGTGCTTCTGTTCTTAGCCTTGGGGTGTGAAGTTTGACTGTAAAAACAATATTTGAGCCTCATCATGAGAAAACTTAGTTTAGTTTAAACATATTTATTCAAATAAATCACATACATATATAAATCATACATTTACATGCAATACAAATTAGGATTAGAATGGAAGCTTAGAGAAAACTTACAATGTGGTTCCCAAACTGGGCAGTACAAACACGAAGCTTGTAATTTCGGATTTAGAAAGAAGATGAATCGTACTAACCGTGAAGCGAAAACAAAGGCGCAGATCAGTTGTGCAGTACTGCACAGCTGATCTGCGTCTTTGTTTTCGAATACGCAAAATGCTGGTTTCCTGATGCAGCGGCTAACTTCAAGAATTTGACACTTGCATATTTGACCACATAATGGGTCGCATTTTCGGCTCTTGGAACGATTCCGATATTAGCACGTGATATTGATCAGAATGCACGAAATCAATTAGCTAAACACAAACAGTTTATCTGATTGTGGCATTTTTATTTCGCATATATCAGAAACACTGCATATTTCTTCAAGACTGATGAGACCGCAGCGAATATGTGATATTGATCAGAATGCGCAAAAGAGATGAAACATATATAAGATAAAATGGTTTCGATATAATTATATATTAACATCTTTTGGAAGCAGTGAATACAAAGTAACATTCAAGGGGAGGAAGTGTGGGCCATGTTACGGGTACTTATAAACCGGCAACTAGATTTGAAAGCTTGATTGCATATGGCTAGTTTAAAATGTTAATAAAAGCTGATTATACTCCACGCAATCAAATCAGTTGTTGTTTCGTTGAACGTCCTAAATAACAATGTTCCAGTCATGTTGGGATGATAATCAAAATAGGAATATTATTACATGCACTTGTTTCAAAATCATATTCTTTTTTTTTTTTTTTTTTTTTTTTTTTTTTTTTTTTTTGATCTGTGGTCAACATCAAACTAGTTCGAGATTTTGTTATTTTGATATTTACAGTGTCACTTCTCTTCTTATTCTACACAAACAATAACTCCGTCTACTTATTATTCCGTCTGTGGTTAGTCGTTTTGCTACATGAGTTGCATGTACATGACTATGTTCAAAAAGAAAAAAAATAAGAGACCGATGATCAGTCTGTGCAGAAGCGCTTTTTGGTTGTTATTATTATCATTATTTTTATTTTATTTCTTTTTTTTTTTTCACTTTTAAAAGTTTACGAGATCAATATAACCTTGACGTTGAACGTACGAGTTAAAGTTTATTCATTTCAAAATAAAATATTTATCAATGACGATATCCAAAAGTCATATTTCAAAATAAAACTCAGAAAACGGAACAAATCTCCTACTTATACCTTTCTACAGGTAAATCTAAACCTTAAAAATAGACAAACTCGGCGCATTCGATGCCTGAGGGCATATTACCTAGGCGATAGTTTTTATCTTGAATGTCTAACAGATATTAGGCTCGCTAACTCCCGCTGGTATTGGAAATCCGATGGTCAAGCTTCTTATAGCAGATTAATTCCCCTGATCTTCATTTCTGCACATGTTACAGGTCAATTGGTCCTCTGGTTTGACAATTATAAAAGCTTGCCTGCGGATCATCCGGAAACCGTGAATAATACACGTACAGATACGTACATTACGGAAAAATACGAAAGCCCTATCCGCAGCGTCTGCAGTGTGACCTAGGCATAAGATATATCAACGAATTTACGAGGCTTCATGTACCTCAATTGAATTGGACAAAATACAGAGAGCTAATTCTTTAGGTGCAGCCTAAACATGCCGTGACGGTGGTTTATGCTTATTGAGTTCGACTTTGATCTCTCTTCCTTCTTTAATAGATGGTCCGGCCGATAAACAGATACGAATGTTCAAAACCCAGCTTACCTGAGTACCAGAATGAATCCGGCCAGAATATAAAAGTTACCTGAAGTCGGCTTCCACAATTTCCACAAGCTAAATCATACTAAATCATAATGAGATATTTTGTTAAATTCTTTTATCAGATAATTTTCACATACGCTAATGACAACAATAGATTTATGAAATGTGTCTAATTGGTGCAATATAAATGTGTCACAATGATAGTTTAGGCCTGAAATGAGTTAATTTTATGGGTTTTAATGATTTTCTGCCATTTTCATGTTTTCATTAATAGTCAATAATGTGCAAAGTAGATGTTTTGCATTACTTATCATAGAATAAAAGGGCTATATCTAAGATTTAAAAAAGACCAAGTTCAATGGTCTAGGATCAGTAACAGCAGAGGTATGATCGATTTTCTACGTCTCTCCCCATAATTTCTATATAAAAATGTTAACAGAATAAAACATAGCGTAAAACGCTTACACTTCCAGAGGGCAGAAAACAGGATTTGATAGCTTTTTTCAAAATACTTTCAGAAAATCATGGTGCAGAAAATTCTCCGTTGGGGGGGGGGGGGGGGTTCGCCCTACTGGCCATCAGCCTATAGTTTGACAAAATGTAGTAGCAAAGGGAAGAATATACATTTTGATTCATACTCAGTATGTGTTTCCAACCGGTGTAAATCAAGTTTAAGCCCGGTGATCCACATTTTTTACTATCTCAGTAGAAAAAAAGAAAACATACCATTAATATAACAAAATTGTAACCTCCTTAAATAATATAAACTGTAGGAACAGTTTTCAGAAACATTACGAAAACACGCCCATGCAATGTACATTGTTTTTTTTTTCAGTTGTTAAATTTGAAAAATAATCATGAGAAAATTTTTGATCGTTTTCTTATTTTTGCTCAAAACATGGATTGTGGGTACACGTTAGAACCGCCTCGCCGAGGCGGTTCTAATAAATACCCACAATGTATGTTTTGGAACAAAAATAAGAAAAAAAAGTATACCCCTGCATACCCCAGTTTTGCTATTTAAATGTGGGATATATTTTACACTGACATGTTTTGCTGAATAAATGTCAAATGGTTCATGACTCTTGGCATATCATTACTATGTACTTCCACCTTCGTAGAGGGTATACTTTACAAAATCTTAACAGAAAGATGATTATGCTAAACGTATTTGGCTGTATTGATTTTTAGTTTTTCATTCATTTAATGTATACATTTTTGTAGGTAGGATAGAAATATACTCCTCAAAAATTTCTAAGGGCCACTATATTATTTTCCATATATCGCAATGTTAAGTTACCCAAATAAAACCCACATTTAATGTACATCCCAAAGGTCGCAGAATGGCCGTCCTATATGCATTATTTTAGGTATTGTCCCGAGGTAACTGACTACCAGACATTCGGAAAAAGAAAACACCATGCAAAGCCCATAGAACAGTTTTGGCATTTTTCGAAAATCATGAGATTATGGCACTTTTCTGAAATTCCATAGATTCACAAAAATTCAACTCCAATTTGATTTTTCTGTTAAAGATAGTCTAATAAGCATTGCGGCAAATGTTGTTTGTGTAAAATTAATTTTTTCTTATGATGGTCATGTTTGAGCTTATTTTGGAAAAATGCAACTTTTTGGCAAAATTTAAGATTTACAAAAAAATCTATCTGGACTTTGACATGGCATTTCCGGTTTCAAATTTCTTATAGTCAGTAACTTCGAGGCATTATTTAAAGATAATGCAAATGAAGAAGGGAATTGGTTCCTGATGATTGGCATTAAATTTGAGTTGAACTGGGAGTGCATTACACTACGATATATGGTAAATAATACAGTGGCCCTTAGAATGTTTTGAGGAGTATATATAAATAGTTTTGTTTACATTGCCAAAACGCACAGCCTAGAGTTAGAACACCCCCCTCTGTTAAGCAATCATATTTCCTAAGCGAGCGCGTTTAGTGTATCTAAAGGCCGCTTGCTTAAGAAAGGTTGGACTGTATTTGATACAGTAATCTTGAATTGCACATGTAGTATATTTAAACCAACTTACCACGAAAACAGCTAAACATAGAGTAAGCCATACTAAAACTGCTTTGCTTGACATCTCGGGAACTGTACAGAATAAAAATAACAATATCAGTATACGAATATATGATACTCATACAAAGAAATATTTACATTAAGCCTAGGCCAAAATGGCATTTACGGATAGCTTCAGTTGATTTTGTTTTAGTTTAAGTTAGGGGTGGGTGGCCTAAATAATTTGGCATAGGGAAAATAGTATGTTATCGGATTTACGAAAATACCCTTGCACTTACCTGTGAAATTACTGTAGAGCGGTATATTGAAACGAATTGAAAAACCATACAAAATGTTTAAAATGACACTTTTTTTCATTTAACTGAAATCTTAAGCTCACCTGAGCCGAAGGCTCACAGGTGAGCTCATATTATACCCGGCCATGCTCCGGCGTCCGGCGTCGTGCGTCGTCCGTCCATTTTCAAGGATCTTCTCCTCTGAAACCACTTGGCCAATCAAGGCCAAACTTCATGTAGATCATCCTTAGGAAAGGGGGACGAAAGTTTGTATAATTGGTCCAGGTCACATGGCCAAGATGGCCGCCATGGCAAAAACCTTTAAAAATCTTCTTCCAGAACCAGAAGGCATATGATTTTGAAACTTGGCATGAAGCATCAGGCAATAGAGCTCTACAAAGTTTGTGTACATCATGACCCCGGAACGACCTTGACATATTTTACGGCAAGGTCAACATAGGTCGCCTATGCACTTGAACGGGGAAAATTAAAAAAAATGTGATTTGAAGGGCAAAACTTGCAGAAAATGGGCAAATGGACAGAATATTTATGTTTATGAAAGCTATTTGTCCCCAGGTGGTTGTCTGCCCCTGCCCCGGGGCTATATATATGTGTATGACCATAATATTCAAACATTTCTCAACTCGCTTGGCCAATCAAAGCCACACTTAATGTGGAACATTGTTAGAAAGGGAGAATGAAAGTTTGTATAAATGGTCATGGTCACATGACCAAGATGGTCGCCATTGCTATAAATAGAAAAAAAAATAATCTTCTCAAGAACCAGAAAGCCTATGTATTTGCAACTTGGTATAATGCATCAGACAATGGAGCTCTACAAAGTTTGTATAAATCAAGGCCCTGAGATGACCTTGGCCTATTTTACGGCAAGGTCAACATATGTTGCTTATGCATTTGAATGGTGAAACTTGTTAAAATGAGATTTAAAGGGTATAACTTGCAGGAAATGGCTAAATGAACTGGAGATTTAAGATTCTGAAAAGACCCGAGAGGTTGGTCAGCCCTTGCCCCGGGCATTATACATGCATATAGCCATAATATTCAAAGATCTTCTTCTCTAAAACCACTGTTCCAATCGAAGTCAAATTTTATAGGAAGTGTGATTATAAATTAACCAGGTCACATGGCCAAGATGGCCGCCATTGCCCATATATGGTAAAAACCTTTCAAACATCTTCTTTGCAGGAACTGCTGAACCTGTTGCAAGGAAAAATGATATATAGCATTGAATACTAGAGTACTACAAAGTGTGTGTAAATCATGATCCAGTGATGACCTTGGCAGATTTTACGACAAGGTTAACATAGGTCACATATGGAGAAAACTTAAAATGACACTGAAGGGAAAAACTGCCAGGTAATGGGCAAGTAGACAGAATATTTATGAATTTGAATTTGAAAAAACGAAATTAACCCCAGTGGGTATTCTGACTCTGACTCTGACTCTTGGTCTGTATACATGTACATGTATATAACCTTTATAGTCAAACAAGTTTATTGGTATATATCTCAGATCTCAGTTGAGCATTTACAGGACCATTTGTCCTCTGGTTTATAAGTTATAGTCATGATATTTATAATTTACCATACAATGTATTATGAAAATATACGAAACAAGTATTCCTCTTGTTTCTTCTTTTTGCGATTGAAAATTCGTCCCAATTGGAAAATTCGTCCATATTAATTCTATAGACTCGGTAGGAATTGTTCGAAAAGGCATAAAAAGCCATTGTTAGCCTTACATTTCATTATGTTGGGATTTTCGGCACCACTTACAAAATTTTTTATCACCATTTACAAAAGCTTATAACATATAATCTGATATGTTTAATAACAAAATAAAAAATACTATATTTCGTCCATTTGACTAAGAAGATGCAAAAGTACGCGTTTCGCAACAGCCGTCCTGACTTACGATCAGAAATGTCTAAATCTAAACCGGTTTGATAAATGAAGATACTGTGTTTAATACGAGCAGCGTTAATTTCAGATTTTTTTTTCAACCCGTCTGGTAGAAAAATCCCAGTGGTACACTGGGTTAGTTTAGTCCATAAGAGGCCCTTTAAGCATGGATGCCAGATCTGAAAGTGGTGCAGATTTTTTTCAGTGTCATGAATGTCTGGCTTTCGCTGCCAGTTTTGTAAAGGGTCATTGACGAAGGTTCATTACCCGAAATTGTACAATATGGCCCACCTTCTCTCTTTGAATGTTTGTACTGCTTCCAAAGGATCTAACAATTATATTTTATTTTTTATAAGCTAAAAAACACACCCGCACTAAATTCGCATACATTACTCTGATAAATGGGGGAGACCTACAAAATCAGTCATAAGTCAGCTGCCACTAAGCCTTGAGCACTGAACTATATACCAAATTACAGCTAGAACATTGGCCTAACTACCCATGTTAACTAATGCAAATGCTTTAATTTGCATATTCATGAATATTAATTTCAATCATCATAAAAAGTTAAAACCATAATAAATATTAAAACATGGAGAAAACAATATAAAACACCACGAGTAAACTAATTACAGCCACTTTCCATTATTGTGGCATAATCGTAATTTATGGAATTGGCAGCTTCTTTCTCGCAATTGACATATGAACATTACCTCATTTGCATATCTGTGAATATTAAGGACAAGTTTGAACAATATGCATAAGTATTAAGTAGGAGAAACAGATGACAAATGCTGGTATATCTATACAGATATGTAGGTTTAGTGTATGTCTGGCTACTGAACTTGATTTATGAGATTACACATAATTGTAGCTCTATCATTCACTGACATGTTTTACAAATAATCAAATTTGCATAATCGTGAAGATTAAATGCATTAAACATTTCAGAAAACTATATAAACCTGTAAATAGCTACAAAAGGTCCAAGCCATCATTGTTTGGCATGGTGCTTTTCAATCATTGATACCATTTGGCATATTTTCTAGTATCATGAACATATACAGCTCGGTTTCTAAAATAACATGCATGCCCCTGCAATGTCGCAAAATAAATTGACCCCATGCCCTGTATTGCAGTATTGCATGGATCATTGCTGGATCATTGCTGGATGGCTATTAGTCTGGCCTGAATGAAACTTCTACATTTTGTATAAGCATTCATGTGTGTTAAACTGGTATTTAGCTTATATTGATCATGAGCAGTCCGATTTGACAGAAAGCTGCATTCGGCGTGTACCAAATTCCGACAGATTTGATGTCAAGTTTTCAAGTTTTGGCGATTAGTATTTTGTATGTACTGTAAATATTGCCCCTTTCTGGCATGAATGTTGTTCATTGACATCTATTGTAGATACCTTAAAACTTGCACTACATGCGCTAAAGTACAGAAGTAGAAATGGAATATCTAATTATACAAACTGCCTTGTATAATGCTACCTTGCAAATGCATGTTTTCAGCACATAAATTGTCTGCAAGTCTATCAAATTTAAAAACTTGGCGTCTGAAAATACCATTAACAGTTGACATGCTTTTTAAAGAGAGTTGCGATAGAATTGTATCTAAAATGCAATGCGTACCTGCCTAGGACAATGTTTTAAGTTATGCAATGACATTCTTAAACATATATTTATTAAGAACACTTGATGGGTTTTGAATACAACTGATTGAGATAGTGTGACTAGTGATTTTATTAAGACGGCTTATAGCACAGTAAGATGGAAGTAAACAATTAGAGCAGTTTGCTTCCTTGAAACATGTCTGTAATGAAGGAAATGGCGTCTATTTAATCATTATTTCAGTACTTTAAAGGTATTGCGAAAGCAGTGCAAGTTTTAAGGTATATCAAATAGAAGTCAAGGAATAACATTAAGGTCAGTAAGTGGCAATATTCACACTACTTTCGTAATACCAATCGCCAAAACTTTAAAACTTGACATTAAATTTGCCGGAATTTGGTACACGCCGAACGCAGCTTCCTGTCCAATCGGACTGCTCATGATCAATATAAACTAAATACCAGTTTAACACACATGAATTAATACACACAATGTAGAAGTTTCATTCAGGCCAGACTAATAGCCATCCAGCAATGATCCATGCAATGCAGGGTACGGGGTCAATTTATTTTGCGACATTGCAGGGGTTTGTTATTTTTGAAACCGAGCTGTATGATAGTTATCTCATTAGCACAGTCATGAATATTAATGAAAACCTTTGGAATTTGCGAAAAAGCGTGGAAAATGTAAGGTGGTATTCCATTTGTATATGGGCTGGCAAGTGACAAAAGGAACTAAAGATGGTATCAAGAGATAATAATGTAAAATTCCTTGTATCATGAACACATATGACAATTATCTCATTTTCATATTCATGAATATTAGTAAATACACGTATAAGAAACAAACTTTTATGTTAACTTTGTTTATACCATTCGCACATTACAGTTATCAATTATGGGAGGTCGAAGATGTCACCGGAACAATCTGGATAATCTAGATTAACATTGAAGACATAAGACCGAGGGTGAGGTGAGAAAGATAACAATAGCTCCCCATCCTGGTTGTTAGACGACATAAACAAAGACAGAGGCTACACCTAACGTAGCCCTGAAAGGCACCCCGGTTTGATCAATGACTTCAAAAATAATAATAAAAAACACTTATAGCTAATAACTCATTTACATTCTCGTCGAGGAGACGCCACACATACGTCACACATACGCCACTCATACATAGCAGATACAAAAGGTAGGCGGTACATACGCCACGGTTACGTAGCATGTTTACCGCTACGTACGTGTGGGGTATACGGAGTATGAGCTACGTGTCTACGGCGTACCTGCCACGTTGCTTTCGTATGTACGACGTATGTGTGAAGTATGTACGTTGTATCGGATAATCTACGTACGTGCTACGAATTTTTAAGTGCACACATGAAAACGTAGCACTCAGGCGTAAGAAGAGTATGAGCTACGTATAGAGGAGTATAAACTACTTATGCTCCAGTATGTCAGGGACGTACATGTACGTGTGACGTACCTTTCGTATCTTGATACACCATACATATGCGAGTAGATGTTCAATAGTATGACAGCGGTATGTTTTTTATATTTACGTTTTTTTATTTAAAAGTTACCTTAGTTATCTTTAACTTACAATATTATAATTTATTTCTAGTGTGCCCCCCCCCCTCCACCCACGGGACCCAGCATGTCCTTTCGACAGTTTATGTGTTTTTCACATTCACACATCATATCAAAGTGGCATTCTGGGTCATCAAAATGGCATTCTGGGTCAAGGGGGGGGGGCGGCAGGGTCAGCAAGGCGGAAATGTATGTTTTCCTGAAATTTTCCATGAACTAAAATAAGCACTGACGTTATGGACAATTTAAGGACATCAACTGTAAAATTGTAAACATTCATGGTCGTATTTCTTGTCAAACCGGTATCAGGGTAAGTATATTTAGGTTCTGTAGAAGTATTTATAGAGATACAGTACATGTTCAAAAGTAAATTTGCTTTTAATCTATGTGTATTGCATTAATGCTTAGAAATGTGAATTCCCAAACTAATGTTAAAACTGACATAAATTATGCCATTTACATTCAAACTATGCAACGACACCGAATAATAATAAAGAGCTAGGCATTTTCTACAAGCATCTGGATATCTTCTTAAATGTGATTTACACACCCAAAACATGTGCATTTTGCAGTTTCATGATGATCAAGCATGATTTGGGAAAAATGTCCGGAGGCTGGCAGCAGTTTAGCATTAAAATGAAGTCCACAAATCATGTCATTTGTTATATATATCAGCAGTAAGACAAATAACAACTATTCAAGAAAAATCTGAAACTTAGACCACTGAATCATGTTTATTACACCCCGTGTTTAGGACAATCTCAAAATGTTGTGTGTTATAAAAAGATACACACAAGGAAAATCATTTACTATATTTTTCCAGAATCTGCTCTACATGAACCATAAGTAATTTTCTCAAAACAAATGAGTTTCTGGATAGTCAAATATCTTGTCTGATATAGAAGCCAGGTGAAATGCAGAATTTTTTGTGCTGTTGGCGCCTTATGTATGTTTTCATATTTTTAGTTAAGTTAAGGTAACTGAGTGGCCACCTATTGGGAAAATAGCTGCTCATTCGGCTTACGATATGTTTCATGGTATAAGTACCTGATTGTTAGTTTGTTTTTTTCCCACCTCGGTTTTTGGAGTGGGAATCTTTTTTCTGATTGCGCCTTTTCCTGATCTTTGCTTACTTGTACCTTTCCATTCGCGTGCAAAAGGAATTCATCAGCTGTTCATGGCGGTAATTTCATCTAAAATGCTTGTTTTTTGGTCATTTTTTTCAGAAGCCGGAACACCATACTGGAGCTTTGCATGATTAAAATTGTTAACTTTTGCGATAAAGAGTTACTATTCATAATAGAGATACATCTATAATATATTATATTTTAGAACTTTGGTGCAATTTGAAATAATAACACGCTTGATATGACCAGTTTTCTGTTCGAGGGTATGTCCGCGCGGGGCAGGTGTCAAAACTTGATAAAATGTGATGGTTTTGCTTGTGAAACGGCGATGAAGTATGTTGTAACGTTTGATCCTGAAAGAACGTTCAATCAACAACATTTTCTGAATGTCTGGGTCTTGGCGGCAGTTTAGTTTGATTGATAACTGTGAATAAAATTGCAGATGCATTCCGAAAAAAATGATTAAAAGTTTTCATAAAAGCTAACATCTTGTCGGTTACTAATTTACAAATGTCATAAATTATGTTTTGATGCTCGATACATCATCTGAGATAATAAACGGCGGCGGGAGGGCACTCGTCGTACATGATCAGTGCATGAAAATGATTTCATATATTCAACCGGTCGTCAGAGAACTTAGCGACAGTTGGCACAGATCTGCATTTGACAGATATCCAAGGATTCTATTCGGAGCTAAACACATTGCAGTACTCTAGTCTTAATTACTATTATGTCAAGTTTCATTGCAATATGCTAAGCAGCTTCTGAGAAGAAGATTTACTCAATCTGTGAGTCCTCGTTTTTGATTTATCATGGTTTTTGTCATGATTTACTTGTTTGATGATTCATCGACTAGTTAGAGAATCACCACGAGGACCGAACAACTAACTGAATGTTTTGAATCACTGCAGAAGCTGAGGGTGATGTTAGGTACCTGTAAAATCGATTTAAGCCCGCCAGTAATTTTATATTACTGAACGTTCCAAGGCGATACTTCTGTGGTGGTTCTTATTGTTTTATATCTTGGTGTCTAAATATGTGTGTTGTTTTCATATATTTTTAGTTAAGGTAATTGAGTGACCACCTATTGGAAAAATAGCTGCTCATTCGGCTAACGATATTTTATTCATGGTATAAGTACCTGATTGTTAATTATTTTTTCCCATCTGGGATTTTGGAGTGGGAATCGCTTTCTGTTTGTGTCTTTTTCTGATCGTTGCCTACTTGTACCTACCTTAACCAGTACTTGAAAATGTGCAATAAGTTAAAATCAAAGTAAAGGTCGGGGTTGGACGTACATCATAGTGTATGTCATGTTCAGATGTCACTATAACAAAAATTCAGTATTTGTGCACACCAACTGCTAATCGATGTGCATACCATGTTGAGATGCCACTCTTATCAAGGTGCACTTGTCTCTCAAATCATGTGCACAAAAGGGGAGTTTCCTGCAACCTTAAGGTCGACTTCCACTGTTACTTTAGGAGGAACTTATTTCCAGTACGTGGGTTTAATCTTTATTTAAGAAATAGATCAGCTCTAGCAGTGAATTGTTGAGTAATAATTCATTGTTTTGAGGTCAGTTGTAAAGAAGATCAAATCACGAGCGCGTAGCGCGAGTGATTTATCTTCTTACAACTGACCGACAAACAGTGAATTATTACTCAACAATTCACGCACTTGAGCTGATCTATTTCGATTCTCACACACAATAAACGGAATAAATGTTGCTGAAACCGTCGATATCGTTCAGCTTTCCGCCATTGCATTGCGGATATCCCGCCAAATATTTGACTGTAATACTGGTATTTACACACACTTATTACGTTTGTTGTGCGCTAAAACGACGTTTCACCGTTGTTGGATAGCTGACGTCACAAATGGCGCAAAGTAACGTCACGCTTATTCGCCCAGTGAAATTGTTGCACAATATAACACGTTTTTTACCATTGGCTATATAGGCGAGGTGTGTTAGAATTATTGTTTTTGATAATTTTAGTCATCATTATGTGTTATTGATACTCGTTAATCAGAGTTTAGAATATTTGCATAACTAACCAAGAAAAAAGACAATATTTAATCTCTTACGTAACACCAAAGTTTTTGGCCTAGTAAATAAATCAAATGTCTGCATTTCGGGAGACCAAATGAATATATTGGCATCTACAGCTGTATAGATACAAGGTGGATCAAATATGTCCAAGGGCACTGCCTCTGTTTTTTTTTTTTTTTTTTTTTTGTATTTGTTTGGCAAACGTTCTCAAATATATCAAAATACGTACAGATGTATTAGCTTTGTAAGAAAATGCGAATATTGTAATATTAACTCGGACTGAGAAATAAGGACGAGGAACCAAACATATGAAAATGACGAAGCCTTAAAATGTTCATGTGCATTGTACTTTACTTATATACCCCATATCTTTCAATCAAACGTGCACCTAATCCAAATTCATTAACTGAAACGATTGTTACTTTTCCCAACTTACTTTTTTGTCTGAATATCTTGTCCTTTTACAGAATAACAAATGCACAGCTTGTGTTCAATCTACTGACAAAATGTTGCTAAATCGACCCATATTATAAAAGCACATGGCAAAACCTTTCAGCTCAGCCAATGCCAACTGGTGTTTCCTTTTGCTCCAGATTTTCAGTGATGCTGATTGGAACACATGGATCTCCAGTCGCCTGGCAGCTTAATGTATTTGTAAATCCTCGTTTTGATTCATCATCGTATTTTTAATAAGGAGCATTGACTCTGTGGAATGTATATGCATATATGTTAGCAACCTAAAACACAATTATTAAGCTGTCAATATTGATCTTAGCCTTTTTCATTGAAAATAAAAATTCCATGATATTAATGCTCATATATTTGGATAATTTATTATTATTTGTTGGAAATATTAGTTCCAGTTGGGACAGGAGTCTAAAAGTCATTAAAAAAAGTTTTGCCTGCATGCTCACGATTTTTGGCACTAGTGTTTCTATTTTAGAGTGTTTAACTCAGATACACAAAGAAATCATGTTAAAGTCACCAAAATTGTATTTGTTTGCAATATAAAATGCAATAAGGAAAGTATTTAGGCGGTAACCTGCACCTTTACAATCTGTTATTAATTCAAGCTCATAAAATTTTCAAACATGCATGTTACTTGAAATGTGGTTGTTTCACGAAGATTTTTTGTTTCTGATTATTTTACAAGCACAACATTCATTGCAACTTTATGCTAAAAGGTACAAGTAGGCAACGTCCAGGAAAAGACGCAATCAGAAAGAGAATCCCTCTCCAAAAACCTAGGTGGGAAAAATAAACTAACAATCAGACAGTTATACCATGAAAACATAACGTAAGCCAAATGAGCAGCTATTTCCCCAATAGGTGGTCACCCTGTTACTTAAACTGAACTAAAATATAAAAACGTACATAAGGCGCAAACAGTACAAAAAGTTTTAACACCGAGACATAAAACTATAAGAACTAGAACAGAGTATCATATGTATCACATTGAAACGTTCAGTTATATAAAATTACTGGCGGGCTTAAATCGAGTTTACAGGTACCTAACCTCACCTTCAGCTTTTGCAGTGGTTCACAACATTTAGTTAGTCGTACGGTCCTCGTGGTGAAAATCGAACTACTCAATAAATTATCCAGGACAAACAAATAAATCATGATTACGACCCTGATGAATCAAAAACGAGGACTCACAGATTGAGTAAGCTGCCCGAGGATGAAGATCATTGGGCGCAAAATAAATTCCGGATCAAAAGAAAAACACCAGTTGAACCCCGGTGGCAAGAGACAAGAAGCTCCGGCTCCAGCCAACTAAAATGAATTGTTTTAAGTGGGGGCCATCCTAGTTTGACGCCCGACCCACTGGCGTGCAATTAAAGAAACCAGCATAGTAACAACCACGATTGGGTTAAAATCTAAGCATGCAGACTGTCGCTTAACATTTAAGTTGTATCCCACACGTTTGTAACGTGTAATGATTTTTCCGAACTGTAAAAAAAATCTTTTTCTCCCTGTAAGTTTCTTAAACTTGTAAACCAAGTCACCATAAATTTCTGGTTCCGAAAGGCCCTCGCGTAAAAGGGTCTTTAGTACAACACCAAATTTGGAAATCATTTCATAGTGTCTGCGATAAAATTCAGAAAATGTTTTTCGAAGTTTATGATACCGATAGCACTGCTGGAGAAGTTTGACATTAATTTCGCATCATGATTGCAGACTCTAGCAAACCTAATAAGTTATATTATTATTATTAATAGTATTATTATTATTATTATTATTATTATTATTATTATTATTTTTATTATTGACTTTTACGTTTCTTTAAAGCTGTTCACTCAAAATAGAGAGGTTGCGAAAGGGTAGAGCAGTTTTTCTTCAAATATAATTCTTACAATGTTTATTGTCGAATAAAAGGTGATTTTGGTTCAGTACACCGTTACGGTCAGCATCATGATGATTTAGTATTTGTGCACACCAACTGCTAATCGATGTGCATACCATGTTGAGATGCCACTCTTATCAAGGTGCACTTGTCTCTCAAATCATGTGCACAAAAGGGGAGTTTCCTGCAACCTTAAGGTCGACTTCCACTGTTACTTTAGGAGGAACTTATTTCCAGTACGTGGGTTTAATCTTTATTTAAGAAATAGATCAGCTCTAGCAGTGAATTGTTGAGTAATAATTCATTGTTTTGAGGTCAGTTGTAAAGAAGATCAAATCACGAGCGCGTAGCGCGAGTGATTTATCTTCTTACAACTGACCGACAAACAGTGAATTATTACTCAACAATTCACGCACTTGAGCTGATCTATTTCGATTCTCACACACAATAAACGGAATAAATGTTGCTGAAACCGTCGATATCGTTCAGCTTTCCGCCATTGCATTGCGGATATCCCGCCAAATATTTGACTGTAATGCTGGTATTTACACACACTTATTACGTTTGTTGTGCGCTAAAACGACGTTTCACCGTCTAACGCTGCTTTGTGGGATAGCTGACGTCACAAATGGCGCAAAGTAACGTCACGCTTATTCGCCCAGTGAAATTGTTGCACAATATAACACGTTTTTTACCATTGGCTATGTAGGCGAGGTGTGTTAGAATTATTGTTTTTGATAATTTTAGCCATCATTATGTGTTATTGATACTCGTTAATCAGAGTTTAGAATATTTGCATAACTAACCAAGAAAAAAGACAATATTTAATCTCTTACGTAACACCAAAGTTTTTGGCCTAGTAAATAAATCAAATGTCTGCATTTCGGGAGACCAAATGAATATATTGGCATCTACAGCTGTATAGATACAAGGTGGATCAAATATGTCCAAGGGCACTGCCTCTGTTTTTTTTTTTTTTTTTTGTATTTGTTTGGCAAACGTTCTCAAATATATCAAAATACGTACAGATGTATTAGCTTTGTAAGAAAATGCGAATATTGTAATATTAACTCGGACTGAGAAATAAGGACGAGGAACCAAACATATGAAAATGACGAAGCCTTAAAATGTTCATGTGCATTGTACTTTACTTATATACCCCATATCTTTCAATCAAACGTGCACCTAATCCAAATTCATTAACTGAAACGATTGTTACTTTTCCCAACTTACTTTTTTGTCTGAATATCTTGTCCTTTTACAGAATAACAAATGCACAGCTTGTGTTCAATCTACTGACAAAATGTTGCTAAATCGACCCATATTATAAAAGCACATGGCAAAACCTTTCAGCTCAGCCAATGCCAACTGGTGTTTCCTTTTGCTCCAGATTTTCAGTGATGCTGATTGGAACACATGGATCTCCAGTCGCCTGGCAGCTTAATGTATTTGTAAATCCTCGTTTTGATTCATCATCGTATTTTTAATAAGGAGCATTGACTCTGTGGAATGTATATGCATATATGTTAGCAACCTAAAACACAATTATTAAGCTGTCAATATTGATCTTAGCCTTTTTCATTGAAAATAAAAATTCCATGATATTAATGCTCATATATTTGGATAATTTATTATTATTTGTTGGAAATATTAGTTCCAGTTGGGACAGGAGTCTAAAAGTCATTAAAAAAAGTTTTGCCTGCATGCTCACGATTTTTGGCACTAGTGTTTCTATTTTAGAGTGTTTAACTCAGATACACAAAGAAATCATGTTAAAGTCACCAAAATTGTATTTGTTTGCAATATAAAATGCAATAAGGAAAGTATTTAGGCGGTAACCTGCACCTTTACAATCTGTTATTAATTCAAGCTCATAAAATTTTCAAACATGCATGTTACTTGAAATGTGGTTGTTTCACGAAGATTTTTTGTTTCTGATTATTTTACAAGCACAACATTCATTGCAACTTTATGCTAAAAGGTACAAGTAGGCAACGTCCAGGAAAAGACGCAATCAGAAAGAGAATCCCTCTCCAAAAACCTAGGTGGGAAAAATAAACTAACAATCAGACAGTTATACCATGAAAACATAACGTAAGCCAAATGAGCAGCTATTTCCCCAATAGGTGGTCACCCTGTTACTTAAACTGAACTAAAATATAAAAACGTACATAAGGCGCAAACAGTACAAAAAGTTTTAACACCGAGACATAAAACTATAAGAACTAGAACAGAGTATCATATGTATCACATTGAAACGTTCAGTTATATAAAATTACTGGCGGGCTTAAATCGAGTTTACAGGTACCTAACCTCACCTTCAGCTTTTGCAGTGGTTCACAACATTTAGTTAGTCGTACGGTCCTCGTGGTGAAAATCTAACTACTCAATAAATTATCCAGGACAAACAAATAAATCATGATTACGACCCTGATGAATCAAAAACGAGGACTCACAGATTGAGTAAGCTGCCCGAGGATGAAGATCATTGGGCGCCAAATAAATTCCGGATCAAAAGAAAAACACCAGTTGAACCCCGGTGGCAAGAGACAAGAAGCTCCGGCTCCAGCCAACTAAAATGAATTGTTTTAAGTGGGGGCCATCCTAGTTTGACGCCCGACCCACTGGCGTGCAATTAAAGAAACCAGCATAGTAACAACCACGATTGGGTTAAAATCTAAGCATGCAGACTGTCGCTTAACATTTAAGTTGTATCCCACACGTTTGTAACGTGTAATGATTTTTCCGAACTGTAAAAAAAATCTTTTTCTCCCTGTAAGTTTCTTAAACTTGTAAACCAAGTCACCATAAATTTCTGGTTCCGAAAGGCCCTCGCGTAAAAGGGTCTTTAGTACAACACCAAATTTGGAAATCATTTCATAGTGTCTGCGATAAAATTCAGAAAATGTTTTTCGAAGTTTATGATACCGATAGCACTGCTGGAGAAGTTTGACATTAATTTCGCATCATGATTGCAGACTCTAGCAAACCTAATAAGTTATATTATTATTATTAATAGTATTATTATTATTATTATTATTATTATTATTATTTTTATTATTGACTTTTACGTTTCTTTAAAGCTGTTCACTCAAAATAGAGAGGTTGCGAAAGGGTAGAGCAGTTTTTCTTCAAATATAATTCTTACAATGTTTATTGTCGAATAAAAGGTGATTTTGGTTCAGTACACCGTTACGGTCAGCATCATGATGATTTAGTATTTGTGCACACCAACTGCTAATCGATGTGCATACCATGTTGAGATGCCACTCTTATCAAGGTGCACTTGTCTCTCAAATCATGTGCACAAAAGGGGAGTTTCCTGCAACCTTAAGGTCGACTTCCACTGTTACTTTAGGAGGAACTTATTTCCAGTACGTGGGTTTAATCTTTATTTAAGAAATAGATCAGCTCTAGCAGTGAATTGTTGAGTAATAATTCATTGTTTTGAGGTCAGTTGTAAAGAAGATCAAATCACGAGCGCGTAGCGCGAGTGATTTATCTTCTTACAACTGACCGACAAACAGTGAATTATTACTCAACAATTCACGCACTTGAGCTGATCTATTTCGATTCTCACACACAATAAACGGAATAAATGTTGCTGAAACCGTCGATATCGTTCAGCTTTCCGCCATTGCATTGCGGATATCCCGCCAAATATTTGACTGTAATGCTGGTATTTACACACACTTATTACGTTTGTTGTGCGCTAAAACGACGTTTCACCGTCTAACGCTGCTTTGTGGGATAGCTGACGTCACAAATGGCGCAAAGTAACGTCACGCTTATTCGCCCAGTGAAATTGTTGCACAATATAACACGTTTTTTACCATTGGCTATGTAGGCGAGGTGTGTTAGAATTATTGTTTTTGATAATCTTAGCCATCATTATGTGTTATTGATACTCGTTAATCAGAGTTTAGAATATTTGCATAACTAACCAAGAAAAAAGACAATATTTAATCTCTTACGTAACACCAAAGTTTTTGGCCTAGTAAATAAATCAAATGTCTGCATTTCGGGAGACCAAATGAATATATTGGCATCTACAGCTGTATAGATACAAGGTGGATCAAATATGTCCAAGGGCACTGCCTCTGTTTGTTTTTTTTTTTTTTTTTTTTTTTTTTTTTTTGTATTTGTTTGGCAAACGTTCTCAAATATATCAAAATACGTACAGATGTATTAGCTTTGTAAGAAAATGCGGATATTGTAATATTAACTCGGACTGAGAAATAAGGACGAGGAACCAAACATATGAAAATGACGAAGCCTTAAAATGTTCATGTGCATTGTACTTTACTTATATACCCCATATCTTTCAATCAAACGTGCACCTAATCCAAATTCATTAACTGAAACGATTGTTACTTTTCCCAACTTACTTTTTTGTCTGAATATCTTGTCCTTTTACAGAATAACAAATGCACAGCTTGTGTTCAATCTACTGACAAAATGTTGCTAAATCGACCCATATTATAAAAGCACATGGCAAAACCTTTCAGCTCAGCCAATGCCAACTGGTGTTTCCTTTTGCTCCAGATTTTCAATGATGCTGATTGGCACACATGGATCTCCAGTCGCCTGGCAGCTTAATGTATTTGTAAATCCTCGTTTTGATTCATCATCGTATTTTTAATAAGGAGCATTGACTCTGTGGAATGTATATGCATATATGTTAGCAACCTAAAACACAATTATTAAGCTGTCAATATTGATCTTAGCCTTTTTCATTGAAAATAAAAATTCCATGATATTAATGCTCATATATTTGGATAATTTATTATTATTTGTTGGAAATATTAGTTCCAGTTGGGACAGGAGTCTAAAAGTCATTAAAAAAAGTTTTGCCTGCATGCTCACGATATTTGGCACTAGTGTTTCTATTTTAGAGTGTTTAACTCAGATACACAAAGAAATCATGTAAAAGTCACCAAAATTGTATTTGTTTGCAATATAAAATGCAATAAGGAAAGTATTTAGGCGGTAACCTGCACCTTTACAATCTGTTATTAATTCAAGCTCATAAAATTTTCAAACATGCATGTTACTTGAAATGTGGTTGTTTCACGAAGATTTTTTGTTTCTGATTATTTTACAAGCACAACATTCATTGCAACTTTATGCTAAAAGGTACAAGTAGGCAACGTCCAGGAAAAGACGCAATCAGAAAGAGAATCCCTCTCCAAAAACCTAGGTGGGAAAAATAAACTAACAATCAGACAGTTATACCATGAAAACATAACGTAAGCCAAATGAGCAGCTATTTCCCCAATAGGTGGTCACCCTGTTACTTAAACTGAACTAAAATATAAAAACGTACATAAGGCGCAAACAGTACAAAAAGTTTTAACACCGAGACATAAAACTATAAGAACTAGAACAGAGTATCATATGTATCACATTGAAACGTTCAGTTATATAAAATAACTGGCGGGCTTAAATCGAGTTTATAGGTACCTAACCTCACCTTCAGCTTCTGCAGTGGTTCACAACATTTAGTTAGTCGTACGGTCCTCGTGGTGAAAATCTAACTACTCAATAAATTATCCAGGACAAACAAATAAATCATGATTACGACCCTGATGAATCAAAAACGAGGACTCACAGATTGAGTAAGCTGCCCGAGGATGAAGATCATTGGGCGCCAAATAAATTCCGGATCAAAAGAAAAACACCAGTTGAACCCCGGTGGCAAGAGACAAGAAGCTCCGGCTCCAGCCAACTAAAATGAATTGTTTTAAGTGGGGGCCATCCTAGTTTGACGCCCGACCCACTGGCGTGCAATTAAAGAAACCAGCATAGTAACAACCATGATTGGGTTAAAATCTAAGCATGCAGACTGTCGCTTAACATTTAAGTTGTATCCCACACGTTTGTAACGTGTAATGATTTTTCCGAACTGTAAAAAAATCTTTTCTCCCTGTAAGTTTCTTAAACTTGTAAACCAAGTCACCATAAATTTCTGGTTCCGAAAGGCCCTCGCGTAAAAGGGTCTTTAGTACAACACCAAATTTGGAAATCATTTCATAGTGTCTGCGATAAAATTTAGAAAATGTTTTTCGAAGTTTATGATACCGATAGCACTGCTGGAGAAGTTTGACATTAATTTCGCAACATGATTGCAGACTCTAGCAAACCTAATAAGTTATATTATTATTATTATTATTATTATTATTATTATTATTATTTTTATTATTATTGACTTTTACGTTTCTTTAAAGCTGTTCACTCAAAATAGAGAGGTTGCGAAAGGGTAGAGCAGTTTTTCTTCAAATATAATTCTTACAATGTTAATTGTCGAATAAAAGGTGATTTTGGTTCAGTACACCGTTACGGTCAGCATCATGATGATGCTCGATCATCGCCATCATCTTCATCGTTATTATTATCATCAAAATAATATATCATCATTATCATCATGATCGAATATCACCATCATTATCGTAATCGATCATCATCATCCCCATTATCATCATCGCCATTATGATCGATCATCATCATGGGCGATCATCACCATCATCATTATAATAATCGATAATCATCATCGATCATTATGTCGATTATCAACATTATCATCGATCATCATCTACATGATTGTTCATCATCATCATGATCGATCATCATCATGGGCTATCATCACCATCTTATTATAATAATCGATAATCATGATCGATCATCATCATTATTATCATCATCATTGATCATCAGCAGCAGTGATCATCATAACCGATCATCTTCATTATCATTATGATCGATTTTCATCATGATCGATCATCATTATCATCATAATCGATCATGATCATCAGGTGAGGGTGAGGTTATGGCCATGTAAAACCGGTTTAAGCCCGCCAGTAACTTTGTGTTACTGATCGTTCCAAGTCGATACTTCTGTGGTGGTTCTTTTTGTTTTATGTCTTGGTGTTTAAAAAAAATTTTCGTGCTGTTGGCGCCTTATGTATGTTTTCATATTTTTAGTTAAGTTAAGGTAACTGAGTGGCCACCTATTGGGAAAATAGCTGCTCATTCGGCTTACGATTTGTTTCATGGTGTATGTGCCTGATTGTTAGTTTGGTTTTTTCCCACCTCGGTTTTTGGAGTGGGAATCTTTTTCTGATTGCGCCTTTTCCTGATCTTTGCCTACTTGTACCTTTTCATAATCATCATGATCGATCATGATCGAGAATCATCATCATTATCATCCTCATAATGATTGATCGATCATTATCATCATAATCGATCACAATCACCATTGATTATCATGATCGATCATCATCATCATCATCATCATCATCATCATCATCATCATCATCATCATAATCATCATCAGCATCATAATCATCAAAGGACATCATCATGATAATCGATCACCATCACTATTGATCATCATGATCGATCATCACCATTATCATCAAGATCTATCGTCATCATCATAATAATCATCATCATCAGCATTATCAACATGGTCGATCATCATCATCATCATCATCATCATGATCGATCATCATCTTGATCGTCATCATCATCATAATCTTGATCGTCATCATCATCATTAATCATCATCATAATCGATCATCATCATCATCATCATGATCGATCATTATCATCAGCATCGATCATCATCATTATCATCGATTATCATGATCGATCATCATCATCACCATCATCATCATGTCGATCATTATCATTATCATCGATCATCATCTACATGATCGATCATCATCATCATGATCGAACATCATCATCGTCATCATGATAGATCATCATCAGCATCATCATGATCGATAATCATCTTCATCCTTATCATCAAAATCATGCGCGATCGATTGATCATCATTGACACCATCAATATAGATCAATGCAAACTGCAGATTTTGTATGATTAGTCGGTTTGGAGATGAAACACGATTTTTTTTTTATCCGAAGTCGTTTGTTCATTGAGAACAGAACAGAACACAAACTTTATTTTGTAAAAGAATCTCAGGCCACACAAAGGAGGCGTAAGAGAAAAAATTACAACATATATCAGCAAGGTTAACATAGTGACAGTAATTCATTAAAGAGACAAGCATATATGGAAACAGATATGGAGTGTACATGTCAGTCAAATCAGGCTTAGCTTCAATATGCATTAAGCAACCGAGAACGGATCACACAGGTTGAGCATCTTGCTAGCCTGCGTGACCGAGCTCTCGGTTAGGTTTATCATATAATTTTAATCGATGCGAGAGCCATAAGAAAACACGATATAAACTGAGAATGAGTACTGTAGTAGCGTATTTGATTAGCTCAGCCGGTTAGTTTTTTTAATCAGGATTACATGTTGTCAAAAAAATTTTGAATACATCAAACAATATGTTCGCATTGTCGGCTTAACATACAGAATGCATATACATCGAAAAAAATCCACAGCTATACTACAATCTGAGGAGTCGTCAAAGTTACCGACTACCACCTGGAAGTGGTAGTTTTATACAGTATTATCTAGAGTATTATACAGTATTATCTAGAGCTATTAGTTCTGGAAGTTACTTGTAATTACTTTGAAAAATTTTGATTATTCTATGAGTGTCTTTTTATTGGACGATAGGGCCTTCAATTTAAGTACATTAGGTCGACGGTAGTAATAAGGTTTTAGGTGTTCTTTACGTTCATTTTCAAAGAAGGGGCATGTAAGCAGGTAATGGAACTCATCACCAACGTCATTGTCATTCTCAACTGGGAGTTTATGATTAGCCGTTCTTAGCTTCAGTATAGGTAAATAAATATTTCGTGGCAATTCTAGCAAGTATCTTTCTAATTCCATATCGGTTTTAAGCAATGTGTAAGTTCTGCCTTTTGAAGAATCACGTAATTCAGTATGCCATGTTTGAATATTAAGGTCTTTTAGCGTTTGGAAAATCGTATTTCGTTGCTCTTGGGTTGTTAATCGATGTTTTATCAAACAGGTCAATTCTTCAAACTGAAACTAGTATGTTCTTTATGAAACTTATCCACTTTAAGTCACGTCCCTTGTGAAGTTCGTTAAAGTGCATGTTATATAGGGTTTTAGCAATCTTTGAATTACCTCCGTTGACGAGAGATATCCAGTAACCTATCATTCTTGTTTTAATAGTTATGTCCATAGGGTACCTACCTAGTTCGGCGTGCAGCATATAAATCGGGGTGCTTTTCCTTAGGTTTGTTATTTTATGTAAAAAATTGATTATGCACATTTTCAATTAGCTGGGTATTATGGAAACCCCAGATTTCGCAACCATATAGTTAAATTGGGCTAATTGTATGACCAAAAAGGTGAAAATGAATATCGATAGGTAAGTGTAGGTTTCGAGACTTTTTGTAAAGAACGTGTAGAGCTTTCTTTGCCTGGGTAACATTGTGTTTCAAAGCGGAGTAAACGCTTCGGTTTTTTGTTAAAAATAACACCTAGATATTAAAATTCATTGCATATCGAGATTATATGGTCACCAAGTTTAAAATGAAAAACATTGAGAACGATCAGATTCAACATTTTATTCCTGTTTCGCATTCAAAAATTGAATTTTGCGGAGTGCAGAAGCAAAAAGGCAAACTCGTATTCAGTGAAAGAGGAGTTTTTCATATATGACATATTGTGTCATCCGTAGCACAAGAACAAAATGTTGTGATTTTAAATAAATTGGCCTGTAGCTAGGCAAAGATATGAAATACATGTTATAAAAACTTCAGTATCGCCAGAAAAAAGGAAAATGTATTTTTATTTTTTTCCCAAGAGCTTAAAGTGTTCCCGAACTTATTTCCATGTGTATATAATTTCTAAGCACAGTCAAATATTAAAAATAAGGTTTAGAATGTGTCTCTTAACGTGCATATTTTGAATAACCTGGACATTTGTACTGATCTTAAATTAACGAAAAAAAAATACACATATGACAGCTTCCTCACCCTGGTGACCATTTCCTACCTTTTCCATTATGAGAAGTTAGTTGATCAATTGAAATGCAGCGTGTGTTGAAGCGTCACGATTACATCAAACACTGTGCAAAGTTAATTGACCGATTATAATAATAAGGCAGCGCGTGCGTATTGAAACGTCACAATGACGTCAAAAATAACAATTCCGATTCCGGTTGACGATTTTTTTCTATCATTGTACAGAAGAACGAAATAGAAGAGTACATTTTGACCACGTTCTACATCGCCAGCGAGACTGAGGTCTTGTGATTTTTTGCTCTAAATTTTTGAAATTATTCATTAATTGAATTATTCAATGAAAAATGTTAGGACCCTGCTTATTTCCGTTTTCATTTTTTAAATACTTCGGAAGGCTATTGATGCTATTCGAAAACTTTTCATATCTTCGAAAAGTTATGGACAATGTGAAGTACAATTGGTTAATACCAATGCTGATTACCGTATTTAATTGCATGAACGTCGATTACGTCCAGAGAAATATCAAATGAAAATACTGTTGGTATGGGCATAGGAACCCGAAAACTGGTGGTAGGTTAGAATTGTTATTGATTTCTGGAGGTTGACTCATTATAGAACAATAGGATAAATTCATAATCGTCAACAACATTAGCAATGAACTGGTTGAAAGGTATTAAAGCGCCAGGTGATGTTATGTTCCATAAACGTTTGTGATTTCCGGCAAACTATATACATAACACGGAAGAGCTGCTGTCACCTTTGAAGGCAATCACTACGTGCAAATAAATTAAATAATTTTTTTTTTTTTTTTTTTTTTTTTTTTTTTTTTTTTTTCATTTAGTCTGAAATCGTTTTGATCAAATTGAACCTTCTAGATCCCTAGTGGAAATTAATCTTTCAGACGATGAGGTAATTTTATGTTGAATTAAGGGTAAGATTGAATTTAATCTGAGCGTCAGACACGTGTGAATAAGATTCAATCAAGTTCTTTATTTCTAACTTGTTCGACTTACATGCAAGTTTATCTTAATATGATTATATATATATTTTTTTTATTTTCATTCATTTATTATTATTTTTGTTTTGGCGAATCATGTCCATTGGTTTTGATTTATATTTTGTCAACGTAGTAGCATGTTGTTGATCGATTAAGTAACATTTGCGTGTGTGTTTTACTGTCATTAAATGGAAAAAAACAATCTGCAGTAGAGATGATTAAACAGAACTGAAATATTTTAAATATTTTTTTAACTATAACATCTGACTGTGAGTCACTTAAATTTAGATTGTTAGGATAAATTCGAACATCAGATTGCAGGTACGACATTCTTCATATTCACACCTAAATAACGAATATAGTTTTTATGTGATTATCATCATATTTGTGTGTTTACATTTGAACACGGCAAAAAGATTTACCGAAACCTTTTTTTTAGATTTACATCGTTGTTTCAACGCAACACTGTCCTATCTGCTTTTAGAAGTTGTCAGGACGAAGAAAAAACTTAATTTCTTGGATACTCTTATGGATATTTCATAAATATTGATCTTGAAATATGCTCTAAAATGTTTTTGATCGATTTTATTTGAATAATAAAGATATATTTGCAATTATTTCACTTAAGACAGTTTTCCCGTTCTAAACTGACAATTTTGAGCATTGATGTTTCATGTTTTAACTTAAAGCACTGTTGCATACAAAATAAATGTTTGTTTAATATCTCACTCACCGCAACAATGTCCTAATTGATTGTCCTGACCAACTGCCCTAAAGATAATACAATATTGCAACAGAATTATATGTTTTTTACTAAGTTTTTCAATACAGCAGCGGTATTTCCAGGTATATATGAATAATCATTTTACCATAAATTGATTATCTCAAACAAGTGGTCATTTCATATGAAACGAGCGTTATGCGAGTTTCATAAATTTTATATGAAATGATCACGAGTATAAGATTCGTTTAATTCATATGCCTACCTTTACGGAGATATTTTGGTCATTATAAATGTGGAAATTATTTAAAATTGTTGTCACGGACGGCATTACGACGTTATGGGCATTAACTTAAATCTTCATACACGTGTGATCATACGATTTTTATGAAATGGCATAATCTTCTAAATGATCGCAATGTCAAATGAAAAACAATTTTCAGTAATTATCCTCACCCTATAGATTTACTGTACGACGGAAATCCAGAGAACAAGCTGTTACCAGTGGATGAGCACATTTTTTCTGGTAATCGGATGTGATTATGTGTCGCCTTCTAGCGTTGTTTGCTTTTACTTTTGCATTCGTGTCGTGCTATGGCAAAACTGTCACAAAAGATATTTGTAGGAGCATATGAAAGGCATTCTTTATTGATGGGAGTTAAAATAAAATCAACAAAAATCGCAGCATTGTCTCTTCTAGTTTGACAATCGAACACTTTTGCAAAAAATATAATAAAACAACCAGAAGTATGCGCTTTTTGATCTTTCAACATGCCAAATCGAAGTCTGGTGTGATTTGTCTATTTCGAGACTTTCTACAATATGTAACTGTACGTACGAATTTAGAAGAAGTGTGCAACTGTCGCAGAGAAGTAGTGTGCTTTATTTATTGCACCCAGTGGCTACTGTAGACTCTGCGAAGAATTGAGATCTTGAAGGAACTTTGCGCAATACACACACACAACTGCATAAATTTAGTTTAATTATTTATTATGTTATGTAGGCGTCATACCTAGCCGATTTTAACACGCGGTGGACACACGATTATGAAAAGTGTCAATTTCGGCGGGAATGTTGAAGACAACGGGCCATTCGCGAGTGCATCGTTGCCAATCGTATGTCCATCGGTAGATTTTGTAAGCTTTCGGTATCACAATCGAGGGTGGCACCAAAATCTTTGACATGCCAAAAGATTTCAGGAAGGACGCACGGTTGTTCAATGTCGTGTTGAATTCGCGATTACATCTTTGCCTTCGCAAAGCAATCGTGGGGCCATCTTGTCACATCGGGACTACATCGTATTTCTGTCGTGTGGTCATCGGCACCATCGGCTAGGTTTTGCTACACGAAGGCAATACGTGAGACACACGATGTTGCCCGATTGTGTTAGGAACACAACACGAATTCGTGTGACCTTCGCAATGCCATCGTATGAGCATCGTATTTGAAAAATCTAGAACACGACGGCATCAGGATGGAAACACGATATTAACAAAAATGTTGTAATATTTCCCAGGGTAAAGTGGACATGCGAATAATAAAAAAATCAGCACCCACACAACATTTTTCCTAGAAGCTTCAACTGGAATACTGTTAAATCATGGCGGATTTCGAAGAAAAACAATTCAGAAAAAGAAGGCTGCATCACTGATTCTATACATGCATTTTGAGCATTACCAAAAGTTCCTGCAGG
Source organism: Rugalucina vietnamica (assembly GCA_964017185.1). Lineage (NCBI taxonomy): Eukaryota > Metazoa > Mollusca > Bivalvia > Lucinida > Lucinidae > Rugalucina > Rugalucina vietnamica. The sequence continues at coordinate 16,338,259 of OZ024869.1, read as the reverse complement.
AGCAACACCATCTCTTACAGGTATTTGATATGTTTATTGCTCTATCTTTTAAACAGCACCCGATTTTCTTTCTAGTAGACTAGTGCACAACGCAGAGTTCGACAAACCAGCGTTTAAATTACTGACTCAAGAACAGGTTTTTGTCAGTTTCGTGCGAAAGATGGATTCAAAGTACTATCAAACTATCACCATGTAGCTGGAACAGTATTGTAAAGTACATGTAACTTTTTACTATGGACGTCAACAACGAAAGCAGACAAATTAAATGCTTTGTCAAACGATACCATGTTTGCACGCATATGAAACTGGGGCTCGTTTAAACACCAGCATACAGGAAAGGTAGGTACCGTGTATTTTATAGACTCAAGTCTTTGAGTCATGGATTGGAATAGAACCATGGAGTGGAACAGACAACTAAACCAAAACAAAGCCAGTTAATTCTGACATATACAAAGTTGCTGTTTATATCTTAGCGCATCATTCATGTTTACTTTGGTAGATCCTTAACTTAGATTATCTGTTTGAACATGGGATGTTTATGATAAGAAATTAACACCCATATCTGAAAGTTTCTTTGTATTCTAAAAATGTATTTACTTGCTTTTCCTGTTCCACTCCAAACTTTCCCTCCATAGTTCCACTTCAAGAATCCACTCGAATACGGCAGCTCATGACCACTCCAAGACTCCATGTCTTGACTCCAACCCATAAAATACACAATGCCCCTCCAGTATACATGTATAACTAATTGTGGTTAAACATGAGATATTATATCTATGCTCAACGCACATTTATCTACTCGATTTTTACATAACATCGGGTAGCCACGTGATGCCTTCGGTGCACAAGCGGGAATACATTTTACACCTTACACGATGCCGTCAGGCCATCGTGAAGTCATCGTGAGGCCTTCGTGTACCATTTGCAACAACATCGTATGCAAAACTACCAGTTCCTATATCTTCGTGAGTGCTTCGGGTATACTCGTGAGCTATTCGTGTGTCCATCGTATGTCCATCGTGTCACCATCAGTAGGCTTCGTGTATGCGTCGGCTAAAAATTGGCTTTTTACCAAGCTTAAGTTTGTGACGAAAATCGCGCGAAATTCAAAATTTTATACTCGTGTGACCATATTGTGTCAATGTCAGCTAGGTATGACGCCAGCATTAGCCAAAACAACATTTTTATTCTTCAAAATATTTCCGGGACTATGCTGTTTAAGTATTTCGGGGGCGCGTCAGACTTTGTCTTAAAATATACGGAACTAAGTCAGGGAGTACCGGTAGGAATACTGGGATTTGTAGAGTGTGCGCTATGCGCATGTGCATTGGTCCGAGGGTAGTGTTCGATACCAGGGGTCCATAGATAGAAAAAGGTACAAGTAGTCAATGATCAGGAAAAGGCGCAATCAGATAAAGATTCCCACTCCAAAAATCGAGGCGGGAAAAATAAAACTAACACTAAGGTACTTATACCATAAAAACATTTCGTAAGCCGACTGAGCAGCTATTTTCCCAATAGGTGGCCAACCGCAGTTACCTTAACTTAACTAGAAATATGATAACATACATAAGGCACAAAATTTTTGAACACCAAGACATAAAACAATAAGAACCACTACAGAACGATCAGAAATATAAAATTACTGGCGGGCTTAAACTGGTTTTATAAGATCCTTACCTCACCCTCAGCTTCTGCAGTGGTTCATAACATTTAGTTAGTTGTTCGGTCCTCGAGGTGAATCTCTAACTGGTCAATGAATCATCATGGAAAAAAAATAAATCATGATAAATGTCATGATGAATCAAAAGCGAAGACTCACAGAGTGAGTAAGCTACCCCACGATGGAAATGCCTAGGCGTCCAATAACTTACTAACTCCGGAGCAAAAGAAAAACACCAGTTGAACCCCGATGGGCCAAGCAACATACAAGAAACTCCGGCCCCAGAAAACTGTCTTCTAATATGGGAGGCTTCCTTACAATCCAGAGCCTAGATTGTAAATGTATTAGAAGGTGGGTTATTTCTATCCCTGTTTTGTGGGGTTGTAACCCACTTTTTGGCCTCAGTATCTTATTTTCCAGTGTTTGGATGGGTTTTATTGGTCGACAAAGACCCTTGGGAGCTATTAAGGTGTGTTTAGGTGTCGTGCATGACAGACTCTTCTGAAGTAAGGGAATATTTACTTCGACGAATTTTGCGTAATGCCTAGGACAGTTTCGAGATACTGGGCTATTTTCATGCACTTTGGAGCCGTCTATATGTAGAGTGGTGTTATGGCTAAAAACCTAAATTAGCCGTTTTAACGGCTAATTTGTTAACGGCTAATTGAAAAATTTCTCGGCGAAATTGTGTGCAAAATAAAAGTCAGCGCGGAATTTCGCCGCGAAATTCTGGATTTCGCGGCGAAATTTCGCGGCGGAACACGGCGAAAAAGTATACCTGTCGTTACGCATAAAATCAATTGACCGGCGTTTCGCGGTGTTTCGAGGCGAAAAAGTTGTCACAAAATTTTTTTTTTTTTTTTTTTATTGAAAATTAATTTTAATTTGGATGTTTTTATATCATTTAAAGTCGTATTAAAATCGATGTAAAATCGATTTAAACCCGCCAGTAACTTTGTGTTACTGATCGTTCCAAGTCGATACTTCTGTGGTGGTTCTTTTTGTTTTATGTCTTGGTGTTTAAAATATTTTTTGTGCTGTTGGCGCCTTATGTATGTTTTCATATTTTTAGTTAAGTTAAGGTAACTGAGTGGCCACCTATTGGGAAAAATAGCTGCTCATTCGGCTTACGAAATGTTTTCATGGTATAAGTACCTGATTGTTAGTTTGTTTTTTCCCACCTCGGTTTTTGGAGTGGGAATCTTTTTCTGATTGCGCCTTTTCCTGATCTTTGCCTACTTGTACCTTTTAATATTTTGTTTTCGTTTCAATTTTGTATAATTATCGTTTTAGTCCCGACAGTCACAAAAGTTTTATTATGTAAATTTCATTTTAATTGTATGCATTTATTTCTTTGGAAGTTGTTTAAATATTTGTTTTCCTTTTAATTTTGTATGATAATCATTTAAGTTACGTGTTTTATTCGTGTCGTAACTGCTTTGAAGTTTCTGAGACCATAATTATCGGCTTTGTGTTTATTTTCATGCTTCTTTTTCAGATTAATCAGACTTACCCGATAATATTAGATCCTATTTATCTAGCTTAATTAACGACGAATATACGAGGGGTGATCGGAAAGTACGTATAAAAATGCTGTAAAATGAGTTTGCGTCAACCGATTGATATGAAATTTAGTATGAATAAACATTGGTCCTTTTGTAATTAAATGCCATTCTCATTTTAAAACAATGACGTCAGACGTTCATGCACGAGGCAGCGTAATGACGTCACTTCACGTGACCCGGCGCACCTGTACCCCTGGGTTGACTTTGTTAGCGTATTTGATGGGGTTGGGAAAGTTGGTCGACATTTTTTAATGGAAACTAATTTTCTAACATTAATTGACCATTTTTCGAAAATATATGGCATTCTGGTGCTTTATCTACTAATAAGGTGAAATTGAATGCAACCGGTTAACGTAAGATATGCAACAACGTCGATTCCATGTTGTAAACTTAAATTCAATACCTTGTTTTCTGGCCGATGTTTAACGAAATGATAAAAGACTGGCATAAACTATAACTAGTAGAGACAATGTCAAGAATAGATATGTTTCGAGCTTGCAGTAAATATATACTTTTAAAATAATGACTTCCCGAAAATGCATCATTTTCGGTAATCTTAACATTTTTGTCTATTTGACACAGTCGGTATTTGCAAGACTCTACAGACAAATCCATTCGATAAACAACATCGTAACTTTACAAATATAAGCCGTGTACAATGCAGTTAATGAGTATTAAATAAAATGTGGGCATACGCAATCAAAACGGGTGTTACAATACTTTGAACTAAGAAGTATTTTGAAATAAGAATAAAATTTCGACGTTACGTTGCGCCGCATAACGATAGGCGGTGTTTCCATAACGACAGCTGCAACGCACGTGTGCGTTTTATGCATGCGTTATTGCAATGGATTAATTGCATACGTATTTCTGCATTATTTGATGAAATTTCATCTCGAAGTAACAAAAGATAAAGAAATGACAACATTTTTATACGTACTTTCCGATCACCCCACGTATTATAGCGGCGTACAAAGCAATTTTCATGGGATGCTTGCCCACAGATTTGTTTATTTGTATTGAGGCTGAATGTCCCAGTCACCAACTTTTCAGTCATGTCTGGACGGAGCTACCGTTTCCTGGGTATTAAGTAGTACTGTGGGTAGTTATTGTGCCTTACTCAAGGACACAACACGGTTAACTCAGGATGATCTTCGCTATTTGTACTTGTACAAGGCAAGTTCAAATCGATATGATTGCGATTAGTCTTGTGCTGGCATTCATAGAGGGTGATCAGAGTGGTAACCAACAAGCCCAAATGTCAATATGTCTCTTTTTGTTTTGTGGTTTTTACATGGTTAATCTCAAATTAAGTTATCGTAGTTCACACCTTAAACGCCATAAAGTGAAGAAATTGAGGAAAATGTTAAAAAAGAAAGCAAGTAATCTAACTGTTAACTGAGCAATACCCTTTAGACAATGTTTGTGCTACAAAACAAGGCACAAAGTAAGATGGACCCGGCCCTTTGGGACCGAAAGAAACATATGGGCTGTTTGTGCCTCCAGGCAAAGCTTATACGCTATTGACTGATCATCTGTTTACTGGTTTACCACTCAGGTCTGTGTCTGCCTAGGAAAAATGGTCTCAAGTCATATATTAAGCAGTATTGGCTTAGAGGGATGGCTATATTTCAAACACTTGAAGTTCCATAAAATGGAGGCAGCGTCCCAACATGCTGTTGATTGGGGCGTAAAGCGACTATTCAAACAAACAAGCAAAGTAAAACTCAACGAGCTGGCTCATTACGTTATAAACATTTTCGTTATCCATGATTTCGCTATCGTTCCATGCAATACCAATGGAAAAAAGATGTAATACCAATGGAAAAGTCGCATTATGCACATTTGTTTTTATTTCTATACATGCATAATCACGATCTATACTAGGAACAGATGAATCATAGTGTGGTCATTAAATTGAAAATAAATAATTTTATGTTAACTTTTACAGGTATTTCGCCGTGTTTCGCGGCAAAAACAGGAAATTTAAACTTACCTGTTGTAAACGTTAAAAACGAATTTCACCGCGAAATTTCACCGCGAAAATCGGATTTTCGCGGCGAAAAAAATAACCGATTAAACGTTTAAATTTTTACTTGGCCAGTGAAATTTCGTGGTGGTTTCGCCGCGAAAAATCACAAGTGATCAGCGCGAACTGTGTAAAAATGGGTTTTTAGCCATAACACCACTGTATGAACTTAATGGAGCAGTTCATGAGCAAGGTGACAGGGGATTTAATTCGGCGCTGTGCCGGGCTTGGTTGCGATGAGAAGGCCTGATTAGCGTTTTCGTCGCAACATTTTATGCCCATGTCGAGGCAAAGTTTTCCACATATGTGGTACATATAAGCATCAACACCGGCATTACGGTCAGCCATCTTGGAGCAAAATGGAAAACTATACTGACAAATTAGAATTATGCAACACTTTACATAGTAGATCATTTGCTTAAACTGGTTCAAAGCTAAACTGAAGAATAAACATGTTAATATCGTGAATCGTAACACTTTACACACTATTAATCGATACAAAAATGTTGGCTGAATTTTGTGCAAAATCTGCTTACACCAACGCCATCAAGACGACTTTTCTGAAGATATTCTAACAGTGGCTCAGTACAAGAAAGGGATTTTGTCAAGGCAAATCAACTCCAATGAAATCTAAAATCTTAAATCATACGAAAAAGCGAACTAAAAATTAGCGCTTTCGACGTCAAACGTAAAGTGCTCATAACACAGAGACATTCGATTACAGTGCCAAAAGATATAAACATCTTTTTATTAGTCCCAATATATTATGTTCTACAAAATTTTAAATTAAATTAATGTTACACGCAACTAGTCAAAATAAGTTTTGCCCCAGCTGAACATTTTCCATAGACTTACTGTCATAATCTCCAAATTTTGTTTTGTTATAACTGTTGAGTGAATAAACGATTTTACATGCAATTTTCAGCAAATAGCTTGAATAATTCTGCTAAAGATGGGTTGTTTTCAATAGCGTGACACACATTTCAGAACACGTCACGAAAAGCTTTCTATTATTTTCATAGTATAATTGACAAAACTCTGGATACTATCGGATTAAGAAGCACATATTGAAAAGACAATCTGCATTTCAACTTGGAACTTTGTGTAATGATGCCTTACTTGAATTTGGTATTTGTTTTAAATCACTTTCTTAATTGGGCATTTTAAAATTACGCCAGATGGAGAAAAATGTGCATGAGACTTAATACTCCAGTCCCTGAGGGGTCATTCGTGTGCACGAGAGGTCCAGAGAAAATTTTTCCATAAATGATTAAAGACATATCTAAGGTGCAAGAAAATCGAGGGTGATCGGCTGAAATCATGGTGCGGTCCGAGAAATCCAAGATGACCGCCAAGATGGCGGCCGATTTTCTTGAAAATGACTGTATACATAAAATTAGCTACCACAACATGCTTTTATTTCGTTTTTGGACTCAAAATGATTATATTAGAAAAGAATAGATACAAATGGAATGGTTCATGCCATTTTGTAATGGCTAAACATCAAAAATATTTTTTTCAGGGGCCTGAAAACCATAGAAAATTGTTCAAATTTTCATGACAATATGAGGACAGGGTACAACTGTTTCCTTCACTGTCACTCATTATTGACATAATGCTTAGAAAACACCATTTAAACAACTTTAATTATCATTAAGCTAAATCACTAAGTTCTTTAAAAGGCTTTATTCTGACCCTGATGTCTGATAAAAGTCCCTCAAAAGTGGGTGGGGTAAGCAGACCCTTTCGACAAAAATAACCATTTAGCTTACTTAAGTTGTCACAACTTGCTTCTAATTAGTTATTTTGACATAAAATATTTAAAATAGATAAAAAGTGATTCAAATACATGCGTTCATGCAATTTTACCCGAACTTTAAGCCACACATCTTAGACCAGGATCAGAATAATGTCCAAAATTTGTCACATTTTAATGAAAATATGACAAATGTGTGCAACATTAATTTCATATTTTGCTTGATCATAGCTTTCTCAAAAACAAATGGTAAAGATGCCTTAATAATTAAAGTCTTTGAATGCATTTATTCAGGGTTTGCTTTGCCTTAAATGTGGGTGGGGTAAGCACACCTATTTACAAACAATGTCTATTTAATCTCAGCTAGCTATTACAACTTGCATCTGCAAAGTATTTTGGATACTATATTCTTTATAGTAAAGAAGAGTTAAAAATACATGCTTTACATGCCATCTTTGCCTGACATAACACCAAACTATGATACAGGCCAGAAAAATGCCAGGAAACTGTCAAATTGTGATGACATAATACAAAACAATGAGCAGGGCCTTTTACTTTACTGTCACCCACTATTCTAGATCAGCTGGCTAACCTGAATTCCGATACTTTGTGACTTCGCTCCACTTCCGTGTGGAGAGGTCTAACGGAGTACTGATGGGCATGGAAATATTCCGTCTACCACTATTCATGTATGACTAAGACCAGAGGAGGCTCACCTGATCTTGACAGTTTTCAGTTCAGAAAAATCATTACACGTTATACAAGTAAAGGTTGTAACTTAAATGTTATGCGACAGTCTGTATGCTAAGTTTTTAACCCAATCATGGTTAGATAACTATGCTGCCTTCTTTATTTGCAAGGTGGGTAGGGCGTCAGACTCTGATGACTGATGATGGCCCCGACATAAAGCTATTCATTTTAGTTGGTTGAGGCCAGAGATTCTTGTCTGTTGCCTGGCCCACAGGGGTTTAATTTGTGTTTTTCTTTTGCTCCGGATTTCAGTAAGTTTTATGGCACCTAGGGATCTTCATCGTCTGACAGCTAACTGAATATATGAGGCCTTGTTATTGATTCATCATGGTGGTTATCATGATTTATTTGTTTGTCCTTGATGATTTATTGACTAGTTAGAGATTCACCATGAGGGCCGAACAACTAACTAAATGTTGTGAACTACTGCAGAATATGAGGGTGAGGTTAGAGCTCTGTCAAGTCGATTTAACGCCCCCCCCCCCCCCCCCCACACACAAACACACAGAGTAATTTTATATATCTGAATTTCCAAGGCAATAGTTCTGTTGTGGTTCTATCTGTTTTGTGTTTTGGACTCGAATTTCTGTGCTGTTTGAACATTATGTACGTTTTCATAGTTTGAGTTAAGTTCGGTTGACTGTGTGACCGCCTAACGGGAAATAGCTGCTCACTCAGTTAAGGATATGTTCTCTATGTATTCGTACCCAATTGTCAATTTAGTTTTTTCCCGCCTCGGTATTAAGAATTTGAATTTCTTTATGATTGCTCCTTTTCCTGATCATTGCCTACTTGTACCTTTTTACTTAAAGGGGATCTAATGACCCATAGCATGGGATGTGTCCTTTTGAGCCCAAGGAGCACGGGTGGCAAGATTAAGATTGCTAGACACAATATAAAAGCTCTAAGGCTCATGATTTTAGAAGAAGCTTTTTGTATACTTTATCCGTTGTAGGTGTATGGGAGCTAATGTCCCCTCAGGGTGGGGTCATTTTCAACCCCAGTGGCAACATTTGCTGGATCTGTGTATCGTAAAGCACCATACAAGATCGTTGCATACTTAATATAATAGCTTTGAACTTTGCAGTTCCAGAGAAGAAGATTTGTTCCTATAATAAGCATATGAATGACAGATAATGAGGCCCCTGTGGCATAGTCTGAATGGACTGCAGGGGCATGGTTGGCAGGGCTTATAAATAGGATTCTTTAACACTGCCTCACACAAAATGTAAAAGCTCTAGGCGTCCTGGTTTCTGAGAAGGTTTTTGTGTGTTTTACCGTTGTCAGAATATGGGAGTATATATAACCTCAGGATGGGGCCAAATGTGACCCCATGGGCTTGTTTGTGTATTATTTTTGCTGCATACTTGATATCTCTGCTTTGGGTATTGTGGTTTCAGAGAAGAATATTTTTTTCATGTTTTTATTTCTTATTATAAGCCTATCGCAGACCCAAGGGGTATGGTTGGCAGGATTTATAAAGGGAACTACTATCCACTGCTACATACAAAATATGAAAGCCCTGGACTGTGATTTCAGAGAGGAAGATTTTTATGGCTTTCCTATTGTAAGTCAATAGGGGCCAATGTCCTTCGGTGCTTAGTCAGTTTGGACACGGGGGCATGATTGACAAGAATTATGTAGGGTACCACTAAACAGTGTAACACACTGAATATACAATGTACAAGCTCTAGCTTCAGTGGTTTTAGAGAAGACTTTTCCCATTATAAGCCTATATGGCAGATATTTATATGTTTGGACTACCAAACATGGCTACATACACAATATAGAAGCTCTGGGTCTTGTGTTTTCCCAATGTAAGTCTATAATTGACGACGATGGATCATGGAGTCTTGCTATCTTATAAGTTCACTTGATAAGCCTTTGGCTCAGGTTTTAAAGAGGAGCATGATAAACAACAATTGATTTTTTTTTTTTTTGTTATTTATTTATTTATTTATTTTATTTTATTTCAATTCTGTCTTAAATGGGTGGGCTAAATAAACACCATAAAGGGAAATAGCCATACTTCTTTTACTAAGGTGGTCATTATTGTAATAATAAATAAAATATAAAAAGTTTGATCCTTTGGAAGCAATGAAAGCGTTCAAAGGGAGGAAGTATGGGCCTTATTGCGAAATTTTGGGTACTGAACCATCATCAGTGATCCTTTCTAAAACCGGCAACGGTATAAGACTTGTAAAGAACTTATATTAATCCTACTTCCGATTTAACTTTAAGAATTACATAGAATGATTAGATCCTTTGGAAGCAGTAAACCATTTAAAGGATTAAGTACTATGTTGGGTAATGAACCCTCATCAATTCATCTATGACCCTGAAACTTGGCAACGAAAGCCAGGATTTCATTTTTTTTTACATCATCAAAGACTCATATTTCCAAAGGGGCCACATTATATAAATAGTGTTGAGAAGATGTAACTTGACATACCTGTATCTGTTTGAAATAATTCAGATATTCCCAAATGATCCCAAATGATCTAAAGAAAATATAATCTGCACTATAGATGAAATACGGGGTGACTTTTAGGGGCGCCACATGGCACCACACCAGTTGCAGTAATACCAAAGAAAATGCAATTATCTGATCTTTTGGAAGCAGTAACACATTTAAAGGGTGCAGGTGGGCATGGGCCAAATTGTACAATTTGGGGTAACAAACCTTCATCTGACCCTTTACAAGCATTCTTCAGGCAACATATCAAATTGAATACTGAGTGAAATGTACATTAAATAGGACAAATCACATACGTTTTCTGATACAAATTTAAGATATTTAGCGTTAAGGATGAGTAAAGTGGCTTGAAAGAATGCATTTATAATACATTTTATACATTTTGTGTAAAAATAGCTAAGTAGAAGCAAGTTGTGATAACTAAATTAAGTATAACGTTTATTTTTGATGAAAGGGTTTGTTTACCCCACCCACTTTTAAGCACTTTTATCTGAATTCAAGATCAGAATAAAGTTATTCAAAGAAATTAATCATATAAGCTAAGGACTGTCTAATAAAAGTTTAAAAGGTGTTTTCTAAGCATAATAAAGCATTATATAATTAATGAGTGATAGTGAAGGTAACAGTTGTACAACTTCTTCATATTTTCATCAAAATTTGACAAATGTTGCGTAGTGTTCAGGGCCCTGAGAATATTTTTGATGTTTAGCCATGATAAAATGACATGAAACCTTTTGTTTGTATCTCTTCTCTTCTTATTTAATTTGTTTGAGTCCAAAAACCAAGTAAAATCATGTTGTGGTTGCTAATTTGATGTATACAACCATTTTCAAGAAAATCGGCCGCAATTGGCCATCTTAGATTTCTCTTGCCAAAATTATGTTAAATTGCATAGAGCATGTATTTGTATCACTTTTTACCTATTATAAACATTTTATGTCAAAATAACTAATTAGAAGCAAGTTGTGATAACTTAATTAAGTTAAATGGTTATTTTTGTCGAAAGGGTCTGTTTACCCCACTCACTTTTGAGGCACTTTTATCAGACATTAGGGTCAGAATAAAGTCTTTTTGAGAACTTAGTCATTTAGCCTAATGACTAATTAATGTTTAAATGGTGCTTTCTAAGCATTTTAACAATAATGAGTGACAGGGAAGGAAACAGTTGTATCCCATCCTCATATTGTCATGAAAATTTGACCAATTTCAGGCCCCTGAAAAATATTTTTGATGTTTAGCCATTATAAAATGACATGAAACATTCTCTTTGTATCTAATATAATAATTTTGAGTCCAAAAACCAAGTAAAAGCATGTTGTGGTAGCTAATTTTATGTATACAGCCATTTTCAAGAAAATCGGCCGCCATCTTGGCAGCCATCTTGGATTTCTCGGACCGCACCATGATTTCAGCCGATCACCCTCGATTTTCTTACACCTCAGATATGTCCCTAACCCTTTATGAAAAAAATTTTCTCTGGACCTCTCGTGCACACGAATGGCCCCTCAGGGACTGTTATTGACTTAGAATGCGAGTTATGTTTTTTCTTTTTTTTTTTTTTTTTTTTTTTTTTTTTTTTTTTTTTAATTTTGGGTAACGCTTGAAATCTGACTGTATGGCGTTTATCACGGACACTTGTATCGAAGTTAAGCAGAGTAATTGCACTTTTCAAATGCTCTCGAAAAAATCCTGTATTCTGAGAGGAAAAATCGACAATGCAAGCGTTGCGTTTTTTAAGTGCGTGAGTATATGTGTTTTTGCAAAAAAAGATACATATAGACAATGATTAGGAAAAGGCGTACTCAGAAAGAAATTCCCACTCAAACAACCGAGGTTGGAAAAAATCTTAAATGGCAATTAGGTACTTATACTAAGTAAACATACAGTAATCCGAGTGAGCAGCTACATGTATTTCCCAATAAGCAGCCACTCAGTTACTCAAACTTAACTAAAAAATAAAAACGTACATAGGATCAAACAACGCAAAAATTCGACTTCAAAACATAAAACAAATATAATCATAACAGAAGTATTGCATTGGGATGACCAGTAATTTAATATATCTTAAACCCGCTTTACAGGCGCCTAACCTCATCCTCATCTTCTGTATTGGTTCACAGCATTTAAGAGTTATTTGTTCGGTCCTCTGATGAATCTCTAACTAGTCAATGAATCATCATGGACAAACGAACAACAAAGCAATATACATAATGAGTTGTACTATTGGGCAGCGTAAAGATAACTAGTATGTAAATATAACGTATCAAGCCAGTAACTTTACTAGTATCCACCAAAGCTGGATCTTTTTTTCTATACCTACAATCATTTGATACCTACAGATTAGCTTCAGTGGTTCTGTACTCTTCGGCTTTAGGTCAAAAAGTGTATGATGATGCAGGATGTATCAGGTATTATCATTTAGGAATCTCTTTATCACCCTATGAAGAGTTGAGATAATTTCCTTTCTTTGACAGTCCGTTGATCATTAACTCGCATTGCACAAGTAGGATCATAAATTGAATAACCGTTGGCACCAATGTATCTCCTTCGGAAGAAGTTATCTCTTTTAAGTGTAAAACAGTGGGTCCTACTGACAAACAATTTATATGCACATTTTAATGTATACTTGGGTCTAGAAAATATGCATGTACAACTAAATGGAATACATTGAAATATTATAGGCTGTAGGGACCAAAACATAAAGTGAGAGGTAAAAAACTGGATCTTAATATGTCATACACCAAAGTCATCATGGCAAAAATGAACCATATTGACATTCACTTTCTGATAATGAGCTACACATCTGAGTTGCAAAGCTTGAGTGAAAACTTGCCAAAATGTTGTTCTGCAGTTAGTCCTTAGTTTAACCCACTTCTTATTGGACAATAACCGGGGGTGAATGCCAAGGGCTATTGTAGAGAATCTTTAATTCAAGTACATGTACCTTCAGAAGAGTGGTTAGTGGTTGTCGGTGTATTGTTATGAGAAAAATAAAACATTGCACATGTAAATTGCAAATTGATTTTGAATGTTCGTTAAGTTCTAGCCCTGTCACTGATCTTTATCCCGTATGACTGGCATGACCTTGTATATACATGTAAATACAATTATCAATTATGTACACATTTTCTATGTATGAATGTTTCTGATAAATGGCTGTCAACAGATAGTTTATAGAAAGATTGAAGATAAAACCACTGTAAGCTTTAAATGTGGAGTATTAAAACTATTAGACATGAATCGCCAGATCGTAAGACAAATGTTTTGTGATTTGTGGTTAGAAACACGGGTGTCTTGAAAACAATACTGTCATGTAGAGGGAGTACGATATCATAGTTTTAAGCCAAAACGGACATTTTCAGAACAGATTCAAATTATTGGGAACGAGTATTTAGCATATAAAGCACTGGTATTGTATTTGTCTGACTGGCATTTTAATCTGTAGGAGTCAATAACATATTAAATATTCAAAATGGTGTTCATAAGTCAGTACATTCTAATATTTCAAAGGTAGTCATCTAAATTCTCACTTATTCTTTGACTGTTGTTAATTAAATTGTTACAGCCTCGTTTCCATGGATATATTTTCTTTGACAAAGTAGGTTTGTCGCAAAAAATATGCTCGTGTAAATTCAATTTTGTGACGGAGTTTCGTTGTCAAATATTTGAGATAAAAGTGAAACACAAACTCATTGCCAAAGTTTCTGTGACAAATTATCATCGTCAAAGAAAACATTCCGTGGAAACCAGTGTGTATAAGTACCTGATTGTTAGTTTGTTTTTTTTTCCACCTCGGGTTTTTGGAGTGGGAATCTTTTTCTGATTGCGCCTTTTCCTAATCTTTGCCTACTTGTACCTTTTTACCTTACTCTTTGGTTTAAGAAATCCTTCTTTTTCGATATCAGCGCTTTTCAACATTGCATGTTCCTTTATTCCGGTGGACATTTTAAATTCTCTCTATACTTTGTGATTTTTAACTAGTTTCAATGTACACAGATAAAGATAAGTTCAGCATTTAAATGCAAGTAATTTCAGGTCTTAAATCTGCTAAAACAGGACTTATTATATGGTTATTTCTTTTTTCCGTATACCGACAGCCATACAGGATGCTGTCCATACATTGACCATTTTCTTGTACTAATTTCAATGTACAATTCATTCAGCTTTCTAAAACAAGTGATATCATATTTAAAAGTCTGATAATTTCCATGGGAATTACTGTTTTCCGTATACGGGCAGCCGTCTTGGACGTCATTTTGAATTTCTCAAATACTCAATGGTGACAATATGTTACCCACCTGATTCTTAATGTAGACGACCCCAGCTTTCAAAATATTCAAAAACATTGACTATGTACTCTAAAATCCAGGTCCACCGAAGGTTGCCGGACTATCATATTCGAAGAGACAATGCTGTGATTTTCTACTTTTTTCAACTGCCATCCAAAAAGAATGCCTTCCACATGCTCCTATAAACGACATTTGTGGTATGTTTTGCCATAATACTGCACGAATGCATGTGCAAACGCAATCAAATGTAATAGATGGCACACAAACAAATCCGATCAGCAGAAAACATGCAAAATACTTACCACTATCGCGCAAATTTTGTCCAAAAATCGCGCACATCCACTGGTGACAGCTACTTCTCTATATTTCTGCCGTACAGTGAATCTATAAGTTGTATCCTGCTATAAGAAATTACAAAAATGACAATAATGTACCAGTATTTTTGAGGCACCGAAACTCAAGTTTGATATGAACAGCCAGTAAATACATAAAATCCATAATCTACCCAGCTTTAACTAAAATGCTCTCACATATATGCTTCATATCTGTTGAGTCCTCATTCTTTACTTCTTCATTAATTTATTTGTTTGCCATGATAATCCATTATTAATATGGTTTATTACCAAACCAACTTAATGCTTGGAGCCATTACAGAACCTGAGGATGAGGTTTGGCCCGTCAATCAGATCTAACCCCTCCAACTTATAAATCAATAACTGACGGTTCCAATGCAGTGGTTCTATTTTGTTTCTTTGCTACATGTTTGGTGTTTCTGACGTCAGTTTGGGTGTGGTTCAGATATGTATGATCTGGTAACTTAACGTTATGTGGTCATGTTTTGGGAAGTAGCCGCATCAATTTCTGATCAATGCTTACTTTCTACTTTGCTAAAAAACTTTGTTCTGGTTCAAGTTGTGTACCACTGCATCCATTTTATATAATGTTTTAAATCAAGCACTATTTAATTAAAATGTACCAATGGAAGGCTGGGTTGGCATGCTTATTGATAAACATTTATGTTACTTGCTAAACTGTTTATTGCTAAATGCCAATTCATCCATTACAGATAACAATTTTTTTCAAACCTTACCAACATCTCTAATAAACATCTGGCATTTAAGCTTTTTTAGCAAATAACAATTTGCAATTAGCATTTGACATTGGGCAAATATAATTTTAGCTAACTTCACAAGATCTGACAGTTTTATATACAGAGTAAATATTTACATTCATACTAAACGAAATATATATATAAACAAATTCCTCCAGTTTTCCATGTCTTGCCAGTGACGGTTGTCCAAAAACAAAAGGAGTTGTCAATTTATTCATGAATATCGAAGGGGTATATTTATAACTCAACGAACCTTTTAATTATTTTAGCTGATGGCTTAGTGCATCGGGCTCCGAATCAAGAGGTTCTTGGTTCCAACCCCCACTGGTGTTGGGCTGTTCTTGGCCAACTGCCAGGCAATGCAAACAGTGTTCATCCAAATATGACGGAAATATTATTGAATGGGATATTAAACCACAATACAAAATTACGAGTACAGATCCTTATATACAATAGTTATTTCTCATAGCAATTCAGACATAACTTTCTCCAGATTAAAATGTGTTTCCTTTTTATTGTTTGACTGTATAATCAAATCCCAACACCGGATACCAGGCGAGTGATTAAGTACAGCACAATACAACATGAAAATGATTCAACACCTATGAAGAGCAAAATGATTAGTTCTGTCCCAACAAAGATAGCCATCCGACTTGCATCAACCAAAATATAAAAAAGTGACTACAATAGAAATGTCTAAATGGGACCAAATATATAAAACATTGGTAAGAAAATGAATCTTAACCGATAATAAATTCCTGATTTCTCAGAATACCCTCGCTGATCTCAGGACCAAACAGAAAATATAACCTGCACTATGAATGATGTACGGGGAGACTTTTAGGGCCGCCACATGGCACAACACAAGCTGCAAGAATAGCTCTAAGAAGTATAATAATGTACAGTGTATGATTGTGCATAACTGATAAAAGCGCCGATTTTTAATTTACAAATACGTAGTTATAGACAAATCAGCTATATCTCTATGTACATACATAACCATTTTATCATGTGTTGTTTTGTTTTACAGACAACGACACGCAATCATGGAGACAACCTCGACTTCCTCTCCCTCCGTTGCTAAAAATGTCATAAGCGTAAATGAAAAAGAACCACCTACACATCGGGTTATATTTTGTTGTTGTGTATTAAATTATGTTAGCTCTATTTCAATAGTCTTGGTAAATAAAAAAATCTATACGGAATATGGATTCCCCAATATAACGTTAACATGTATTCATTTCGTTGTAACTTCAATAGCACTGCTTATAGCTAAACAACTAAATGTGTTCAAGCCTAAGCATCTCCCTATTCTACAAATGCTGCCAATAGCATTGACATTCTGTGGCTTCGTTGTGTTTACAAACCTGTCCTTAGAGACGAATACTGTGGGGACGTACCAGCTGATAAAGACAATGACAACGCCTTGCATAATGTTTGTACAGACAATATTCTACGCCAGATCGTTTTCCACTAAGGTTAAGTGCACTGTGGTGAGTTGTTAAGAGTCTTATTAGAAATTTCATTTTATCAATATATTAACATACGTTTTATCATTTATACTTATTTTAATAAGTTAATAGGATGGGCATGCTCTAGCGTCGTCGTTGTCTTCGTTGTCGTTCACAGTGTTCAACCATCATCTATTCATGTTGAGAAACCTTAGTAAGGGGGAGCCAAAGGTTATAAATATGGTCCCGGTAACATGACCAAGGTGGCCGCCAGGACTATAGAATACGTGCTATGAATAGGAAAATGGACTGACTATTTATGTTTGTGGAAATAATTTGCCTTAATGGGTTGTCTGCCTCTGCCTCGAGGCAAAGTCTATGTATTTGGATAATCTATACTTTCATACCCGTTACCATGGAAACTGCAAATGAATATTTTGGCAAAAAGTGTGTCCAAAATCACCTAAAATTGGGTATTTTCTAGCTGAAACTATTACTTTATACAAATTCAGATCCAACTTATTGTCCACATATATAAATATATAACACATTTTGATTACAAATACAAAACTAAAAATTCATTTGGAAAGCCTCTGATTTTATCATGGCTCTGCAAAGTGAGTGGGGTGTCGAAGATTTGAAAAAAAAAGATTTTTCGGCACTTTCAGGGACAATTCTCATAGTGAGTGCGGTCGGTTGCAGATATACGCGCATATTAACGATATACAACAATGTTTTGTTGATCAATTTCTGAAAGGACATTATGAAGTTAGGTCTGAATATGCGTAACCATAGCTACAATGAGGATACTGTCGCAAAACGCAAGTTTATGAGTGTCTGTCCTTTTGGTCTTATAGAATTCTACTGTGACGACATAATTGATTGTAAATTATGTAATATGTTGCAACTGAAACTAGTCTTCAGAAATTATGGCATTTAATCTTCAGTGACCGTCTAAAGGTCAAGGTCAATGTCACAGAATATAGAAAAATGACACAAAATTGGCTTTTTCCCATGTTTTAGTGGATTTTGCCATAATTGAGGCTTAAATGTCTTTCTTTATTCAATATTTATAGCAAATCACCACAAAGTATTTCACGCTGAGATATTTTTGTCCACCAGGTGACTTCAAGGCTAAGGTCAAGGTCACCAAAAGTTTAATTTTTTAGGGGGTAAAATGGAGTTTTTTGTCGAAGTTGTAAACAAATTAAAGTAATTATTTTTATCGTTTTATGCTTTTTCATTTATATATGTGTTGCAAAGTCCAATATCATTCAGACAATCCACCTGCTGACCTTAAATAACCTTTTAAGGGTCAAGGTCAAAAATGCAAGAATATGGCTTAAATTGGCATTTTCTTACCAGTATTTTGTACTTTTTCCCAGAGTTTGGTGCAAAATTGCTTTAATATTTGTGTTAAAAGCTTGAGGTATGTTGTAGAGGAAACAAAGGTTAAGAAAATATGGCATTGAATCTGCAGTGACCTTCGTAAAGTCAAGGTCAAGGTCACTCGTTAGTAAAAATGACACAACATTGGCATTTTTGCTCATGTTTAAGTTGATTTTGCCTAATTGAGACTTAAAATTCTTTCTTTATTGAATATTTATGCATATCTCCACAAAGTCTTTCACGCTGAGATATTTTTGTCCACCAGGTGACTTGAAGGTCAAGGTCACCAAAAGTATAATTTATAAGGGGGTAAAATGGAGCTTTGATGTCTCCCCGTACATCATCCATAGTGCAGGTTATATTTTCCTTTCGGTCCTTTGAGATCAGCGAGAATATTCTGAGATACCATAAATTTGTTATCGGTTAAGATTCATTTTCTTACCAATGTTTAATGTATTTGGTCCCATTTAGATAATTCTAGTCTTTGTATCGACTACCATGTTGAAATTTGCAAAATTTCAGTAATTCGTTTTAGCTCCATGTTGCCAAATCTCAAGGGTCACTGACGAGACTTTAATAGTCGAAACCGCGGTATGGCCCATCCCCATTCTCATTAATGTGTTCGCTGCTCTTAAAGGATCTCAGTTTTGATTTTTATTTGTTGAAGAAGTAAACAGATGAAAGTATTATCTTTTATCGTGTTATGCGTTTTCATTTATATATGTGTTGGAAAGTCCGATATCATTCAGACAATCCACCTGCTGACCTTGAATAACCTTTAAAGGGTCAAGGTCAAAAATGCATGGAAATGGCTTAAATTGACATTTTCTTACCAGTACTTTGTACCTTTTCCAAGAGTTCGATGCAAAATTGCTTTAATATTTGTTGTTAAAGCTTTAGATATGTCGTATATAAAACAACGAATAAGAAAATATGGCAATGAATCTGCATTGACTTTCTGAAAGTCAAGGTCAAGATCACAGAATCGAGAAAATGACATAAAATATGTCTTTTTTGCCAATATTCGAGTTGATTTTGCGATAATTGATCCTTGACATTCTTGATATCATGAATGATTATATATATTTACACAATGTAATTCAATTTGTGATAGTTTTGTACACCAGGTGACTTCTAGGTCAAGGTCAAGGTCACCGAAAGTTTAAATCTTCGGCGGTAAAATGGAGTTTTTGTTTAAATTGTAAACAAATTGAATTATTAATTTCAATCATATTATGTTTTTCATTTATATATGTGTTGTAAAGTCTGATATCATTCAGACGATACACCTGTTGACCTTAAATAACCTTTTAAGGGTAAAGGTCAAGGTCAAATATGTAAGGAAATGACTGAAATCGGCATTTTCTTACCAGTATTTTGTCATTTTCCCCTGAGTTTGGTGCGAAACTGTTCTTATGTTTATTTTTAAAGCTTAAAATATATTGTATATGAAACAGCTTTAAGAAAATATGGCAATGAATCTTCAATGACCCTCAGAAAGTGAAGGTCAAGGTCTCAGAATCGAGAAAATGACGTGACATTGTCATTTTTTGCCTATATTCAAGTTGATTTTGCCATAATTGTTTCGTGATATTCTCGTCATCTTGAATATATATACATATTACCACTAAGTCTTTCACACTGAGTTGATTTTGTCCTAAATTTAAAGTTTTGGTGACCTTGACCTTGACCTTGAAGTCACCTGGTGGACAAAATTATCACAGATTGAAAGACTTTGTGTAAATATGTATAATCATTCATGATAACAAGAATGTCAAAGATCAATTATTGCAAATTCAACTTGAATATTGGCAAAAATGACATTTTCATGTCATTTTCTGGATTCTGTGACCTTGACCTTGACTTTCAGGTCACTGCAGATTCAATGCCATATTTTCTTATTTGTTGTTTCATAGAAGATTTAAAAAATATTAAAGCAATTTTGCGCCAAACTCTGAGAAATATAACAAAATACTGGTAAGACAATTGGACTTTGCAACACCTATATAAATGAAAAAAGAATAATACGATAAAAAATAATACTTTAATTTGTTTACTTCTTCAACAAAAACTCTCATTTTACCCCTAAAAATTAAACTTTTGGTGACCTTGATCATGACCTTGTAGTCACCTGGTGCACAAAAGTATCTCAGCGTGAAAGACTTTATGGTTATATGCATAAATATTTAATAAAAAAAGAAATTCGAGCCTAAATTATGGCAAAATCAACTTAAACATGAGCAAAAAAAGCCAATTTTGTGTCTTCTTCTCTTACATGTGACCTTGACCTTGACTTCTGAAGGTCACTGCAGATTCAAAACCATATTTTTTAACCGTTGTTTTATATACATCAGATCTCAAGCTTTTAAAACAAATATTAAAGCAATTTTGCACCTAACTCTGGGAAAAAGTACAAAAAGTACATTTTAAGTCATTTTCTTGCATTTTGACCTTGACCTTGATCCTTTAAAGGTTATTCAAGGTCAGCAGGTGGATTGCCTGAATGATATCGGACTTTGTAACACATATATACAGCTCCGTTTTATTTGTTTAATACATACCGATTTGTTTCATAACAAATGTTATAGCAGTACCCGTACTTGAAGCTTGGCCAAATATTATTGGTTGTTTGCAGATTTGAACGGATTTCGCTAAGTCAATCGTTATACACAGAATTATTCCTGATTGTACGAATTTAGATTTTGATCGATTTATGAATAGATTATAATACATAAATTATGATAAACGAAATAACATAACTTCTGTGACACAAATTTTAATGTTAACATTGATTTCTCACATTACATGACAGTTTGAACTAAAAATTTATTATTCCAATAAAATGTCAGAGCGTGCAGGAGACTACATCTTACATAATATTTGGTCTACCCTATTTACATTCAAGGTTATTGAAACTTGAAATTGTGCATCCTACTAGATTGCCTTACCTTGTTTGGACTGTCGTTTCGCCATTTTGTGTCCCAGTGCCTTTTTGAGCGGCTTTCTTTGGGTCAAATATTTATATTCAACTGTTTGACCAGTGTTATATGTAAAATCAAACGGTTGTATGTGTAATTATGTATCAAATGCTGACTGATTGTATAATTCGGTGTACCACGGCTATTTGGGCGCAATATATCAAGCTTCAATAAACTTGAATATACACGGGGTAGACCAAATTTTATGTTAGGTGTAGTATGCCGGGTCATATGCCCATTTAACGATATAATCTGTCTTTGGTTAAAACTTTCTTGAAGTGTATGAAATCAAAGTCAAAGTCGATATTTGTATCACTGAAGTTATTATATTTTGCTTGTCATTTTAATGTGTTACTTTTGATAAATCAATCGATTTAAATCTAAAATGTTACAATCAGTTAATAGTTTTATGTATTAAGTTTGACATAACGAAATCCGTTCAAATCTGCAAACACCCAATATCATTTGACCAAGCTTCAAGTACGGGCTCAAAAATGGCCCCGCCCCGGTGGTCATAAGATCCCATAGACTTATAATGGGAAAAAATCTTCTTCTCTGAAACCACAAGGCCAATAGCTTCCATATTTTGTGTGTAGCAATGTGTAGTGGTCCTCTTTATAAATCCTGCCATCTGTGCCCCCGCGATCAATACGGTTTCATAATCTGCAATAGTTTTATAAAGGTAAATACATTGTAAATTTAAAAAAATCTTCTTCGCTGAAACTCTAAAAGCCAAAGCTTCTATTTTTGGTATGCAGCATTGCTATTTGAAGCTTTACATAAATCCTGCGAATCATGCCCATGCGGTCAAAAAAGGCCCCATCCGGGGGGGGGGAGTCAATAGCTCTCATAGACTTACAATTGGAAAATCATCAAAAGTCTCCTTCTCCGACATCACATGGCCTAGAGTTTTCTTTTTTTGTCTGGAGCAGTGTATAGTACTCATCTTTATCAAAACGGCCAACGGCGTCCATTGGGTCCATACAGGCCAGCCCCGAGCATTTCATTATCCATCATAGACTTATAAAGGAAATACATAAAAACACTTCTTCAATGCAACCGCATGTCACAAAGCTTGTATATTTGATATGCATAACGCCATTTGGAACCCTACATAAATCCTGCCAATCATGCCCGTGGGGTCAAATATACCCCGGGGACCATTATAGGACCCTGACCTTGAATACACAATTCATACAAGATCTATTCTGCTGATGTAGGTAGGGTTTCAAGGTCATATGACCAAGACGGCCACCATACCCATTTATGCTAAAAACCCAACTACTTGTTCCAGTGACTGAACTTGTTGATTCTCAGGTGATCGATCGTTGCCCTTGGGCTACTTGTTGTTTTACGGCTCGATTTGAACGATTTTCAGTTCCTTAAAGACTCGTATGAAATATTGAGTACTGGCCGTGCCCAGAAATATAGATAAATAATAAATAAATAAATAAATAAATAAATAAATAAATAAATAAATATAAATAAATAAATAAATAAATAAATAAATAAATAAATAAATAAATAAATAACTTCCATGTGAACTGAACCTGGGTCGACAAATTAGAAAGCAAGTAATACAACCAGTACCCCACCGAATCCTTTGCTAAAATCATAAGGTTACAATGTATTAATACTATCATAAATGAACACCGCGTGGCGGATCTAGATATGCATTCTTAGTACCCCATAATTTTATCGGAAATGCTATACTTTTGTGCCTGAATCACTAGATCTGCCATGTTATTCGGCCTAGTTGGTAATGTATTATTTGGGAACGTTCACCTAACATCTCTATTATTATTATAAGCGAGTTATGCCACAATGGGATACCGAGTTCCGGGAGGACTTAATACAATACCGCTTGTTGATTTATCTCCCATTGTAGGGATTTTTAGCGTGACAAAAATGAGTTTACGTTAATATGATTTGTAAAATTATGGTTCGAAAGTATTCGAATTAACAGTTTAATATAAAGCACTATAAAGATACTGCTTTTTTGGACTGAAATGCATTGTTTATTTTTCCAGATACCTATAACAGGTGGTGTGTTTCTAAACTCCTTTTATGATGTGAAGCTCAGCTTCATTGGTATACTGTTTGCTTCTCTTGGTGTTCTAATAACAACATTATATCAAGTGGTTAGTACATTAATTAAAACTTAAGCTTATGTCCTTCTAAATCAGCAGTCTTTAGACAATGCGTTTAAACTTTGTTTCCCATACAGTCGAGTTTTTTTTATCGATGAGTAGTGTTCTTGTATACACGTAGCACAGTTAGTAGTTTGGAAACGTTTTGGTTTAAAAAATCAATTACCTATTTTATTATTGATACGTTGGTGACTATTGAAGAATGAGACTTTTTGAATTATTCCTATGTAAATAAACCTGGCTTCTTGTTAATATTGTGTTAACATACAGCTGTAGCTCAATATAACGCGCACACGATTCCATGGTTTATCTGCCTTCTGTTGCTTAGCAATTGGAGAGTGTGAGTCATAGGTCCTTTGCCACGTAGTAATTACTAATAAATTCACGCACCTCACGTGGACGCACTCTTTCCAGAGCAGTGCACCTTGATGATGAAGTCATTGCCAAAATTGCAAAAGCCAGTGTGGCATTCGGAAGACTACGTTTAAATGTCTAGAAGCGAAATGGAATCAAGCTTGGTCTACAGGTATGCATGTGAGACCTGGACAGTATACAGGCGTCATGCAAAGAGACTTTGAGAAAGCTGCTAAAATCAAACGACAATACAAGATCCAAGAAACAGAGGTTCTGAAGAAAGCAGGGATGTAAAGCATGCATACTGTCTTAAATTTAGCACAGCTAAGGTGGACTGGTCATGTTATAAGAATGCCTGATAAGCGACTTTCAAACAAAGTCTTCTATGGAGAACAACAACAAGGAAAGCGCTCTCAAGGTGGCCAGAAGAAACGTATCAAAGACACCTTCAGATTTCGACATACCAGTGGGGTCTTGGGAGCATATTGCATAGGAGCGATCAGTGGCGAGGTCTCATTCACAAAGGAGCAGCTCTCTATGAACAAAAGAGAATCTGTGAAGCTGAAAGAAAGCGCAGAGAAAGCAAAGCCAATATCAATGGGCCTCCAGCTGATTCAATGACATTGACTTGCTCTACTTGCAACCGACAGTTTACAGCTAGAATAGGCCTAGTCAGCCATCATATAACTCACCAACACACACAAACCTATTCAAGAAATAATGATAGTCTTTCTCAATAGTGAAATACAAACGACCAGTAATAATTCACATAAAATGGGTTGCAGAAGCTGCTGGTGAATAAGATTCCAATCAAGACATAGTATTAGAGGTGCTCAGTACATTGAAGTGTAGAGGGTTCCGTGCGACGAGCTTGTCCACATATGATTTTTCTACTCTGTATACAACATTACCACATATTTGATAGAGTGGACCTTCAAAAGGTCATTTGAAACTATGGTTCACTTTACTTGGCAAGTAATGACAGAAAAAGGTACAAGTAGGCAAAGATCAGGAAAAGGCGCAATCAGAAAAAGATTCCCACTGCAAAAACCGAGGTGGGAAAAACAAACTAACAATCAGGTACTTATACCATGAAACATATCGTAAGCCGAATGAGCAGCTATTTTCCCAATAGGTGGCCACTCAGTTACCTAAACTTAACTAAAATATGAAAACATACACAAGGCGCCAACAGCACAAAAAAATTTTATACACCAAAACATAAAACAAAAAGAACCACCACAGAAGTATCGACTTGGAACGATCAGTAACACAAAGTTACTGGCGGGCTTAAACCGGTTTTACATGGCCATAACCTCACCCTCAGCTTCTGCAGTGGTTCATAACATTTAGTTAGTTATTCGGTCCTCGTGGTGAATCTCTAACTAGTCAATGAATCATCAAGAACAAACAAATAAATCATGATAAACATCCTGATGAATCAAACACCAGGACTCACAGACTGAGTAAGCTGGGCGCCGAATAACCTACTAACTCCGGAGCAAAAGAAAAACACCAGTTGGACCCCGGTGGGCCAAGCAACAGACAAGAAGCTCCGGCCCCAACCAACTAAAATGAATAGCTTTATGTCGGGGCCATCATAGAGTCTGACGCCCGACCCACCGGCGTGCAATTAAAGAAGGCAGCATAGTTATCAACCATGATTGGGTTAAAAACTAAGCATGTAGACTGTTGCATAACATTCAAGTTATAACCTATACGTCTGTAACGTGTTATGATTTTTCTGAACTGAAAAGAAAAATCATTAATTCCTTTAAGTTTCTTAAATTTGTAAACCAAGTCACCATAAAATTCAGGTTCCGAAAGGCCCTCACTTAAAAGCGTCTTTAACCCAACATTATATTTGGAAATCAATTGATAGTGTCTACGATAAAATTTAGAAAAAGTTTTTCGAAGTTTATGATACCGATAGCCCTGTTGGAGAAGTTTTGCCGTTAAACATTTATTTCGAGCGTTGAAGTCTGTAACATGATTGCAGACTCTAGCAAACCTAATAAGTTGCGAAATGTATACACCATAAGAAGCACGACGAGGAACGTCACCATCCAAAAAAGGAAAATTTACTATATCAAAATCAAAGTCATCGCGCTTATCATAAATTTTAGAAGAAACAAATCCATTTGCAACAGAAAGATGTAGATCTAAAAAGGGGGCTTCAGTTTCTGAGATATTGGCTTTGTTCAACTGAAGTTCAGGTGGATAAATTTGATTGACCATACCTTCAAAATAAGGGTTGTCAATGTTCAAAAGGTCATCGAGGTACCTAGATGTGGAATTAAAAGCCTCGATAACATCAGCTTGATTATCATGGTTAAGAGAATCCATGAAATCTCTTTCGTAGCAGTATAAAAATAAATCAGCTACGAGAGGTGCGCAATTTGTACCCATCGGAATTCCAACAATTTGTCTGTATAACTTGGTCCCAAATCTAATATAAATATTATCAAGGAGATAGGATAAGGCGTCGCATACATTCTGACATGACCAAAGTGTATACCGACTTTGGTCAGAGGAAGTGAAAAAAGCCTTTCTGTCATTACATGCCAAATAAAGTGAACCATAGTTTTTTATTGCCCTTTTGAAGGTCCACTCTATCAAATCCAGAAGTTTTTCTTTAATTAGATTATGTGGTAATGTTGTATACAGAGTAGAAAAATCATATGTGGACAAGCTTGTCGCACGGAACCCTCTACACTTCAATTTACTGAGCACCTCACCAGAATTTTTAATTGACCAAAACCAATTTTTATTTGAAGTTTCATACACTGTCTCACAGTATCTTATAACATGAGATTTGATAGCAGTAAGACAGGAAGTTAATAATTTAGAAAGTTCAGTGGTAGTACAAGAGCTAGAATTTGCAATAAATCTAGCTTTGTATGGTCTTTTGTGAAGCTTAGGTAACCAATACATCGTAGGAAGTTTGTCTTGGCCTTCATTGACACAAACAGAAAACTTAACAGGTAAATCGTTTAAGTGGGCATTAACTACAGACACCTCATCAGTATCTGTCTCCAGATAAGCCCTGGTACCATCAAGCTCCTGTTTTAAGGTGTTAACGTAGTGAAGCCTACAAACGACAACAACATTGTTTGCGGCTTTATCTGCCGGAACCAAGACATACTTTCTATGAAATTCTTGGATACCCTGCTTCAAATGCCTAAATGACGATTTGGGTTTAAGAGGTAAAAGATTAGTGTTTTGTTAATAAAACTTAATACGTTTATCCACGATAGTGAAGATACTTCTTTTCCATTCTTTAAGAGCATTATCCTCAACACCCTCTCGTTTACACCATCGATTACCGAAATCATTTAATGCAGATGAAATCTCCTCTCTACATTTGTCGAAATTAATGTAGGAAGGGAATCTATATTTCGGACCTTTAGAAACAATTTTGCGAATTCTAGAATCCGAAATTATTTTTAAATTTCCAGTAACAATATGTCCAGCGGGTTGATAAACATATTTTGAATCTTTACAATCTCAAGACTTAGGAGTATTAGCATGGATATCAAGATCAGAAACAAGTTTATTGAAATTAAAAATTGTATTTCTGATTGGTTTGTTATATTTGTAACAAATAATAGGAGGTTCTGAATTTTGGAAGTAGGTAGGTATAGACTGTATCACTGATTTATCCTGGAATATGCTTGGTAAATCAATAAAGTCAATTCCTTTATTTATGAAAGGAATTTTAATAAAACTTCTAATGTGATTAGATTCGGAATCGATAAATGGACGAAGAGCATGCTGAGTATAACATCTTGTTAACAGTGCAGCGTCATACATTTGATGATTTCTATCGTAAAATCTATTAGCCTCTGTGTCCAAGGAACGTAATGCAGCAATAGGTAGAGAACTAAGATACGACAGCATTGGATGTCGACCGTGAATCCTTAGTTTAACAGCTAAATCATTAAGAGAAATGTTCAATTTCAATGCAGCGCACCGTTTACGTTTGTCATTACCCTTTTTCCGTATACCATGAGATCTAGATTTACGTTTACGAGAGTCCGAAAGTGTAAGTACATCAAAATCGGGCATTTTGGAAATATTGCCTTCATGGTAAATGTTGTTGTTAAATCCCAGTGGAAAGGGTGTTTGCAGTAATTTTATCCATTTAAGTTCAGTTTCAAATCTTTTAATGTTTTTGAATCTAACTGAAGAATTTTCATCATATGAGATTTTATCCACTGGTTGAACTTTAACATCATTGGGAGAATGTCCAGTGCGCTTAAAATGCTGGTACAGGAAGGTATCATTATTTCTGGGCTTTCTGATTCTACGATAGTGCTCACCAAATCGTTTTTGCAAAGTTCGACAAGTTTGTCCAACATATTGCATCCTACAATTGTTTGTATTTCAAGTAAGAACATATACAAGATCCATTGATTTTCAGTCTAAATCAGAATCATTAACCACTAGAAACGTCCTACCATTCACAGATGAAGTGATAGTAGTCTTAGAGCATAAATGATTGCAACAGTTGCACTTCTTGGCATTGCACTTAGAAATACTAGGGTACATTCCAGGTCTCTTGAACGGATTAATATATTTACGTAAAATTGGTGATTTGAGTGGAGATAACCTAATCTGAAGATTATTACGAAACATATTAGAATTAGAAGCTCCGTGTAGATTAACAGTAGATGCCGAAAATAAATTAAGAGGTGTCACCCTTACAGTAGGTAATAAATTTTGAAAATTGTTAGTTGAATGAGGAATCCGTACAGTAGACGCGGCATGCAACCTAAGGGGAGTTAATGTAATTCCTAATCTTTTTGTGATAGTCATAGTTGGGAGTATTGTGTTGATACTGCCAAAAGGAGCGCGACACTCATACCGGTTATAGAATAAAAAATGCACTTAATCGTAATGCAAAATCTTTCGATTGAAAGAAAAAGGTATAACCGAAACCCACACCTCAAGTCCATGTCTAATACAAGTCCATGGATAGAAACGTAAGAATCGCTTATACAACGAGATACGAGTGACGGTCAACTAATGACCTTCAATACGGTATCGAAGGCTTTTTTCACTTCCTCTTACAAAAGTCGGTATACACTGTCATCATGTCAGAATGTATGCGATGCTTTATCATGTCTCCTGCATAATATTTATATTAGATTCGGTACAAGTTATAGGCGGTTCTAACGTGTACCCACAATTTATGTTTTGAGCAAAAAAAAAAAAAAAACATTTTCTAAATTTTATCGTAGACACAATGGATTGATCATTTATCATAAATTTCGAGAAAAAAAAAAAAAAAAAAAAAAAAAAAAAAAAAAAAAAAACATTTTCTAAATTTTATCGTAGACACAATGGATTGATTTCCAAAGACGATTTTCGGAACCAGAATTTGATGTTTACTTGGTTTACAAATTTAAGAAACTTATAGGTAGTAAGCCATTTTCAGTTTAGGTAACTGAGTGGCCACCTGTTGGGAAAATAGCTGCTAATTAGGGTTACAATACGTTTTCATGGTATAAGTACCTGATTGTTGGTTTGGTTTTTTCCCACCTCGGTTTTTGGAGTGGGAATCCTTTTCTGATTGCGCCTTTTCCTGATCTTTGCCTACTTGTACCTTTTTCTTTTCAGTTCAGAAAAAGTATAAAACACGTTACAGACGTATAGGTTATAACGTGAGTGTTAGGCGACAGTCTGCATGCTTAGTTTTTTACCCAATCATGGTTGACAACTATGCTTCCTTCTTTTAT
Organism: Rugalucina vietnamica; assembly: GCA_964017185.1. Lineage (NCBI taxonomy): Eukaryota > Metazoa > Mollusca > Bivalvia > Lucinida > Lucinidae > Rugalucina > Rugalucina vietnamica. The sequence goes on along the minus strand of OZ024869.1, from coordinate 16,308,557 downwards.
TGCACGCCGTAGGGTCGTGAGTCAGACTCTATGATGGCCCCGACTTATTGTATACTTTGTGAATTTAACCTCTCCTACAGCTTTCAATATTCTCTTTAAATACTTTGCAGATATGTGCAGAGATATTGAAGTTATGCATGAAGAAGTATTATGCTGAATAAATGAATTTTGACAAATTTACAGCATTTTGAACTTAGCCAATTTTTGATAATTGCCATATCCAACAATGGTTGGTAGTGCATAGTTCTGAAATCAACTCCTCCTATAGTGGAGCAAATATGGTTCAAAAAGTAGCTTAGAAATAGGAGTAGGTGGTCTACGGAGTACCACATTTGTTTCTATATACCAAAATGTTTGTATTGGTCTGTAGTTTTAAAATCCAGCGTTTGCCACCTTGGCAAACCTTGCATAACTCCAGTATTCAAGATGGCGTCCAAGATGGCTGCCGTTTCCTAAAACCAACCCCTACTCCAAAAATGCATCATGTTTTTCATGTGTTTGCATTTTAATGGTATTTTAATGCCCCATTTCATGTAAGAATGATATATTTGTATATTTCAAGTAAAAAAAACCTGACAATTTAGGTAAAACAGTTGTAAAAGTCATGTTTAAATTGACAAATGCACGTGCCCAAGGTTTTTCACCTAGGAATGTTTGTTTAATGGCTCATTATTTATGATCAGATAGTTATGGCTGCTTTTTTACTTCTTTTCTATCAAATATAATATCTGTAAAGATTTTAGAGAAAACGAAATTGTATCTATATATAAGCTTCATGCTTAAAACAGGTTTTAGACATCCAACCCAACACGACAAAAACAACAAAAAGTACATTTTTTCTATATATATAATATATGCTCTTCAATCTTATTTGTTATTGATTCTATATACCATAGTGTTTGTCTCAGTCTTAGTTTGTAGCATAAAATCCAGTGTTTGCCACCTCAGCAAAGCACAGGATAGGTCCAGTATTGAAGATGGCATCCAAGAAGGCCGACAAAATATAGAATTTTAAAAAATGAGCCAAATATGTCCCTTGACTTTCATGAAGTAATAAAAAAGCTAAAATCAAGTTGTAAAACACTTAGAACATTTTCTTAATGTTATCTTCATGTGTGTTTTTCCTTGTTAAAACAAAATTATTCAGACACCATAACCTTTTTATAACACTATTGTTGGGGTTCAAACCAATCTCTGTGATAGCTATATTCAACTGGTGTTATAACGAGAGTAAAGTATATAGACATATACTAAAGGTAGTATGAAATGACCATTTGGAGTCAAGCTATGATCAGTGGTATATCCAAAACTATGTTTCTTGAACTGAGTTATAGGAAGGTCCATATGTATTTATTCTAGAAATGAGTGGAATTTTCTTGCCCGGCTAGAAAAAGAGCAACAAAGAAAACTTATTTTCTTGTACATCATAAGCTCTGCAATCTTATTACAAATGTAATTCACAAATTCTTGTTCTGCAATTAATATAACTTTGGTGCAGTATTAATCTAACTATTAATACAACTTTGGTGCAGACATGGATGTACGATATGGCACTATATAAAACAAAATAATACCAGACCATGTTTTGTTTCGACACTATAATCATATGTAGGTTCTAATTCCTCATTAACTGATTATGCTTTTGGTATTTATATACAAGATTTTTGCAAACTGTGGTGCCATAAGAACTGTTAATCCACTTATCAGAGCATTAAAGTAAAAACAGTAGAGAGGTAAGGCAAACATAAGAAATGATTAGACTAACTTTAGAAGTACCATATCATCTACAAAGTATTTTGATTGGAAGAATAATTGCTTATTTGTGGCGAGATTTGTGACCTGTTAGAAATGAAAGTAAAGTAAGTGGAAGCTGGTCGATGTTAGCATGCGCAATTGGTGATTGTAACATTGATGTATTTATAAGAGTTGTTGAAGCAACAGGGAAAGGCAATGACTTCAAAGTGCTATACATACATGTACTAATGTACCTTCCAAATGGTGACTTAGTTGCTGCTGGAGCAATATATTGTGCAGTTAATAGAGCTGTTTGCTCAATGGCACATTAGAATATAACATTCAGCTATGACACTGAGCATGCTAAGGATAATTCTGTTTCATTTAAAATGCAGATACAGGTTCAAAGCTAAAAGCTGAGTATGAAAGTTCAATAATGAACGAAAATCAAGTTGTAGAGTTATCCAATTAATAGAAAAATTTAAACACCTGGAGTTAGAAAGCTGGGTTATATAACAAAGAAAGGTTATAAAACAATCCATATAACGAGCCTTTTCATTTAATTATGGTCAGAATTATCATTTACGTAGTTATCCACTTAATAGACAAATTTAAATACCTGGAGTTGGAAAGCTGGGTTATATGACATAGAATGTTATAAAACAAACAATATAGAGAAGGTACAAGTAGGCAATGATCGGGAAAATGCGCAATCAGAAAGAAATTTCCACTCCGAAAGCCGAGGTGGGAAAAACTAAATTGACAATTAGGTACTTATAAAAAGAGTTTTTTTTTTTTTATTTAGTAATGGTCCAAATTATCATTTCGTATTGAGATTGGTTTGGTACGAATCAGTGTGGCTGAAGCGCTGAATGTTTGATCAATTATGAAAATTAAACCAAAGCATTTCAGCTGATGATACACACAGGCTTTTTGTAAATAATAGAAATAATAGCAGAAGATACGATAAATCATAAAACTATCGGTATGTTTATAAATGGTATTCTTAGAAACGTTGAAATTGTAATGGATCAATCTGCCACCATTGCAAGCCTTTCAAGATATGTTACTGTACTAGACAAATGGTCGGCTTCAAGTGTGAGCAATGAAAGATTTGCTAATGCTTCAGACATATCGGCTGAGCTTCAGTAGACTTGTACTGTCTTTAAGTTGCTTGTAATATTACAAAAGCAGCGATTTCTATTGCATACCCAAAACATGTAGGTCTTGTTGTACATGATCAAATCTGGAGTAGACTCTTTGATTTAACAAATAGCTTATCTTCGATATACGATTACATACCCTGAAATGAGGCGAGTTTTATCATCAGCACACAAGCTAATACTCCCTCAGTGGAACCGTCCCCTCAGAAATTACGTCAGAAATCAGGGCGTATGCTTATACTGGGAGTTACCGATAAATTTGACAATAACGAAAAGGCAGTAGATGTAAACTAACCAAACATGCAATGACCTCTATCGTTCTGATTGCGCCATTTCCTGATTGTTATTTTCATTTAGCTTTGTTATCACATTATGCAGGGTCCTGCAATGAATATAGATCTGCACCATCAGATCACTCGGAGGATCATAGGTGGTCTAAGTTCGTAACAAATCAGTTTGTCTTTAAACTCACTGTGCGCAGAGAAGGCAATATTGTTGGTGGCCAAAAAGCTACCTCGACAGATAATAGTTTCGGGTTTCATTGCCTGAGGTGTGTCTATCAACTGCATATTTGGCGGAATGGGTTGCACTATGTTCAAGAACTGAAATCATCATCAGACTTTAGATTTGAATTGGACAATGAATAATGAAATAAAATGCTTAGTATTATTGGTAACACTATCAGTTGCAGCTCCAGAGCTATTGAATGACACTGTATGCTAACGTAAAGAAATGAGTGATGAATACTGCACAAGCTCTATGTGTCGACAACAATACACTGTGATATATAAATGTCAGAAATTAATGTACATGTACATGTAGTTATATACACAAATGTGCATACTATCTTTTCAGGCATGATGACAGAGGAAAATTACAGTGATTCAGATAATTAAAAGGAATTTAAATTGCATCTGTTCAAACATACTCCAGCCCTTACCCCATGCATTTCTAGATTTGTATGCATAATGTAATATTTACAAAGAAATATATACATGGAAATATTTTAAAAAGATAGATCTAAGTGTTTTAGCTTGATTTTTTAACTGTTTTGTTAGTAAGCAAAGGATTCATGCGGCTTATTTTTCGAAATGTTATATTTTGACGGCCTTCTTGGATGCCCTTTTGAAAACCGGAGTTATGCTGGGTTTGCAAAGGCGGCCAACGCTGGATTTAAAAGCTTCAAACCTTCAAAAAGCTTGCAAGACAAAATATTTGTTATATAGAATCAATAACATTCACGATTCGAGAACCTATAATGTATAGGGAAATATGTATTTTTGTTCTTTTTTGCCTTGTCAGTGAGACCGTACTCCATTCATATCTAGAATATATATGCATAATGTAGTTTTAACAATGGAAAACACATGAAAATAACAATAATAAGATAACTCAAAGTGTTTATAGCTCAATTTAAGCATATTTGTTTCTAAACAAAAGTCAAGGGACATATGTGTCTCATTTTTTCAGAATTGTAAATTTTGACGGCCTTCTTGGATGCCATCTTGAATACTGAGGCTATATTGTGTTTTACAGAGGTGGCAGACACTGTATTTTTATGCTACAAACCAATACCAACACAAACACTATGGTATATAGAATCAATAACAAATTAGATTTTAGAGCGTATTTTGTATAGGAAAATATGTACTTTTTGTTGTTTTTTTCCGTGTTAGGTTGGATGTCTAAAACCTGATTTTAAGCATGAATATTATATATAGAAACAATTTCTGTTTCTATAAAACCTTTAAAAATATTATATTTGATAGAAAAAAAATAAAATAGCAGCCACAACTATCTGATCATAAATAATGAGCCATTAAACAAACATTCCTAGGTGAAAACCTTGGGCACGTGCATTTGTCAATTTAAATATGATTTTTACAACTGTTTTACCTAAACTGTCAGGTATTTTACTTGAAATAGACCAATACATCATTCTTACATATAATTGGGCATTAAAATACCATAAAATGCAAAGACATGAAAAACATGATGCATTTTTGTATAGGGGTTGATTTTAAGAAATGGCAGCCATCTTGGACGCCATCTTGAATACTGGAGTTATGCAAGGTTTGCCAAGGTGGCAAACGCTGGATTTTAAAACTACAGACCAATACGAACATTTTGGTATATAGAAACAAATGTGGTACTCCATAGACCACCCCCTTGAAAGATAGCCCATGATATTTGCTCCACTACTAGGGCTTTCAGTATTTCTTTTCAATACTTTGCATACATGTTTCTCACATATTGAAGATATGCATGAAAAATTATAATGATGAAAAAATATTTTTGACAAATTTACAGCATTTTTAATATAGCTTACATGTATATACAATAATGGTTAGTAGTGCATAGTTTGTGAAATCAACTTCTAATAGGGCCTTCAGTATTTCTGTTCAATACTTTGCAGACATGTTCCACACATATTGAAGATGTGCATGAAGAATTATAATACTGAATTATAATGTTGAAAAAAAAAATGACAGATTTACAGCATTTTTCAACATAGCCATATTTTGACAATTACTTATACAATAATAGTTGGTAGTGCATACTATGTGCTCCTCCAAGGGCTTTCAGTATTTCTTTTCAATACATTGTAGACATGTTCCACCCACATTGAAGATGTGCATGAATAATTAAAATACTGAAAAATTACTTTCTGACAAATATACAGCATTTTATAACATAGCCATTTTTGACCATTGCTTATATACAATAATGGTTGATAGTGCATAGTTTGTGAAATCAATTCCTCTTAGGGCTTTCAGTGTTTGTTTTAAATTCTTTGAAAAATCGTTTCAGATATGTTAGATGTGCATGGATAATTTTCATGCTGAAAAATGAATTTTTGACAAATTTACAGCTTTTATTTCACTTAGCCATTTTTTACAATTTCTCATGATAAACAATAATGATCATAGTGCATACAGTGAAAACAAACCTCAAGCTTTCAACATATTCGTTTAATATCTTTAAGATGTGACTGGCATACTGAGGATGTACATGAAGAATTATAATGCTGAAAAGATATCTTTGTCAAATATTCTGCATATTCGACTTAGGAAGTTATTGGCCAGCTTCATATAATTTTGCGGGGGGTGGGGGGTGGGGGGTATACTGAAAGCCTTCCTTGCAGCCAATTTCTAGTTTAAGTTGGTAAGGTTCGGAGCTTCTTGTCTGTTGCTTGGCCCATCGGGGTCCAACTGGTGTTTCTATTTTGCTCCGGAGATAGTAGGTTATTCGGCGCCCAGGGATCTCCATCCTGTGTTTTTTTTATTCATCAGGATGTTTATCATGATTTATTTGTTTGTTCTTGGTGATTCATTGACTAGTCAGAGATTCCCCACAAGGACCGAAGAACTAACTAAATGTTATAAACCACTGCAGAAGCTGAGGGTGAGGTTATGGCCATGTCCGGTTTAAGCCCGTCAGTAACTTTGCGTTACTAATCGTTCTAAGGCGAAACTTCTGTGGTGGTTCTTATTGCTATATGTCTTGGTGTTTAAATTTAGGTAACTGAGTGGCCACCTATTGGAAAAATAGCTGCTCATTCGGCTTACGATATGTTTTCATGGTATAAGTTTGATTGTTAATTTATTTTTTCCTACCTCGGTTTTTGGAGTGGGAATCTTTTTCTGATTGCGCCTTTTCCTGATCTTTGCCTTCTTGTACCTTATTCTAGCGTGCATTGCTAGCATTAATCTCTTCAAATATCACCTAAATACAGCAGATTATTCAAGTAGGCTGAGCTATTTTTTTCGATAACCGCTGAATTTTGTTTGTGAAAAATTTCAATGATTTTTGGGGTACATGATATTCAACAGAATATGAGTGTATCACTATGCGTCTGCACTGCACAAAACTCAATTTTGAAAAGCAAAACAGGCGTGACTTGTTTAACCTGATCATTCTCAATGATTAAACACCTTTGGATCTTATGTTTCCTGTTCTCCGCCATGGTGACAAAAAAGCCGGCTCAACAACTGTCATTTCGCATTGATCAACTCAAATATGCATCCCCAACTGCTGTCTGTAAGGTCAGAAAGCTACCTATTGAAGTGAAACTGACATAATTTTTTCACGGTATGAGGAGAAAATAGGCAATCACGTCATCACCCACTTTCCACTTACCGTAATACTTACAAATCATTATTACGGAAACATCATGTTTGCTCAAAGTATTCTATAAGTCAGCCATTTATTTTCGCATTAATTACACTTGTTGTCCATAAAATCATGTATTTTGAGTGTCTGTTATGATCTCCTCATCCATTAGATGATAACAGATACCTACAATATATGATTTTATATATTAGTATAAACAGTTTCATACCTACCCCTCATTTCCCCCATATTTACTATATGTAAGGTGCAAATCTGGGGTAGCTTTCATACGGAGATGTTACAATGACGTGTTTTAACGCCTGAATATGCATATTGTCCTTGCTGGATTTTTACCGGAAAGTCAAAACCATATTGGAAAGGACAGAAGTAAAGATGTTATCAGCAAAAGGTACAGAAAGCAATGGTCAGGAGTGTTGCAGTTGGCACCAGGCTTGAGCAATGCATTTAACTAATGCCATTGCTTTAGCTATGCATTAGGCATTTCTCAACTAATGTTTTTGCCAATGCTAATAATATTTTGGCATTAGAACAGTGCTAATTTTAATGTATTTCTTTTGTAAATATTGCTAATGCATTACAATTATATTTGGTATTAGATACAAAGCTTTTTTTCTATGATTTATATCCTTCTTTGTCTAAATTCATCAATTAGGACCATGTATACAAACTATTTCCAAAGGTGTGACAAATTGTCATTTTAACATATCTTGCTACTTGGGAAAGTTTTTGCTTGCCTTTCCTTGTGCGTGTCACAATGTCACTTAAAATCTGCAGTTACCTGTGTCCTTTAATGAAGATTTTGTCAGGTGAATACATCCAATGAGGCATGCTATTGAACAGCACCATCTTACAAAAATAGACGTTAAGATTATCACTGTACATCAATAATATTTATAATATGTTTAGAAACTAGGTTTAAGCTGAACATTGATGGATTCATAATTTGATATATCAGTTTTTGATCTTATATTGAGTTGACCATCTTTATCAGCACCAGAATTGGCTATATATATATGATAGTTGATCAAATGATCAATAAAGATACATGTACAACCCATTATCGCAAAAACCTGAAAACGAATGCAATGCAAATGCATTATTTCGTGTAATAATGCAAATGCCAATGCATTGCTTTTATCAACTAGCTTATGCAAATGCTAATGCCAATGCTCCAAAGTCTGGTTTGAAACAAAGTCCCACCCTAAACCCAGATGAAAAATAATAACAATTAAGTACTGATACAAAGAGAACTTATTTCCTAAATTAAGCTACTGAATTGAATTAAAAATCGGAAAAATCATCTAAAAGGTGCTAACATCAACATCAAAACATTAAAAGAGAACCACAACAAAAGTGGTGCCTTTCAACAGTAAGGAATATAACAAAGCTGGGGCTCAAATAAGATTTACATGAAACTTCAAGAAAATGTCAAGCTGAAAATAAAAACCTAAATGATGTTTGTCCACTCTTCAAAGCTTTCAACAAAAATCAATTGTGATTGGCCCTTACACATCATGGCCAAGATTAGGTGTCCTTTCAGATTCAAAGCAGCGAAACATCAATTTCATCTTGGCATGCAGACAAGTGTACAAAATCATATAGAGTTTGCAACCTTTCTGGTTACTAATGGCACCAAGAATGACTGTGTTGTGCTATCAATATTGTAAAATGTGATTTTTGTCAAGCTCATTTATTCTAGGACGATGGTACAACCAGGTGCCACATTCACAGGTAATAATTTAACCTTACGAGGCTACAAGCCACTACTTAGTTGCATACAGAATCTGGTGTTGGATGAGCTATATACATATGACAATAATAATTGATTACTAGCTGAAAGACTAAATGCAAGGCGATATGGACATATTTCACAATAATTTGAAAGCTATGACCTAACAAACAATATAAATAGGTAGTGCAACATTTACAACCGAAACCAATGTCATCTCCGAAAATGGACATAAAGACATGTGTCCTTAAATTTCCTTGTGAGGCACTCTCACTAGAGCATTTCTTTTTGGTGATCAAATTATTGCCAGCACTGTGATAATGTGGCATTTGGGAGAAACCAACGTATCTTTAGTGATATGGCTCACGCATGACACCAGTTAAAATCTATCCTTCTATATGCATGCGAGATATGGACAGTACACCAATGGTATGCACGCAATGGTCACTAACGGCTATATTCTCTTCCGTCACTCAAACTCAAACTCGAACTCAACTCGCGAGAGTATGGCTGGAGTATGAGTCGAGTGGGATTAAATTGAGTGTGAGTGGAGTATAGATTTGGTATGCACAGCAGTCACTCAACCATCACTCACTGGAGTGTCAGATTTTCATTATAAAACAAAGAAATTTGAAATCTTATAGACATTTGATGTTATTATTCTACCATCAAATTAGCAGCAAGGACTCTGACTAGACGCCGCATATTGCGGTGACCTGTTATCTAATTTTGATGTGCACGCATGATATCGTATTTGCTTACACTCATTCCTTCTTTATTGTTTGTTTGTCTGCTTGTTTGCTTATTTATTTGTCTTTCTTTCTGTGTTGCTCTCTCTCTTTGCTTGCTTGTTGTTTTATGTCTTTCCTTCTCTCTCTCTCTCTCTCTCTCTCTCTCTCTGTGGGGTGGTTGGGTGAGGAGATGGGTGTGCGTGGGGATGGAGGGGATGAGTCTGTGACAGCGATATCTAGCGTTAAGGCACAAATGCGTCTGCATCTGGATGTACAATGTTGACCACTCACCTAAAATATGGATCATTGCTTTTCATGTCCAAAATAGTCGCAAATGACATGCCTTGGGAAAATCGAAATCTGTTCTAAAATTCGCGACCCCTCTCAAGATAAGATTTGTCCCGAGCATATAGCTTGGTCCGGGTGATGTATGTAATCAGCTATTATTGGGCTTTTTCAAAGAAAATGTGGAGAAATAAGGGTCCAAAATTTTTCGAGTAGCGCTCGAGTGAGGTGTCGCCTTCACTCAACGTTTACTCGAAATTTGAGTTGAGTTCGAGTGTGAGTGGGACATGTGCATACCGAATCGAACAGTTATGCACTCACACGAGTGTCTGATCAGATTATCTTAATGAGTTTGAGTGGAGTATGCCTCGAGTGTAGGTTGAGAATACAGCCGAAAGAGACTTAATATCTAACTGTGAATGGACTAAAGCTGAAAAAAAATTGAAAACTTCGGTTTTTGGATGGGAATTTCTTTCTGATTGCGCCTTTTACTGGTCATTGCCTACAAGTTCCTTTCCTTTCCCCTACCTGAGGAGCAATTTTCCAAAGCAGTGAGATAACTGCTAAGAATTGCGAAAGCGAATGTGGCATTTGGGAGACTCTGTTAAAATGTCTGAGAGAAAAATGGATTTTTTTTTAATTCAGTTTTACGTCCCTTTCAAGATTATTTCAGCTCATATGAGACGGGCCAATCAGTAGGTGGGCGAAAACGGGAGAACCCCAAGAAAAAACACCTGGCACACCCGCAAGCAGAACTTGGCTTGTCTCACATGTGTCCAGAGTCTGGCTCGAAACCACACCAGACACAGCGGTGAGATGATCGAGTGATTAAGAAACAGCGCTTTTAACCGCTCGGCCAAGGGGGCCGCTGAAAACTGGAATAAGCTTTACACATAGCTGAAAGTCTACAAGGCTGCGGTACTTCCAGTCCTTTTACATGCAGGCAAGACCTAGACAGTATGTCATTAACATATCATAATGGAGATAATCTTTTCCACTTGATTAACTGTCATATGTCAAATGACAGAATAAGATTCCAGGAAAATATCAGGAATGCAACCATTAATATGTTGTAAAAGCAAGCACGGCTAAGATGCTAAGATGGTTTGATGATTGCTGTTAGATTGAATAATAGGCACCTTTCATATTAGAAATTCCAATATGGAAAATAACAGTTGGGAAAGTGCTCTCAAGTTAGCCAGAAGAGCCAACGAAGTCAGTCAAAATCCTCAGAGAAATATTTTAGTCGAGTCCTGTGGTTTTAGTGATCACCTTATATCATTTCTATGCGTGCCAGGACAAGACCAGTCACTTCTTGCCACTTAAACTTAACGACTTCAAAGAAAAGAGTGTTGTTTCACAAATTCTCACAACCATTATTTAGAGGGTTGTCTGCCTTATTTGATGTTATGTTCTTCGAGAACTATTGTCAGCAAACCAGATATACATCGGATCTTCAGCATGAATTATAAAACCATTATACTCTTTTAATCCTTCATATACACACTCATATGCTTTTGCTAATAATATTTGTTTCATATATGTACTCTATAATGATAAAACATATACCAACATTTTTTCATGTCTGTTTTTCATTATCATATTGCCCTTTAAATGGTTAAATATATTCTACAGCTCTATCAAAATATATTCCACTTCAGACCAATAATGTTGTCGAATTAGTAGTAAAAATACATTAACCATTTTTTAGAGTTTTGTCGACAATCTTGGATTTTTTATTTTCATTTTGTCCAGTAAAACGACACCGGAATTTCGTTTTATTTATTTTTGATGGTTCAGCAGGCTTCTATAGCCCTTTTAAACCAAAACTAGGTACATTTTGTTATCGCAAAGACTTGATATAGAAATTCCATTACAAATTACAGCCCTCTTGGATGCCATATTGAATTCTACGAGTTGTCCAATTTTGACACCCACGGATGAATTTTGTTTTTAAGGTGTAAATCAATTTGTATGTCACTTTAGAATAGCAATGAAAATTAAACAAATACAAATTTTCAGAGGTTTAATCGCCATCTTGGATGTCAGTTTTTTTCGCCCTTTATCCAGCAACAAAATAATCGTATTTAATTCACGTTAATGGTATAGTATGTTTTTATGACCCTATAAGAAAACAAATAAGTTTACTTTGTTATAGTAAAGATCTTATACAGTACGTTCTTTTCAATTGTTAATCATCTTGGACGCCATATTGAATTCTGAGAGTTGCCCAATCTTGTGTTTGAAGGTTTAATCAAATCCACCAAAACAAAATTCTATTAATCCAAAGTCCAATGTCTTGCTCAGATTCTACTGGTCTATTGGTTTAATCCAAAGCTTCAATTTTGCCTACCAAAAGTGGCCGCATCGTCACAATTGACTATCTTTGGCTCTTCGGATTTGAGAGAGTAGGATTTCTTACCCAAAGCTTGAGAATATGTTAAGGTATTTACTCCTAAAGGCCTCTCATCATTCGCTGTTTCAGAAACATCGAAGGGAACCAGCTACTAGATGGTTCGATGAGTCGTACGCATGTATGTGAAAATTTCTGCGGCCCTTCATCACAGTTTCCCTGACCTACTCAAGCATCGTTTTCAAACATTAGAGTATCAACATGTGCGCTCTTGCTCCTCCTTGCGGACACACTGGCTGAAAAGGCCAGGCTATGCCCATCCCGATGATCAGGATTCTGCCTCGGCAAAACGGAGACGGGTCTGATAACGACCGATTCGCTACTCACCCTTAGCTCAGATGACCCTTCGGGCACCACATACCTGTGAGATCAGAGTCTCGGGGGGGGGGTAACTATGTATATGACACAGTAGGGATGTGCCGCCCGAATAGCCCCCTTTTACAGCCTCGCCAGTATATGAATAAAGACTTAACCATTTCCACTTAAGCTGTTTGAGGAAGCTGTTAAAAATCAAGTGGCAAGACAAGATTCCAGACACGAAGGTCCTAAACATAGTAGTCATGCAAAACATGCATACTGTCTTAAACCTAGCACAGCTAAGGTGGACTGGCCATGTTATAAGAATTCCTGATGCGCGACTTCTAAAAAAAGTCTTTAATGGAGAACTAAAAGAGGGTAACCGCTCCGAAGGTGGCCAGAAGAAACGCTACAAAGACGCCCTCAAAGCCTCTCTAAAGGATTTCGGCATACCAATGGGGTCTTTGGAACAGACTGCATAGGAACGATCAAAGTGGCGAGGTCTCATTAACAAAGGAACAGCTCTCTATGAAAGAAAGAGAATCTGTGAAGCTGAGAGAAGGCACGGAGAACGTAAAGCCAATACCAATGGGCCACCAGCAGATGCCATTACAATTATTTGCTCTATTTGCACCCGACAGTTCAGAGCTAGAATTGACCTATTCAGCCGTCAAAGAACTCACCAACACACACAAACCTGTCCAAGAAATAACGATATTTTTCTCATTAGTGAGAAACTAACAACCGTTATCGTGGCGCACTGCAAGCAGTTCTTCACAGCCAAGCGAGTTCGGCCTCAAAAATGGACGGTCACCTTCCTTCCGAGAATCTGATTGTGCGCGTAACTTGTAGTGGCATTCGAGTCGGTGAAAGTGCACCCTGCGGACTTCAAGTTGACCCGAGTGCGGTCCATGAGGATCCTGATGGTCCTAGTTGTTGCAAAGCTTATACGCTACTGACCGACCATCGGATTACTGGTTAATCGCTATGGTCTGATCCTGCCCAGGAAATTTGATTCAAGTCAAATCATTCATACATATAGGCCTTATTGGCTTAGTTGGGTGGTTATATTTGCAACACTTTTTGGAAGTCAATACATCCTAATTTCGGGTACAAGTCCCATAAAATGAAGGCAACATTCTGACATGACCATAGCTATTGACTTGGGCATTAACCACCAATGCAAATACAAAACGTCACCGCAGGCCGGACCGAACGGCTGACTTACAACCTTGGCTAATTTTCCTTCGATTAGGCTCAATACAAAATTGGACTTTTAACCAATGGCGTGGCCAAGAGCAACATGCTCTTCGAATTGTGATATATCGACCAATGAAAAATTAACGTGGGGCGACCTACGTGCCTGACGTCTTGAACCCTTGCTGTATGCAAGGTTTCATGAAGATATCTCAATCAGAGTCGGTCTCAAATGAGTATCTTGTGCACCCCTACGAGTGCCATATCATTGTTTGTATTGTCTTCACAGCAGTCCAAGAGATAGCGAAGTATCCTACAAGTTGGTTTCTTTAAAAAGAAACCAATGAAAAGGTCAGCAGCCGTTTGTTATAAGAGATTCCTTTTGCTCTAGATTTCAGTGTTGTTGATTCTCTGGTTTGTCATTAATTTCGATTCTCATACGGTTCAGTTTCGTTTCCTGTACATGAATGTCGTTATTAGTTATGAACGCTTGACCAGTGTGTGTATCTGTCACTCAAGGCATTGACCAAAATTTCTGATGTTATGGAATCAAAACCAATACTAAAGGAAACACGATTACAATCAATATGTCGATGTGTAGAAAACCATTTTGCAGTGCAGTCAATTTGTGACAGAGTTCTGAATTTTGACCTGCAGCCACACTACCAGAAACAGACCCATGAGACCGATTTGATGGTCTAAAAGTCAGCCATATAGAGTTCCTATAGTTTCTGTACATCTCGTCAGGGTATCTACGATCTAAACCTAGATGCGCTATATATGATAAGCAGTCACCACGATCGAGACTGCTTGCTAGATTTTACCGCTATTGGACGGGGAGTGTCAACAATTGATAAATTTAATTGATTGTGGTTAACTGTCTAGTCAGTATAGACGGGTTCACTAGTTTTTATTAAGCGCTTTATGTGACAAAGCGCGTAATCGAGGGAAAGCAGTCGGGCATGGGTAAAATTTTCTTCATATTCAAAGTAAACACTGTGGAAAAGGTCCTGAGGGACTTTTTTCGAAATTCGCATTTAGTATGTTGCCAGGTAGTATCACATTTTACTTAGCGGCGGTCCCAGTGGCCGAGCGATTAAGAGCACTGACATTTTATTACCGCGCTTAACCATTCGATCATCTCACCGCTGTGTCTAGCGTGTCACGGGGCACATATAAGACAGGCCAAGTTCTGCTTGTGGAAGTGACATGTGTTTGTTCCCGTTTGCGCCCCACCTACTGATGGACCCGTCTCATATGAGCTGAAATAATCTTAAAAGGGACATAAAACTGAATGAAAATACTTTATTTCTGACACAATAATGACATTTTTAAATTTTGTATGTGCTTTATACACGACACAAACATTATGATGCAATAATGTTCTATCTGCAAACAGCATCAAGTCAGTCGGTAGGACTGCACTATGAAGATTGGTTATCATTGTATTACCATGTTTGTGAAACATGGCTTTCCAATATCAGATTAACATTTTATCAAATCATAAGCGACAATTTTAATGAAAGCAAATTCAGTCTCCCATTCGCCATGCCGTTCTATAGGTCCGCAGCGATCACGTAGTCCCAAATAAGCTGCGTTGATTGTTCAGATCAGTTAGAACAGCATAGCACTGAACAAAACTGAGTTGTTTTACTTTGTCGTTAGAAAAGAAAAGAATTGAAAATATCGCGCTAATGGGATGATTTTGAAACCGAAAATGGTGTCTACAGATAGAACATTGGTCACTCTTTTCAAAAATGTACATGTATATATCTCAAATTTCACCAAACTGTCAGTTAGAACACTATAGAAGCGAAGCTTTGAGCAGTAATAACAAAACATTTTATAAATTTAAGACAAAGAAAGTAAGTTGATTGCTCTATTTTGTTTCAGTTGATAGGCGAGAAACAGGACGAGTTCAAAGTTAACTCCATGCAGCTACTATTTTATCAGGCGCCATTGTCAGCTTTACTGCTACTGATACCTATTCTGTTGGTCGAACCACTTCCACAGCTATTTACAAAAGTTGCTAACCTTCCGCCAAGTGGATATGTAAGAACATTTATATACTAAAGATCAGGGACTTTTGCAGTCAGATCCTCTTTTGTGTCTGCAAATTGTCGTTCTAAGTCAGAGAATATATATTGACAAATTTTGCTAAAACAATTTTGTACATGTTCTTCTTATTATATGACGAAATTATTATTAATGTATTTCTTAAACGCATGTATATGATGTGGGGGTTTTATGGAACGATTTTTAGATTCTGTTATACACTCGAAGACGAAATTGTGATTTTATATCCCTATCAGAACGACTACTATGAATTGGAACATTTAATGTTAATGTTTCACTTGATGTGAATTCAAGCACACATGCATGTACTTGCATATGTTCATGGCATTTTTGGTTTGAAATAAGTCTCTAGTTGGGTCCACCGGGATGTAAACATTAGCTTTCTTTTGCTCCAGTATTCCAGTGTCTATATTGCTGATGAGTCCTCGTTTTTGGTGTATCTCGGTGCTTGCGCTTGTATTTTAACTATTAATCAATGTCCGATTCATCACCGTTCAGTTACATTATAATTTTCCATACGATAGGGTCCAAATTAGAGAAACTGCTTATACAATAGTTCTTACTTTATAAAGATAATGTACACAAGTGACGTCACTTAATAAGCGAAATATGGAAGCTTTTGGTTAAATCGAACGATTATTTCTTTAAAAAATATCAACAGACTAGGGCGAGGATTAGAGCTCTGTAAAATCGATTTAAGACCCCCAGTAATTCGTTACTGACCATTCCAAGGCGGTTCTGTTGATATTTATATTCATGTTGCGTGTTTTGTCCGTTTGTCTGTCTGTTGTGCTCATTGGGATATGTTAACTTAATATGGTCGAATTGCTGCCTTTCTTGTTGGGCTCTTGTTTAGTTTCGTGAATGATCACCTTGATGAACCAGTGGAAATGCTCTCTTTCCCGCCAAGTATCTTTGGGTCGAGGATTTTGGCTTTATTTGTAGCAACATTTGTAATACATGTGTTAGCCAGTTGAGATCTTGGTTTATTTTGTACATGTATTCTAATCAGTTTTTGATAATCGATAATACAATTTTGCTATACTGATAGATATGGTAATTTCGCTGTCCCAGTAAAATGGGTTTTTTTTTATTAATGATAATGATAATCGCTGTATTTCCGATGTATTTGGTTGGGATTTTAACTTAATTTTATCATAAGTTTTTGTTACATGTATTCGCCAGTTGAACACTATTTTTGGTTTTATTTAATTTTCTTTCTTTATGAATTCGAAGTGGTTTTTGGCGCTGTGCCCGGTAAAAACGTTAAGTTGTGTCCCAGACAGAGTGGTTTGTCTTCATCATACTTGTCGGTGTCCCAGGAAAAGTAGTTTATCTTCATAATAACACTGTTTATTGTGCCTACCTCTCTGTCGTGCTCGTTCCCTTTTGTTCCTGTTGAAACTTAGCCGGATGGCTACCTTAATCGGAAAGAGCTGGTCATTCTGCTCTTCGAGTGTGTTGTCGGAAAATGTCTTGTTGTGTTTTATGCTTTTTCTTTCTCACCCGCTGTCTATGGTTGGACTTTAAATTTAATTGCATCGATTCGTGGTCCCTCTATTCTTACTTTAATTGTACTAAGTAAGTTTCAAATAAATCGTTATCATACTTGATAGAGAAAAGGTTAAGTAAATAGAGATCTATCTCAGATGTGTTTTTTTTTCTATCCATCCGGCAGATGAAATCCAATGGTACATGGGGTACGTATAGCCCATTAGAGACATTTTAAGCTTTGATGTTAAAGCAATCTTACCTATAACTCAGCTGCTACTATACCTAGGCCACTGAACTACGAAGCTTGTTCCAAAAGTTTTATTACACTCTGTGCTTTGACACAATGATAGCACGTCCGATCTCACAATAAATATGGGTAACGAGCACAATATCTAAAAGCTGTTGGGGTAAATTGTCGCACCCCACTACTGCTTTCAGCTGTTGAAATGCATTCAGAATTACCCCTCCCATGTTTACACACTGCATATTAGTGATTATGATATGCCATTTCTCATATTATAAGAATGTAAAAGATATTATTAATATCAAATATAATATGCAAAATAGATTTAGCAATTTTTGATGGTTCATATATTTATTCTTATCTTAGAGCAACTATAGACATTTCTTACATTTAAGTGACAAGAACAGGGTCTTAGGCACATGATACGATGGTTTAAAAAACGCCACCCTTTAAAGAGGCTTTTGGAACAACTAAGAAATACAGTAGGGGTGTGAAGGCAATTCACAACCATTAAACACAATGCAAACAACTGACTTTTGTTTAGTCCATCTGTTTCCCTTCTTTTTCATCTCTTCGTTATCAACGATGTTGTTTATGTGACAACTGAGATTAGGGTTTGGTGGTACAAACTTTACCCGCCGAGACAATGGCGTCAAGTTGACGTCATGTGGTCGAAGCTGTCTTAATTTCGGATTTCTTGGTTACAATGGATTTCAGAACAACAAAACAAGACAAACGAAACAGAATGTAGCCAATACCAAGGCAAGTAAAACGTGGACGTTTCTGGGTCATAACGCGTCATGCTTGTGAGATAACGCTATCGTTTAACTCATTCTTTTAGCTTATGTTTTGAAGCCACGAAATGGAATTTTGCAAAAACCACTTAATTGTATCACATTGGTGTGCGCCAGGCAATTAAACTAAATGCCATTTTTCAGAAAATTCAACTTAGAAACGTAACTGTAAGGCGATAATGAAGGAGCCAGAGAAAAACGTCAAATTCAAAACCTTTGAATCTTTATTTTTCGACGATAAAAATTTCGTTTCAAAACTTTATTTTGTTTTCACTTTGTTTTTATGACTAAACAGTTGCTAAAGCATGGGTTCGGTTTCCCACTTTAAACAGACCCATCAGTTTTGGATCATGTGTCTTTAGTTATGACGTCACGTCAGTATCGCTGTAACGTTTGATTTTTTCGAAAGTTTTCGCTTGAAAGATCTTGTCGAAAGGTTGCCACTTAAATTTATTTTTTGTTCATTATGTGCAGAGTTTGGCGGCTGCAATGAAAATTGCACGATATATTATTGTTACACAGGATTAGTGTGCACCCTCATTACATCATACCTCGATACAACATTATTTGTGATAGAACTTCCTCAGATTTGATATATTTTCGGAATTAGTCTGAATTAAAATTTCCGCAGCAGTTCTCCTATTTAAGTGCTGGCTCAGATAAAAATCATGCAGGTGACTCCACATGGTGGATAACGGATTTGGCTGATTTTCATTTGTCTGAGAGGTTTTGATGACAGAACAAGAAAAATAAGGTTTATTTCGACTTTTTTCAATTCTCGTCACCATGGCAACGGGAACTAGTATTTTGCCTAAAAATCGCTAAATTCTGCTCTAAAAATGGTATAACTCAAAATAATATTTTATGAATGTGATAAATGTTACGTAGAATTGAACATTTCGAATAGAAACACTTAACATAGCTTAAAGCTTTTAAGCCAAAAAAAACATTGATTTTATTCAGCTTGGCGTTGCCATGACAACGCATATTATACCACTATGTCAAAAAATATGAAAACGGCATTTTTGGCTGTTTTCAGATCAATTTATCGCAAATTCAGTAGACTGATATTGATATGCAGTTACACTTAATTTATAAAGCAACTCTTATATTACATGTTTCCACAATAAAACGCTTTGCCTTTTCATATACACGGTTGCCATAGCAGCAAATCGAACACCACTGGAATGAAAAATCTAAAATTTACATTTTGGAGGGTTTTCAGGTAAGCTTATATCAGCTTCTAATCACTGGTGGATTTATTTTGTAGCAATGTACCAAGAAAGGAACTTATAATTTATCATATACAATAATAGAAAAAATAGCTTGGTAATTTACCTGGTTGCCATGGCGACAACTATAATGCTACAAAGGAAAAATATCTAGAATATTGATTTATGGGTTGTTTTCACACCAAATTATTGACACTTCAGTAGACTGATGTAAACATGATATTGCCGTTTAATTGTAAAGTAAGTATTATATTACAAGTTTCAACAACAGAACCCTTTGCCTTTTCATATACACGGTTGCCATAGCAACAGATCGAACACCACTTGAGGCAAAAAAGTAAAATTTACAATTTGGAGGGTTTTCAGGTAAGTTTATGTCAACTTCTAATCACTGATGGATTTATTTTGTAGCATTGTACAAAGAAAACAACTATTGATTTATCAAATTCAATAATAAAAAAGACAGCTTGGTCACTTACCTGGTTGCCATGGCGACATTTATAATGCTCCAAGGGGCAAATATCTGAAATATTGATTTTTTTTTCCGTTGTTTTCACACCAAATTATTGCCACTACAGTAGACTGATTTGAACATGACATTGATTTAGAATTATAAAGTAAGTACTATATTACAAGTACAACACTTCGCAAATTAATACGTGTGGTTGCTATAGCAACAAACCGAACACCACTGGAGGAAAAAAAAAAAACGGCTAAAATTTACATTTTGGGGGTTTACAGGTAAGTTTATATCAGTTTCTTTTCACTTTTGGATTTGTTCTGTAACATTGAACCAAGAAAGCAACTATTGATTTATCATATCCGATAATAAAAATGACAACTTGGTCACTTACCAGGTTGCCATGGCGACAACTAAAATGCTACAGAAGAAAATATCTAAAATAAAAAATTTTTTGGTTGTTTACGCACCAAATTATTGCCACTTCAGTAGACTGATGTTAACATGATATTGAATATTAATTATAAAGTGAGTACTTTATTAGAAGTTTATATAATAAAACGCTTTGCAAGTTAAAATGCATGGTTGCTATAGCAACAAGTTGAACACCGCTGGAGAAATATATTTAAATGTGACATTTAAGGGTGGGTGAGTGGGGGAGGGGGGTCTGATCATTTATATCGGCATCTGGAAAATTGTGTATTTATTTTGTCACAGCATCTGGAAAATTGTGTATTTATTTTGTCACATTGTATCAGTAAAGCAACAATTGTTTTATCATGCTCGATGATGAAAAGACAGTATGATCACTTACCTTGTAACCATGACAACAACAACAAAGAGACACCTGAAGATGAATGTCCAAAATTGGAATTTTCTGCTGTTTTGAGACTCAATTTTTGTAAATTCTGTAGACATTTTTTGTTATGAAAATGTATAATGATCTAGAAGTATCAAATACATCATTTGTTCAAAAGATTTAACCATTTAAAAATTCAAATACTGGTTACCATGACAACAACAAAGTCATTCTTTGACAGCCGCCCAAAATTGGCATTTTCTGCTGTTTTGAAACTCATTTATTGCAAATTCAGTAGACTGATATTGAAATTAAGTTTTGTCATGTAAAGTGTCTCTGATATTACGTGTCCAGAAAAATAAAACCTCAAATACCTGGTTGACATGACAACAACAGAAACACCTGAAGACAAATGTTCAAAACTTGATTTTTTCTGCTGTTTTGAAACCAAGAGCTTGTAACCTAAGTTGTCTGATATCGATATGAAATTCTACTACAATTGCGAATCAACTAGATCTTCAAAAGTGTGTTTCCAGGTACGAGTGAAAGTGCATAAAACAAGCACAATTAAAAACTATTGTTAATTTAAAAATAAGCTTTAACTTGAAAAATGAAGTTGTTCCCCTTGAAAATAAGATTTCTTTAAATTTTAGTCCTTCTTGAATTTTCAGAAAATATACAACTATATTCAAGCTGAAACAAACAAATTTCATAGTAAACACTTCAATAGTATTTTTCCGTTCCTTTATACTCTTCATACTGTTCCTCTAAATTCTTTCCAACGTGCACTTCTGTGTAATAAAATGGATGCAGTTTAAGGTACATTGTACAAGACACAATTGTTTTGTGATTTTCCTTTTTCGTGCGGTCTCCCGCAGGCTTTAGATATCCTAGCAACGATTAATACTGCTACAAGTGTTTGAAACACGCCGTAGGGAGCATCGTCCGGAGACGCTGCGATGATCGTGCCACCGCATGTTGTTGTTTTTTATGATAATTTGGTGACAAAAAATTGTACAGACATCGTTTGTTTGATGTTAAAATTGATGCTTAACGTCCCAGTCAACGGCTAAGATCAGGTCGGGACGTTGTCTCCATTTACGGGACTTTTACCCAAAACATCCAACAAGTGCTTGATATATAACCATACAACAAAGCCACAACCGCTATGACTTGAAACCACTTTTCCTGGGCAGGCTCATCCTGAGCGGTTAACCAGTAATAAGATGCAGTCAGCAGTGTAAAAGCTTTGCCTGGAGGCACAAGAAGCCCATCTATTTCTTCGGGCCCCAATGGGCGGGGCCCGTACAGTGATCGTAAGGAGACCGAAAAGGCTCAGTCAGAAATCGTAGGGATTCGTCATAGACATCTTCCGACGATCTCCGTATGGTTTTCACTCAGAACGAGAGAGAGAGAGTCAGAGCAAGAAATCGTACGATACCTGTATGAATTCTAAACATGCCCGTGATCACCTACGATGTCTAAAATAGCAGAACAACTTGAAAATCGCACGATGATCGGGGCAAATGTAACCAAGGCATTGATGAGGACCCAGGAATGGATTCAAAAAAAAAAAAAAAAAAAAAAAAAAAAAAAAAAAAAAAAAGACCAGTGAGTGACACACTGGTCTATGGACAAACGCGCGCCAGGTGAAAAAACGCGCAAACACGCGCCAGGTTAAGAAGTTAACTTGAATCTATATGTACTCAGGGTGTTCTTGAATGGAATTCAGTGAGGCGGAGCCAACTCCGTTCCACGCCGTTACAGCCTCATGTTCGCGGCCGAATGGTTTAGCTACTCGCCGTGTGAATCGTGGATTGCAGGTTCTACCCCGCTCTTCTTCAGTCTTTCGGATGAGTCTTTTAACCCATGTCACGACCTAAGCTGTCATGACACTGATGGAATACAAATCCAAAGGTGGAGGTGTATACGATAAACAGGAAATTTCAAGTCAAAAATGCGTACTACTTTTACTAAAGCATAATCTTTATGATAGATTTCAAGGGAAGTAACTTAAAACAAAACCTCAATGTTTTAAGGTCAAGAATATGAACAAATTTTGATTAATATTATTGTATTTTTTAGATTACAATCAATCAGTTTAATTTTTCAAGTATACTTTTAATAGTTTAAAAGTGATTTACGCGTTTACAACTGAAAATATCAATTATAATTCTAAGTAAGTTTAACATGATAATACAGTTTATTTTTGCTGCTATATATTCATGATTTTACAAGATTGGTTTTTAACGTCCTATTAATTTTTTTGCCGTTCAGCCCGGCATGACGTAAAACGGCCACTTTCTATTACTTCTACTGTTTATTTTTAGAATAATAAAACGTCCGTCCTGGGTTAGTTTCGTGTCAGTGTACTGAAATATCGAAAGGAATAATTCGTGTTTAATGGAAGACGTAATTCCCAAATTATGTTCAAAGGAGTGTTGACTATATGGCCTGTATATGCCTATACTTTAGCGGCCCAGAACATCGATATTTAGCATCAGATGCTGATCCTGTAAACTGAGAACAATAGTTCCATGTCTTATAAAGTGATATGTGTTAAGATATTTACAAATTATGTCATCGTTTGGTAGAAATTAAGGTTTCTGTGGGGTTGGGGTCAAAATTTCATGACTACATAAAGGTAGAAATTTTGTTTTTTTCTTGCATGGTGACGATTGTTGTTACTAATGTTTGTATTTTAGAGCATTCATTCGACAGAAACATGCATGAATCATGTAAAAATGCGCAGAAAATGTTTAAATATTTGCAGTATGAAATATTGTTAAGAAAACTTTTAGGAGGTACCTGTAAAGCATTTCTGCATATTGAATATTAGAATACCATACATATTCTGTAAATAAAAGTTGCAAAAAAGGCCGTTTCCAATCTGGAATCAGTAAAAACTCTTTTTTAGAAGTCAAAACTCTATGTGGCATGAGAAGCATGTTATTGCAACAAATTTGTTTGACATTCATCATGTACAATTGAATTATTGTGGCCAAATATGTATGATAAATTCTACCTCGTTGGTCATGTCCAGTGTAGCATAACAGACATTTACACCAGCTATACTAACACGGCTACCTATCTCCATAGTTCAACAATGAAATGCATCTTCAAAAGATCAAGTATCGAACGCAACAAACATAGATTAATTGGACTGCACTTACGATATGCTAGCCAAACCCATTCATGAGGTATTGAGCAAAAACCATAAACTAGTAAAATCAGATCTTAAAATCTGCGCTCACAGTATGGAAATAATAAAACAGAGATACAAATGCTATAGATTAGAGGCCGTGCAAAAAACAAGGAAATATTTGTACAGTGTGTCTCCAAAACTTTGTACCACAAAATGATGCACACTATTAATGCCCGTGCCCAACTGATGAAAGTTGATTCTGCAGCATCCGGTTTCAAGTAAATAACATTTCCAACTGGTGTTTTTCTTTTGCTCCGGAGTTAGTAGGTTATTCGGCGCCCAGGGATCTCCATCGTCGGGCAGCTTACTCAGTCTGTGAGTCCTGGTTTTTGATTCATCAGGATGTTTATCATGATTTATTTGTTTGTTCTTGATGATTCATTGACTAGTTAGAGATTCACCACGAGGACCGAATAACTGAGGGTGAGGTTATGGCCATGTAAAACCGGTTTAAGCCCGCCAGTAACTTTGTGTTACTGATCGTTCCAAGTCGATACTTCTGTGGTGGTTCTTTTTGTTTTATGTCTTGGTGTTTAAATTTTTTTTGTGCTGTTGGCGCCTTATGTATGTTTTCATATTTTTAGTTAAGTTAAGGTAACTGAGTGGCCACCTATTGGGAAAATAGCTGCCCATTCGGCTTACGATTGTTTCATGGTATAAGTACCTGATTGTTAGTTTGGTTTTTTCCCACCTCGGTTTTTGGAGTGGGAATCTTTTTCTGATTGCGCCTTTTCCTGATCTTTGCCTACTTGTACCTTCCAATAGTGCATATTATGACCATGTTATACTGTTTCATTTTCCATTACTTATAATATGTTAGCTTTGCCTGAATGAGTAGCTATAACTGTTTATAATATTTGGGCTCTGGTTTTTGGGCTCTACAGTATCGTTCCCCACAAAGAACCAACACGCCACTTGCATATATTGTGTAAAACATGGCAACACATTTGCATGCAAAAGCTTTTGTTGGTTCTCGGGGGGGGGGGGGGGGGAACAATACTCTATAAAACTTTTTCCTAATTACTATATATTTTATACAAAAAATGATTGTTCTAGCCGAAAATCCCGATCCTGTGGCACGAAACATGGAAAACAAATTCTGTTATACAGTAGTGCATTATTCAGGGAAGTTAACATGTGCATAAGAAGACAGATTACCAGCTTATTGTTTTTCCAAAAACCATAGGCATTTTTAAATAGAAATGGTCAATGCTTTTTTGCATTTTATTTCTAATAAGACCACATTTTACGTGTCTTAATTGTAAATTAAGGGTCCACGCGACGTGGCACGTGAGGATGAAAGCACGTGACGACTGACGTCACGTCATACTAATCTAACGTCTTGTGACGTCAATTGCGTTCCATCTTTCTATTCTTTTCCGTCTTTTTACTTATTTCTTAGCTTCTTAAAAGCACAAGAATTTCATGTTGTGTCTTCAAGAAGTATTGTCACATGATTTTTGTCACATGACGCTTTGTCTTAGCAACGTCGCGCGGTTTGGTTACCGGCTTTAAGAAGAAATTCTACTGCTAAACGGGACACCAGCGCAGTAAGAAATACCTAAGCGTAAACATGTACAAAATACGGCATCAAAAGTGATTTGGCAACGCGTTTTATTTTTGGAAAATGTAGAAGAGAGGTTAAGCTGCATTTTCATGTATATTATGTATAATAACTCGTCTACTGAAGTGACCAAAATTTGACTTGAAAATTGACGACATTTTCCCATAGACTTCAAGCCAAACTTGTAAAAGTGTGTTTAAAACTTCAATCGTAATTTTCTCTAAAACTGCTGGACAATTTTCAAAAATATTTCAGAGGTCAAATACTACCATAACGGCATTCATATAAAATAAATTTCATCAAAATCTGTTATACTCGATGTGGAGTGAATTTTCAGTTTTGCATGATTTTTATGTGAACCGGTGTCAGATAATATTTTGACCCCCATAATATTTTGACCCGGGGGTCACTTTTTCCCTTCACTTTTCACTTTTTACACCGGCACTTAAATGAATACTTTTGATTTGATCATTGCCTACATTTACTTTTTTAATTTTATAATTATATATCACAGACAACAGTCAGTGTCTAAGCAATAATCACAGTGATGTGATTTGTTGCCTCTTTACATGTCAATGAAACAAAGAATCCGATGAACAGGTACTTTACTTTTTGAGTCATTTCCTTATTATCTTTCCATGTAAAAATAAAATCACTTGAGTCACTTGATTAATTTATCTGAATCTGTGCCATGTTGTTTGAGCAATTAAAGCCGAGATACAGTAACTTTTATAATTATAACCCTTTAATTTTCCTCAATTTTTCTCTTATTTATGTTTTAAATATCATTTTTGAACCTTTGAATCACATGATTAATGCATTTTAACAAATACCCATCAACAGTTGACTAAACATTCATTTTTATCTTTTTTTAGGATGCCATGATTCAAAAACGTTTGTATTTAACCACCATTATTTCCATTATTTTTTTTCAATATTTCCTCTAAATTTTACGTTTTGTTAAGTCAAGTACATGTGGTGATTGTTTGAAATCACAAGCTGACACGGCAATCAAGAAACGCACCATGTGGGAGTTAAAATAAACAATGGTTGCTATTTGCTTTAGTCGAGTGTCGTAAGTTATGATGTACACATGTATGACTACTCGCTTATGTTGTTCGCGTTCGCATACATGTATAACTACAAGCCAAAGATGATCGCGACAGTATCTCCTCAAGAGTCCTAACAGCTGTTATCTACATGTACTTATATTGAAGTTATTTTGTTTCAGTATTATATCATTACTTCGGGTGTTCTTGCGTTCCTCGTTAATTTCTCAATATACTGGATCATCGGCAATACTTCGCCTGTCACGTATCCTTTATGATTATAACGCAAGCGAACATGACAATATTAGACGTCATTTCTCAAGTGTTATTTTTTTATTATTTATTTATTTATTTATTTATTTATTTATTTATTTATTTTTATTGACATTGCTAATAAAAAAGGTAAAAGTAGGCAATAATTAGGAAAATGTGCAATCAGACATTCCCACTCAAATAACCTACTAGTAGGTGGGATATACCTAATTGAAAGTCAGGCACTTCTACTAAGAAAAGACATCGTAAGCCGAGTTAGCATCTATTCCCGAATAGACGGTCACTCAGTTAATCGAACTGACCTATAAGTATGAACATACTAACGTGCAAACAACACATAAATTCAACACCAAAACATACAACAATTAGAAGCGTTTGATGGACTATGTTAGGGACACCGTTACTTGCTGCTTTCATGACTGTTGATTGTCTGATTAAACTTTGTGCTTTTTGGAGTTTTCACGAAGTCTAAGTGATAGATTCACACAATCTTATAATAGTGCACTGTTTGCGTATATGTTTAGGTTTATGAGTTAAGTGTTTATTCAAATTAAGCACATGTTTATAAAAAAGTACAAGTAGGCAAAGATCAGGAAAAGGCGCAATCAGAAAAAGAATCCCACTCCAAAAACCAAGGTGGGAAAAAACCAAACTAACAATCAGGTACTTATACCATGAAAACATTTCGTAAGCCGAATGAGCAGCTATTTTCCCAATAGGTGGCCACTCAGTTACCTTAACTTAACTAAAAATATGTAACCATACATAAGGCGCCAACAGTACAAAAATATTTTAAACACCAAGACATAAAACAAAAAGAACCACCACAGAAGTATCGACTTGGAACGATCAGTAACACAAAAAACCTTTTTCGTGCTCATCATGAAAGAACTAGACATTTTGCTGCTAATGAATACTTTCATAACAGCAATCTAAGAGATCAGTTAGTTCAGGTAACTAACCTATGCATTTTTTCCGTGAGCATTCACAAACAGAATTGGTTTCGGGTTCTACTGGCTTGAGCATGAAAAATACCTTGTATTACAGTTTTGACGTCTTTGCCGCAACGTCAAAACTTAAATATATGTTTCCCGTTAATATAACGTCAGCACATTATAAATTTGAAATTTTGTAATGCACAAACAATATGGTGACGAACATATGTCTTCCTGCAGAAGAGCTGCAATAAGTGAAAACCCTATAGAAATTAATTTGTTGCTGAAATTGATTTTTTTTCTATGTTTTTCTATATACACCGACACAAGGACTTGTATATTTATTATATTTATTGATTAAATTCATTAGTTTCCTTTCAACTCAAATGTTAAAAACATTTCGATACGCTTTTAATATGTCAAGTGATGCTTTATGTATCGAGACGAAATTGTGTGATTCTTTTACGTACAAGATTTAAATAATCATGCGAATTGCGCACCCAGCATTCCACGTGCATCATATGTAAACAATCTTGGCCTTGTTTGATAGGTAAACGTCTCATAACAAATAAATCGGAACGATATTTGAAAACAAATCTAAGAGCGGACGACGCCATGGCCTGACGTTTACCCAACGTAACACGAAGATGAATGTGCTCAGTGCAGACATTAAGAATAAGAAAGCCAATTGATGTTTAAGCTTGCGAGACTACGATGAATCTTCTAGAACCTTGTTCTATCAGATGGCAGAGTCAAAAACCGACATCATGACGCCAGACAACGTAATATTGCAATGACAAATTGGCATCCGAATCTGAATGATTTACTGTGATACGCCAAATTGACAATACATCACCGGGGGGGGGGGGGGGTGCGAGAGGAGGGAAATTTACCTTAACTCTCACAATTGATGCGAAATTGGACACACTGTCTACAGACATTTCAGCAGAGGAGATCAGAGAATCAGGGAAGTCATTCATTCCAGTCCCTGATAGTCTGTGGAAACAAACTTCTTTTATACGCTTCTATACTAGTAAAAGGTATATGAAAAGCCGAAGAGTGTTGATTTCTACAACGCCTTTTCTTCGGTATAATGTCATCTGTGGGTATTCTGGCTTTACCCTTTATGCCTAGGTCAAACTAGCAATTACGTACGCTGTGGATAGTTGCAGATGCTGTACGTAGCAATCCGCAGAAATTAGTGGGCGGGACTAACTGTTCTAGATGAATTCACGTAATTATAATTACCTATAAATACGAATACATACGGAAAGTAACTCTTACATACCTTTCGATACCATCTGTTACGCTTAGACACGGACATGCACCTTTAGATACGCATTTGTTACGCTCTCTTGCGTATAAAACGGTGCAATGTGATGTAAGTAATCGCTGTTTATTGTCAAAGTACAGTCACACTAGCACATATTGATGCGACGGACGCTGCGGATAAGTCTAACGTACATTTCCGTTATATCCGTAACAATTCATATCTTATGCGTATATGACCGTAGCTGTACGTGTTGTAGCCGCAGAGTCCGTCGAATCCGCGCCCAAATTTTGAAAAAAATAAGTCAAAATGTCGATACAGACGAAACATCCGTATCTGCATGAGAGGAAATTATAGGACAAAATATGCTTAGATTGATTGATTGATCGATTAATGGGTCGATTGTTTCCTCCATCGCGAACGATCTCTCGGACGATCGATAGACTGATTGATCGATGATCGATTGATTGATCAATTCATTGATCGAGTGATTAATTGATCGGAAGTTCTAGTGATCGATCAAGACCGATCGGGTGATTGATCGATTGAATGATCGATCCCTCGATCGACCTATCGAGTGATTGATCGATTGCGATCGATAGATTGATTGATATATTGAGGGATCGATCGAGGGATTGATCAGTCGAATGATAGTCGTAATAAAGCAACGGAAATAACATCTCATAATACTATAATTTTCGTAACATTTGTGTGTTTGCTTGTTCGTTTGTTGGTGCTCCTATTTTTCACATATATTGCAGCCTGATTCTCAGCTAGTAAAAGCAATGCAAAATCTCCTTCTGAGGAATCCATTTTTTTTCCAGCCACCCTTTTCAGGTGACCCATTTATTCTCCCCGTAAACATGACATGCAAGGGGTCGGGGAGGACCATCCCCCTACATGTCTTACAATATATGATATACAATGTAGTTGATTTTTTACCTTTCACTCACACTCACTCACCATAACGTACATGTATGTAATTAACGACTTATTAATCAGTAAATCATTTATGCATATTCAAGAAAACATTGGTACATTTATTTTATTGTTACAGGGAGGTGTTTTTAGTAACTTAAGAGGGACACAATAGATAGAAATAAGGTAGATCTAGAGAAAAAAAATGTGGAAGACTGTTTTTGTTGGGAAAGCGTGACACTAAATTTGCTGTGTGTAAATGTATCTTTCTATAATAGTTTAGTCTGCAATATTCAAAAACTTATGGTAATTTTGCCATT
The DNA here is from genome assembly GCA_964017185.1 of Rugalucina vietnamica. NCBI lineage: Eukaryota > Metazoa > Mollusca > Bivalvia > Lucinida > Lucinidae > Rugalucina > Rugalucina vietnamica. The sequence goes on along the minus strand of OZ024869.1, from coordinate 16,278,241 downwards.
TAGTATGAAAAAGTTCGTATGTATTTGATTGAACAGAAGCTTGTTTATATGTTTGGTATTGAAGTTTAAGTCTTTGTTTAAGGACTGTAAGACTCAGCCGACTCTTGCTGCATCTTGCATAGTATATATAATATTTAATTTCCATTAAAACCAATTTGTTAACATCATCTTCAAGTAATAATAATCCAAATAGGAATGATGTTTCATCTAAAATTATATATATGCCCTGTTGACTCAACCAAGAGATTACCTCATTTATAAATTTTTGCACATAGTCACATGAGGTGTTCAATAGTTTCATCAGCTTCTGCACAAAACGTGTATTTAGGGTCGTTAGTAATTTTAATTTTATGTAAAAAAAATTGTTTGTTGCTAGTATTTTGTGGTTAATTCTTATTTGGAACCACTGAGCTAGTGTCTTTTGTAATTTTAAATGGCTCTGCATATATTATATTCCATTCTTTTTCATCTATTTTGTACTTTTTATTCCATGCAATTTTGCCTGTTGGAGGGTCATTAAGTTTACTTAATAGTTTGTACATGTTTTGTGCACCCTTTGTATTTTTTAAATATATTTGAATTGTGAGAGGTAGAATAGGATTTGTTGCACTATTTGTTATGTCCTCAAGTTTTATTTTTTCCTCCATTCAATTATTGACTTTACCAACCCGGTATATTGTAAGAAGTTAATGTTAACATTATAAGTGATTTTAAGTTCATCATATGTGTACATGCTACCATTTTCCTTTGTAATATCATTTATAAATTTTATTCCACTTTCGAAGCATGATTTATCAAATATGATTTTGTTTCCTATCTTTATATCCTTATTATAGAAAATTGGACAAGCCAAAAATTGCTCTCTCTCTTTAGGTATTAATTGTTTGTATATTTGTATATGAGAAAGAAATACATCTATCCAAAATTTGTTTTTAATTTTAGGCAATATCTTTTCAGATATATATGCAGTACCGAAACTCAAAATATTTTGAATATTAGCATTACATTAAAGAAGTAAAATCCATTGACTGTTGTTGTCTATAATTAATTTTCTCAACCAAGTTGATTTTAAAGCAGTGATAAAAGCATTTATGTCTATCATTTTCAAACCACCATCACAATAATCTTGGCAAAAGTTGTCTTTTTAATTCTACTTGTACATTCCCAGATGAATTCGTACAATATATCATTCATTTCTGTTATCATTTTTTCATTTGGGTTAGGCAGTGAAATAAATAGATGATTCATACTTGATAAAAGCAGAGATTTTATGACAGTGATTTTGCCAAGAGGAGTTAGGTTTCTACGTTTCCAAAAGCTTATTTTTGTTCTAATGTTAGACAGTTTTTCAGAGAAATTCAAATTCAATATTTTATCCAAGCCAATGTCAAAAGTGATTCCTAATAATTTAAATCTGTTTACACCCCAGTTTAATTTCCATTTTGTATTTATTGCCTCAGTGCTATATTTTTTGAACCTATCCAAACAACATGTGTTTTCAAGAAGTTTACTTTTATGTAGTCCTGAAATCTTTGCATAGTATTCAAGTTCTTGAAAAGTTTCATTTAGAGATTCCTCAGATCAGTCCAAGATGACGGTAGTATCGTCTGCAAACTGTGTTAAAATGAAGTCGTTGTTATTAATCTTTATTCCTTTGATTTTTTTATTATGTTTGATTTTCAATGCTAGGATTTCTGCACATAGGATAAATATGTAAGGGGAAATTGGGTCTCCCTGCTTACAGCCGCGTTGTATGTTAAAGAAAGAGGAGAGGTTGCCACCTTGATTAATAGTTACTTGTGTACTTTTATAGAATGTTGATATCCACTGAATAATAGATGGGCCAAAGTTATAAGAAGTGAGCACTTTTTGCATAAATGACCATGCTAATGAATCAAAGGCCTTCTCAAAATCTATAAGGAGCAGAAGTCCTGGAATATTGTTTTCTTCAACTAATTGCATCAAGTCATATACTAACCTTGTGTTTTCCCCTATATATCTGCCAGATATGAACCCAGATTGAGTTTTACTTATGAGTTTGTCTAATACTGTTTTAAAGCGATTTGCAATTGCAGCTGAAGCTATCTTATATACAGTATTTAGGAGACATATTGGCCTGTAATTGGTTAGCTTTTGTCTTGATTTATTTTCCTTTGGTATCAGAGTTATGATACCCTGTCTTTATACTAATGAAAGTGATCCGATTTTATAACTATAATTTATTTCCTCCAAAAAACTTTGAAAAACTCACTTGAAAAACCATCAGTCCCAGGACTTTTATTGTTTTTCATATTACACAATGCTTTTGATAATTCAGGTAGAGTTATTTCCCCTTTAGGCTGCTAGCCAGAGGGTCGATTGCTCCCCCCCCTAGGGAATTTTGCAGACATACCCTATCTTAAAGAACAATTCAAGCTGAGTAGAATAAGAGATGTTTGCACCCTGAGCGTTGGGGCGTTATCCTGTAACAGCCTGTTACATATGTTACCTAAACAAAATTAAGAAATTATGATATGGTGTTTTCAGCTACAGAAAAATGACAATAATTTATCATTTTACTCAACGTTTTCATACTGTCTGCTTGCTGTATGTCTATACTACATATTAAAATCGTTTGGACAAAAATTTGACCCACACTTACTGTAACATACATAACGTAATTTAAGATACCCTTTGAAAATACCACTTTTGAGTGATATAATTTACTTATACTGTTGCACTATTCATTTTCCCAAAGATATGAGAATTATTTCCATTAGCATGTTTAATTGGCAGATAGAAAAACCAAGGTTTGTTTTCCTATCATGTATATATTGCCTTTAATGAAGTATTTAGTAGCCCTACCCCAAGTTTCAAATGCGAAATATTCTTTTGCAACGAAAGTTAAGTATGTAAAATACTTAAAACTGTTGGATATATATCATAGTTTCTTGCTTATTTTACCATGAACCATGGCTCTGAGGATCTGTAACCAAGTATCTTGGATCAAAGATTTTGATCCAGAATGTAATATATGTAACATACATGTAATTAATAACGAAGGGCATTGTACATAGCAGGAATGCCAGTACAGGTCAGTCTAATTCTCTATTCCATTAGATATTTTGCAAATATATATCTTAAATGACAATTCAAGTTTGCTCTAATAAGAGATGTTTGCTTTATGTACATTGGAGCATGTGTCTGTTACAGTATGTTACATATGTTACCATAATGTGTTTTGAAAATAATGATATGGCAATTTTAGCGTCAGAAAAATAAGATTTTTATTATTCCATTCACCCAATTCATATAGTCTACAAGAAACATGTCCATTCTCAACACTAAAGTTGCTTGAGCAATAATATGACACCTACAGTGTAATGTCTGTAACATATATTAAAATAACCCTTTCAAAATTAGCATTGTGAGTGACATCGTTTGTTTTTTTTTTAGTTACACATTCCAGCTTTTTTTCAAATATATGTGTTTTTTTTACATTACCATGTTCAATGGAAGAGACGGAAAAATCATATACTGTATATATTATACTAAATGGGTTATTTAGCAACCCTACCCGCAGTTTCATAAGCCAAATTGTATTGCTAATTACGTAAAACATGTAAATAATCGTTTCTAATGGCTGTATCTAATGTTGATAATTATTTGCTTATATTTCATGCCTATGGAGAACTATAGTTCTGAGTGGGTGTCACCAAGTATCTAGGCTCAGACATCTTAATGGGGAATGTAACGTACGTAACATATATGTATGAATAAAGAATGACGTGGTCTACAATAGATATATATGATGCTATTTCAAAAATAGTGTCAACACTTCACGTTTCCCTATGAATAATTTAAATTTTGGTGTAAAACAAAACTAGAAATCTAATTCAGTTCTGATAATCATGTCTTTGGACCCCATAAATACTATTTTTAAACATTTAGAAAGCTCTTAAAAATGCAGAAAAATTAGGGTATTACTACAAAATTGTTTGTACTTGAACTGTTAATAGACCTAGAATGCTGAAAGTGGTATCAAATAAATGGGACGGCAATGGACTAATGCCCTTAGTCCTCTAAATACATCATCTGAATTTCAGTTTTATGAATATTAATGAAAACTTTAGAAATTAGAGAAAATACATATCAAATAAGCAGGTATACCTACAAAATGATTATGGTTTTTCAGCAAGCTAAAGTCTGAATGTGCTGAAAATGGCAAGGACAATTTTCTATCATCCTTCTATAATAAAATTAATAAAATGTCATTTAATGAGCATTAATAAATATAATGGATAAATTAGATGTTGGCGATTAACCGCCGAAGAATTGAGGCGGGGTGCCTATTATACCAGATGAATCTTGGCTACTGGAAGTCCTAGACAGCTGAAATTGGTATCGACCGGTTGCTAAGACAATGTTCTTTAACCATATGATGTTATGAATAAATCATATGAATGTTTGTTTCATGAATTGCAACAAGAACTTCAGAAATAGAGAAAATTTGCAGAAACGCGAAGGGGTATACCAACAAAATCACTTATATCTCCACTATCAATAGCTGTTGAGTAGTCAAAATGGCATTAAATGTTACTATTTGGTCACTTCAATAATGAATTGTTGTCATGTTATCACAAAATATATGAATCGTCATGTGTATACATACCACAAAACATATGAGGCTAAAGCAAAGATACACGCGTCCCTGTTGCTGGACACCCGTAATTGTTTGCTATATACCATTTTTATCAACGTTTTATGAATACCCATGAAAGTAAATCTGATATGATTTGTATATAAGAGCTCTGGGAAATGGTGCATTGTCCAAGCAAATATCTGATACCAATTAGACCCTCTAAGGCAATGAGCAGCCGGGATATAAGTGATTTTGTTGGTTTATCTCTTCATTTTTCTCTTATTTTCTCTTATTTATGAAGTTTAATTCTAATATTAGTGACCTTTATCAGATAAGAAGGTTTATATATCAGGTTACAGTGTTATAATTCATTGTCATAGCAATCATTTGATACCAGATTAAGCACAGTAGTGCTATTAGAAACCTAGACACAGGCAATTTTGTAAGGTATACCCTCTTATTTTCCGTGATTCTTCTCCAGTCTGTAAAAATTTCATTAATACGAGGTATTATTAAACTTAAAATAAGTTTATTCATTTATCAGACTAGAAGACAAATTGAATAGCCCAAAGCATCAAGCTGCTACCACTTTTATCATTCTAGGCCTATTGACATGCCAGACACTAGTAATATGTAAGTATAAATGCTATTTTTCCGTGATTTTCCAAACTTTTTTTATATCAATATTGATAAATATGCAAATGAGATAATTTTCAAATCGACCCAAAACATCTGTAAAATTGTCAAATGGTATCACTTGTGTATAAACTATGTGCAACGATGATAGCTTGGGTCTGAAAGACGTTTTTTATGGGTTTTTAATGATTTTTTGGCCATTTTAATGTTTAAATTAAAATTCACAAATATGCAAATAAGATGATATGCATAACTTACCTTAAGATGAAACGGCTATAGTGAAGAAGCTTTAAAATGAAATCAAGTTCAGTGGTCTACGATAAGTCATAACGTATATATGATCAGTTTTGTAGGCCAAATTAACCCCATGCAGTATTGGTAGCACTGTAACATTACATGAAATCTAAATATAAACAACTTGGCGTTACACCGTTACAACCGAGGCACATCTAGCAAATGAAAATAACACAAGCTTGTCATTCTTACCTTGCACATTTGTGTTTGCAGCTTTGAAATCCACAGAAACTATTACAGAAACCCTTATTTGTTTATAAATCTTAATTCACATATTTTTGTTACATACGTTACACAAATTGAGAACCATCTGTGTCAACCTGATAAAATTATCTATCACATAAGAATCTTGTAGACAAATGGTAGAATTATGGTAAAACAACCTATTGTTCAATCCCAATCAAAGAATACTGCAAATATAATAAGCTGGTAACAGTTGTTATATTTAAATGGCCGTTACACCGTTACGCCCCGGCGTACAAAGTGCAAACATCTCTCATTTGAATGCAAATAACGCAAACATAACATACTTACCTTGCACATTGGTGTTTGCAGATTTGTACTCCACAGAAACTATTACTGAAAACCTTATTGGTTTATTAATGTAAATTCGCATATTTTTGTTACATACGTTACATACGTTATACAGATAGAGACCCATATATGTCAACATGATAAAATTATGCATCCCACATATTTTTCTCGAAGAATCTTGCAGACAAATGGTAGAATTATGGTAAAACAACCTATTATTCATTCCCAATCAAAGAATACTGCAAATATAATAAGCAGGTAACAGTTGTTATTTTTAAAAAAAAAGTACAAGTAGGCAAAGATCAGGAAAAGGCGCAATCAAGGTGGGAAAAAACCAAACTAACAATCAGGCACTTATACCTTGAAAACACTTCGTAAGCCGAATGAGCAGCTATTTTCCCAATAGGTGGCCACTCAGTTACCTTAACTTAACTAAAAATATGCAAACATACATAAGGCGCCAACAGCACAAAAATACTTTAAACACCAAGACATAAAACACAAAGAACCACCACAGAAGTATCGACTTGGAACGATCAGTAACACAAAGTTACTGGCGGGTTTAAATCGATTTAACGCGGCCGTAACCTCACCCTCAGCTTCTGCAGTTGTTCATAACATTTAGTTAGTTCTTCGGTCCTCGTGGTGAATCTCTAACTAGTAAATGAATCATCAAGAACAAACAAATAAATCATGATAAACATCCTGATGAATCAAAAACCAGGACTCACAGATTCAGTAAGCTGCCCGACGATGGAGATCCCTGAGCGCCAAATAACTTACTAACTCCGGAGCTAAAGAAAAACATCAGTTGGACCCCGGTGGGCCAAGCAACAGACAAGAAGCTCCGGCCCCAACCAACTAAAATGAATAGATTTAAGTCGGGGCCATCATAGAGTCTGACGCCCGACCCACCGGCGTGCAATTAAAGAAGGCAGCATAGTTATCAACCGTGATTGGGTTAAAAACTAAGCATGCAGACTGTCGCATAACATTCAAGTTATAACCTATACGTCTGTAACGTGTTATGATTTTTCTAAACTGAAAAGAAAAATCATTACTTCCTATAACTTTCTTAAATTTGTAAACCAAGTCACCATAAAATTCTGGTTCCGAAAGACCCTCACTTAAAAGCGTCTTTAACCCAACATTATATTTGGAAATCAATTCATAGTGTCTACGATAAAATTTAGAAAAGGTTTTTCGAAGTTTATGATACCGATAGCCCTGTTGGAGAAGTTTGGCCGTTAAACATTTATTTCGAGCGTTGAAGTCTGTAACATGATTGCAGACTCTAGCAAACCTAATAAGTTGCGAAATGTATACACCATAAGAAGCACGACGAGGAACGTCACCATCCAAAAACGGAAAATTTACTATATCAAAATCAAAATCATCGCGCTTATCATAAATTTTAGAATAAACAAATCCATTTGCAGCAGAAAGATGTAGATCTAAAAAGGGGGCTTCGGTATCCGAGATATTGGCTTTGTTCAACTGTAGTTCAGATGGATAAATTTGATTGACCATACCTTCAAAATAAGGGTTGTCAATGTTCAAAAGGTCATCGAGGTACCTAGAAGTGGAATTAAAAGCCTCGATAACATCAGCTTGATTATCATGGTTAAGAGAATCCATGAAATCTCTTTCATAGCAGTATAAAAATAAATCAGCTACGAGAGGTGCGCAATTTGCACCCATCGGAATTCCAACAATTTGTCTGTATAACTTGGTCCCAAATCTAATATAAATATTATCCAGGAGATAGGATAAGGCGTCGCACACATTCTGACATGACCAAAGTGTATACCGACTTTGGTCAGAGGAAGTGAAAAAAGCCTTTCTGTCATTACATGCCAAATAAAGTGAACCATAGTTTTTTAATGCCCTTTTGAAGGTCCACTCTATCAAATCCAGAAGTTTTTCTTTAATAAGATTATGTGGTAAAGTTGTATACAGAGTAGAAAAATCATATGTGGACAAGCTCGTCGCACGGAACCCTCTACACTTCAATTTATTGAGCACCTCACCAGAATTTTTTATTGACCAAAACCAATTTTTATTTGAAGTTTCATACACTGTCTCTCAGTATCTTATAACATGAGATTTGATAGCAGCTACTACACCGTTACGCCCCGGCGTACAAAGTGCAAACATCTCTCATTTGAATTAGAAAAAACTGCTCTTTAAGATAGACTATGTCTGCAAATTCCCTAGGGGGGGAGCAGGACCTTTTTCAGCCAGCAGTCTACTTCTAAAGCTTTTGATTCATTGTCAGTTAGTTTTGGCTGATTTGTGTTCTGTAGGTATTCCTGTAAGTCTATTCCTGAATGGGGGTCATCTTTATTACTATATAGGTTTTTATAAAAAAAAATTCTGATGCCTTTAAAATATCATGCTGGTTTGTTATTATTTGTTCATCGTCTGTTTCTAACTTTGGTATGGTTTTACTAAGATAGTTATGTGATTCTAAGGAACAAAAATATTTAGTAGGTTTTTCTCCATCTAACAAGTTTGTAGCTCGAGAGCGTATGACTGCACCTTTGACTTTTATCTGTCTTAATTCCTTTAATTCTAATTTGAGATTTTCTAATAATTGAGTTTTATCTTCTGTCAAATTTTGCTCTAATTTTAGAATGTCATCAGCCAACTGTTTTTCTTTTTTGTCATTTTGCTTTTTGTTATAGGATGAATAAGATATTGTTTGTCCCCTAATTTCCATTAATAGAGTGTCTAAAAACAATTGATCATTGATTGAGAATTGTAATTCAGGTTCGGGTATATTATGAAGATTTTCTAAGTTGTACACTGGTAAAATATATTGCTCCTTAACCTCATCTATTTTTTTGTTTATTTTATTTATATATTGGATATCTTTAAGAAGAGAGTTATTAAATTTCCATAAAGGCTCACCTTTTACAAATTCTGTAAAGCATAGATTTAAAATTATTGTGTGATCAGATCTGTAACTGTTTTCTATAGAACATTTTTAACAGATGGCAGAAGATCTTCAGAAATTAAAAAGAAATCTAATCTTGCTTGTTGAAAAGATTGCTTTCGTCTCCATGTGTACCTTTTTAATTCTGGATGTGCATCTCTAAAAGGGTCTACAAGGTGTTGATCATTAATTATTTCTAGTACCTTTTCTCTTGCATTTTTATTATTTATAAATTTATTTATTATAATTTTGGATCCTGCACCAAATTAAAGTCCCCACACCATACAACGGAATTATTTTTAAACTGCGATTTTTTTTCTGTTACAGTTTGGAAAAAGCCTGGGTTATCGACATTGGGACCATATATTGATGCTAATGTGAACCTATTGTTATATGCTGTTATATCTAATACCAAATAATTGCCTTCTGGATCACTTATACTTTGATGCACCTTATATTCAAAATTTTTGGCAATCAAAATGGCAACCCCCCTTGCATTAGATTTGAAAGAACTGAAATAGCAGTCGCTGTTCCAGCATGATCGAACAAATTTTTCATCTAATCCAGGACTAAAGTGTGTGTCTTGTAAACAATAAATATCACAATTTTTGTCTTTCAAATAGTTCAATACATCTGTTCTTTTTGGCAGCAGACCAATTCCTTGACAGTTTACAGACAGAATTTTTAATTCAGCCATTGAACAATATCATGTTTATATTTAAAGCAAAATTTGCCACGCTTATCCCAAGAAAAGAGTCCAATAAGACAGAGAAGTAAGAGGGAAAAGGGAAAATATTGCAAGATCTATATAACATTAGAAAATACAAATACATTGATAAACAAAAAGATACATTTTGTACTAGAATGGATACTGCTTCAATCATTCAAAATGTCAAATAGTAAATATGTCAGTTCCAGATGTCATAGGCAATTTTACTAACATACAAGAATTCTCCTGAGAAATTTTTCAAGTTGTACAACAGAATTTATTTTATCATTATGAGCCCCATCACAAGAAAACCTGATCTCTGTATATGCAGCAAACAAAGTACAGGTCAGCTTCAGCAGATCATGACGTTTGAATCTACTAAAAGAAGAAAAACTTTCAAGCTTCCTTCCATCTTCAGTGGCTGTTAATCCAGTTTGTGTCAGTACATTCTGGTTGGAAACTATGGAGATAGGTGTTCTCATGTTGCGGTTCATTTAATCGTGTTGTTATACTTAGTAGTTTGATATTTTTTATAATTCTTCTAGCATTATAGTATAATATTATACATATAATTAAAAGAACCAACATGTTTCCTATTGTTAAATATTTATTTCATATGGTTAAAACATAAATGTTTCATATTTAAGCCAACTGTTGGTAAAAACATTTTTATTTAGATGCATTTATAGTCGTTTAATCTTATTTAGAACACATAACTTAAAGTGAATTTTTTGTTTCAAATAAAAAGATACACCACTAACATAAGTGATTTTTGTATTGAATTCGGTTTAAATTTAGCAAGCAGTACCAACCACAAAGTGAGTTCATAATTTGAATTACATTACCCAACAAAAAACTTCCCTTTTGTACACACATCCCTTCTCAAAATGTGACAGGAGAGGGGACATCAAAGGGAGTTTACCAATGAGGTCAGAGTAATTATAAAGTGCAGTGTAGTCTCCCTTGCCGAAACGAAATACAAGAGAAAACTGCACCCACATCACTGATATAATATGAATAATGCTCTGGTGATATTTGGTATGTTGAGTCCTGTTCAAAATCACTATACTGCCAGATGTGAAGACATTCCCTTTGACTGCCTGCACAATACCACTAAACTATTGTACCACAATTTAATCTGAATGTAATCAATAATTGTAACTGTTACATAACATTTTAGCAAAATTACAATCCATCATTGTGGTATGCTTAATCCTTGCAGGAAAAGATATGCCTCCCATAAAGAATGGAGAACTGATCAGCAATATGGTAACCACATGTTGCTTTGTGTTTCTGTTTCTGTCAATTTGTGAGCCCATACTGTTCAGTTTGTGTCATACCTAGTAATTTACTCATAGATTTGTCTATATACATTCTAACACATAGCAAAAAACCTGCCCATGCAATATACATAGATTTTTTTCAGCAGTACAAATTGAAAATTTGGAAATGATATTTTTAACATTTCTGCCCATAACACAGCGTGTACACGCTAGAACCACCTCGCCGAGGCGGTTCCAACGAGCACCCACAATCCATGTTCCGGAGCAAAAACAAGAAAAATTGATATACCTCTGCAAACCCCAAAGTGGGGTGTAAGGGGGTATGTACACGGACATGCCTTCCCGATTTGTGTGGACCCTGATCAAACAGCTGCAAGGTTTATACCAGTCAAGCCAGTGCACTCATAAGTATCATTAGAAAACAGGACAGTTTAACATTCCTGACATTCTTATACAAGACATTAACAGAGCCCTGTCATGAGGGAACCCTCTTAGTTTCCCCTAAGGTCAGAGACAAACCAGGCTATGCAGCCACATAAGTTGGTGAGACTTAGATTCTTTAGATTGGACAGAAAGAGAGAATGTCCCCTATGTATCACAAACTATGGTGTCACAATCACCAGCCTAGCTGTTGTGCACCCTTTGTCACACCATGCAGAGTAGGTTTTCTCATGACATGGCTTGTACTGTGAATATATAGGTAACCTATTGTCTGATTCTAACTGTTTATGGTTATGAATATGTGCATATGCTTAGCAACAATACAGGTCAAAAAACATATTGTTGGACAGATTTAGTGTTTAACATACCACACAATAGCTAAGGTCATATTGAGATAAAACCTCGGTTTAAAGTCACAACTAGTAGACAGGAAAGCAGTATAAATAACCTTCGCCCCCTGGTGTACGAGGCAAATACTTTAACCACTTGCGAAAGCTTCTCATAGACAATGTGCATTATTATCATTATACATAAAGATTGAGGAAAAAATCTTACCCAAAGCAAATACTTAAATCCAAATTAACTATTCTAGAACTCGGTTGGCAGTCCATTGCTAAATATAATCCATATTTACCAGTTTGTTCAGAGAAACCAACAGATCACATTAATAATATTAAATGTATTTTTCAATTAATTCAGAACTCACTGCTTTGCTAATAAATCCAGTATTCACTGTTTTGGCAATAATAATTATGGTAATTTGTCCATGTTTGAAACACATTAAATCACATTCACACACTATCACACATTTATTAAATAACTTTAACTGTCAAAAAGAATGTATTTATGCATTCGTCAAGTCTGTATATAGTCTCAATAGGGATAGCTAGTCCACAGTAGACCCGGTAGGAGGAGGGGGAGTTGATGAACCTGATGGGGCAGGTGGAGCAGTTGCCTTGGCAACTGTTGCAGCCACATCGTCGTAGAGGTCGAACTTCACTCTCTTTCCGCCAGTGGTCTTACCATATACTGAGCCATTGAAATACCAGGCAGAGTCAATGGAATCATGGTCAGTCAGCTCAGATATCAGCTTAGCATTCATTTTTGTCACGTCATCCACAAGCCTGAGACCTGCGGCTTTCATCGATGATCTGGCCTTCATCAGCTTTGTCTTACTATTGTTATTAAACAGTTTGACGAGGACCGGTTTTGTAGCGCCAGCTTTCCCTGGTATCCTATGTATAGCCTGTATCTCTCTGGGGTTAAGGTCTACACTGCATGTCTCAATGAACAGCTTACTGACATCAGCTATCAGTGAGGATTCAGTTTCACCAGGTTCTTCTGTAATGTCTACGAGAGGGGCACAATTTGTACTCATCGGAATTCCAACAATTTAAAAACCTTTGTTCCGAATCTAATACAAATATATCCAGGAGATAGAATAAGGCGTCGCATACATTCTGACATGACCAAAATGTATATCAACTTTGGTCAGAGGAAGTGAAAAACTCTTTTCTGCCATTACAGGCCAAATAAAGTGAACCGTAGTTTCAAATGCATTTTCGTACGTCCACTCTATCAACTCGAGAAGTTTTTCGTTTAAGCTATGAACTACTATAATCTTATGACTTGAAACTGATCGTTATGTTCGGAAAAAAAACAGTAGAAGTGCAATATGGTATCTTACTTTCGTTTAAAGTTCTAGTTTCCGAAATGTTCAACTTTCAATCTTATAAATTTTAGATCCAAGTGTCCCTGCCATTTCTATTTACTATGATCCTTAACACCTACACAGATACAACATGGCCGGACATCTTAAGTTTTGCTTGACATTGCTAGGTGGTTGTATAATGTTCGGAGAATCTCCACATGTTCTTCAAGTTTTAGGCATGTTGACTACATTTTTAGGTAAGTGTTGATTTAACTTCTATACAACGCATCTTAGACTGTCTCCCATCGTCAAACTTGTGTTTAAATACATAAATCTTGCAGATATTCTATTGCTTAATTTCTCCTGATGGCTGAGTTAACTGTGTTCTGAGCCTTAGAAGAGAGGTAACTGATATATTTCAGGAGATTATAGAGAATAATAACATAATATTGGACATGGGATGGGAGCCAGTCTGAAAGCTTCTGGTCAATGTGACACATTATTGTGGAGCCATAAGTCGGAAATTTAAAGCATTACTGTTTTACAATAATTATTTTGTTACAAGCAAGAATAACTAGATAAAATAAAGAGATTTGCCATCCAAAATGACCTCAAACTGTTTTCAGATAACTAGCTAATTCTGCAAAGAACAACCAACAAATAAACGTATATAGATTATTATTATTTTTATTTTTTGATTCAGTTTAACGTCCCTTTCAAGATTATTTCAGCTCATATGAGACGGGCCAATCAGTAGGTGGGCCGCAAACGGGAGAACCCCGAGAAAAACCACTTGACACACCCGCAAGCAGAACTCAATTGTCTCACATGTGGCCAGAGCGGGGCTCGAACCCACACCAGACACAGCGGTGAGATGATCGAATGGTTAAGTGCGGTAATGAGCCCGGACAAACTACCGGAATTACATGGAATACATATCAAAATGCGCCTGAAGAAGTCAGATGACTTACATTGGTGTCTACGTCGGTAAGAAATAATGAAATATCAGCGCTCTTAACCACTCAGCCACGGGGGCCGCCTTATACAGATTATTGACTATTTAACCAACTTAATAAATCAATACGGGGGTCATTCAAGAATTAATGACAATGGATCCATATCTCGGAAAGTATAAATAAGCTCGACTTTATTTGATATGTTACTTGTGGACACATATATTATGCATTCTTGCTGACAATTTAGTGCTTTTATCATGTCTAGATTAGACGCTATGCTAATTTGAATGTGGCTTCTGAACTGTCCATGGACGCGAAAAAGTCAATTTTTACTTATTTTTGTATGGGGGTAGAGTAAGTAAAACGTGTAGGATTGTTGCTTGGACAGTCTTCTCAGTGATTTTTGATGATTAATGAAAGCACTAGAGGTCAACAAGGGCAACCATAACAGTTATGTCAATTTCCTGATCTGCAACAACAGAACAGGACAAAATAAACCCATTCTGAGCCTAACAGTGTGTTTAAAACCAAATAATGAAACAATCAAATAAATTCCAACAGCTAGTGATGTGTTTAATTTTTAAGCAAAAGCAAAAATTAAAAAATCTGAGACTGTTATGGAACAAGTATCAGATTTTAAAAAGACTAGCTAGATTTGATACAGTTACATTTGAACTGGAAACGGTGCTGATTCATTTTGAAATTCTGTGTACAGTGTCACTGTGATTAATACCATTGACAGTCATGCTTAAAACAACCACATATTGAATCCTCATGAAATGTTGTTAACATATCCAAGATACTGGTCTTCCATCCAGGCAAGTACTAGCTTTTATAAGCAACAGTATGTCACGTCCAATCTCATTTACCTTGTATTCTTTGGTTGCCTAGAAACCACAGAACTGGCATCTTAGCGAACTTTTGGAGGAAAAATTGAAAAGCATACATCTTCAAATTTTGTCTGTTGCTTGGCCCACCGGGGTCCAACTGGGGTTTTTCTTTTGCTCCGGAGTTAGTAGGTTATTCGGCGCCCAGGGATCTCCATCGTCGGGCAGCTTACTCAGTCTGTGAGTCCTGGTTTTTGATTCATCAGGATGTTTATCATGATTTATTTGTTTGTTCTTGATGATTCATTGACTAGTTAGAGATTCACCACGAGGACCGAATAACTAACTAAATGTTATGAACCACTGCAGAAGCTGAGGGTGAGGTTATGGCCATGTAAAACCGGTTTAAGCCCGCCAGTAACTTTGTGTTACTGATCGTTCCAAGTCGATACTTCTGTTGTGGTTCTTTTTGTTTTTTGTCTTGGTGTTTAAAACTTTTTTTGTGCTGTTGGCGCCTTATGTATGTTTTCATATTTTTAGTTAAGTTAAGGTAACTGAGTGGCCACCTATTGGGAAAATAGCTGCTCATTCGGCTTACGATATGTTTCATGGTATAAGTACCTGATTGTTAGTTTGTTTTTTTTCCCACCTCGGTTTTTGGAGTGGGAATCTTTTTCTGATTGCGCCTTTTCCTGATCTTTGCCTACTTGTACCTTTTGGTTATTAGTACACGAGAAGCACACAAGTGTTAAGAATAAAGTTTAATGGAATCAGTGTCATTAATTCCTGAATGACCCTCGTAAATCATTAACTTACAGTGCAAATGTCAGATCAATAATTGTCCATTACAATTTTAGTTCACTGAAGTCATCAGTCCAGTTTCCAAAATTCCAGTCGATAAGAGCACAAAATATATGTCCACAATAAATTAATCTAACTCAAACTGGTGAACCAAGCAAAATATTAACAGTAACTGCTATGCTTTATATATCTCTGTGAAATTTTCTCCTTCATTCCAGTAAGATTGCATACGTAATAATCTGTTACTATTTAGAATAAATAAGAATCTGGCAAATGTTCTTCAGAACCACCTGGAAAAAAATCTTCTAGAAGGTTCAAGGGCCGAAATGACAATTAAGAATTAACCCGACATCACTGGAGGGTTATAGAAGATCTATGCATGTATAAAACATATAATTAAATAATGGTGACTAAAAGCCTATTTCTGTTTCATCTGGAAATTTTCTATAATGTGCTTATAACTTTTTAATTATACAATGGTTATAAATAATAATCAATGACACACTTCTATCAAGTTCTCAAAAAAGGTACAAGTAGGCAAAGATCAGGAAAAGGCGCAATCATAAAAAAGTTTCCACTCCAAAAACCGAGGTGGGAAAAACCTAAACTAACAATCAGGATCTTATACCATGTAGGCTGATGATCAGTAGGGCGACCTCCCTAGGGGGAATTTTCTGCAACATGATTTTCTGAAAGTATACACATGGAAATAAGTTAGGGAACACCTGTAATAATGTGACTACCAACTTTGGACTATTTATATCCTCCTTTGTAAAAATTATGAAGAAAGTTTTGGCAACTTGGCAGAATCTGTAGTATCCAAAGTTGCTTCTAAGTGAAAATGGTTAGCATCAAACATAAACTGCGGCGCTCAGCGGCCATCTTTGATTAAGAAAAAAATTGCTAAATTTGAAAAACGCACTGCTAGTCTTTGCGATAACTTCATTATTTGAACTCGCATTGTCGTAATTTTTCGCAAGCATAAAGCTGAGACATTGCTTGTTGAACTTTGATCATAAATTCTTTATTTTCTGGCTGACTGTCGGCGGTAGGCCCATACTTTTGCGGGGGTAGGTTTCATGATCACGCTTTGTTCTATGGGTATACATTTTGCAGGTTGTAAATGATGGGCCAGATATTCGATATGACCCTTTAGGAATCTAAACATGTACGTTCTGGTTATAGTGTCCTAGCGGAATTATTCTTCTACGGCTTTATTTGAAAAATATCAAAGAATTTTGCTTTCCATAGAAATCAATGCAAACTGTATATTTTGTATGATTGGCTGGTTTAGAGATGAAGCATGAAGTTTTAGGTCCGAAGTCGTTTATTCATTCAGAACGATCAGATTCAACATTTTACTCCTGTTTTGCTTTCAAAAATTGAGTTTTGTGGAAAAAGGCAGACTTGTATTCAGTAAAAGTGGAGTTTTTCACAAATGGTATATTGTATTCTCCGTAGTACAAAGATAAAATGTTGTGAATTTCCATAAATTGATCTGTAGCTAGACCAAGGTATGAAATATATGTGATAAAAATTTCAGTATCGCCAGAAAAAAGGAAAATGGATTTTTTTCAAACTTTCCCCCAGGGCTAAAAGTGTTCCATAACTTATTTCCATGTGTATATATTGAAAACTCTATCAAATCCTCTTTTCTGCCCTCTGAAAGTGGAAGCGTTTGCGTTTTGCGCTATGTTTTATTAAATGACCTGATACTATCTTGTGTACAGAAATAATGGGGGTAGACATACATGTAGAAAGTCGATCATACCTCGGCTGTTACTGATCCTAGACCATTAAACTTGGTCCTTTTATAAGCTTAGACATAGCCCTTTCATTCTGTGATAATAATGCAAAATGCCTTCTTTAATTGCATGCCGGAGGGTCGGGCTTCAGACTCTATGATGACATAAAGCTATTCATTTTAGTTGGTTGGGACCGGAGCTTCTTGTCTGTTGCTTGGCCCACCAGGGTTCAACTGGTGTTTTTTTTTCCTTTTGCTCCGGAGTTAGTAAGTTTTTCGGCGCCCAGGGATCTCCATCGTCGGGCAGCTTACTGAATATGTTGAGTCCTCGTTTTTGATTCATCAGGGTGATTATCATGATTTATTCGTTTGTCCTTGATGAATCATTGACTAGTTAGATATTCAACACGAGGACGAAATAACTGATCATTTTAAGGCGATACTTCTCTTGTGGTTTCAATTGTTTTGTGTTTGGAGTCGATTTTTTTTTCTGACTGCACCATTTCCTGATCGTTGCCTACCTGTACCTTTTGACAATATGCCAGATCTCATGTGAGCGTTTACAGGGTCATTTGTCCGCTAGTTCTATGGAAAGGTACAAGTAGGCAAAGATCAGGAAAAGGCGCAATCAGAAAGAGATTCCCACTCCAAAAACCGAGGTGGGAAAAAACAAACTAACAATCAGGCACTTATACCATGAAACATATCGTAAGCTGAATGAGCAGCTATTTTCCCAATAGGTGGCCACTCAGTTACCTCAACTTAATTAAAAATATGAAAACATACATAAGGCGCCAACAGCACAAAGACATAAAACAAAAAGAACCACCACAGAAGTATCGCCTTGGAACGATCAGTAACACAAAGTTACTGGCGGGCTTAAACCGATTTTACAGGATCCTAACCTCGCCCTCAGCTTCTGCAGTGGTTCATTTATACACAGATATAAACATGAAATAAGGTAAATCATGATAAGAAAATATATCATATAGGTACCAACATGTAACATGTATAACGGAAAGCGGAAAGCGTCTTCTCCTCGGCTAAAAAAAAAACAATAATTATCTTTTACTGCTAAAAATACTCACGAATGGGACGCTATTTGCACGTCCATAAATGTGAGCACTGGACACACGGGTGATTCAGTGAGGAAGTGGTTAACTGTGATTATAAAAGTTTTATTACCTTACTGTACGCCAACAAAGATCGTAACTGAACGAAACAGTTTCTATTCCCAACAAATACTCGCGGAAAAATACGTTTAATTACGGAAAAATACGGTTTTGATACCGATTGGATACGGACAGATTCGGATACAATTACCTACCTTTACAGACTGTCACCCGTGCCTTTTTTTACAATTAAAAAATTTGGCCTCGGATTGTCCGGGCCATATGGATAGTACACGTACAGCTATAGATATTACGGATACGATAATAATCGTTACGGATTTGATGGAGAGATACGGCGTCCCTATCCGCAGCGTCCGCAGTGTATGTAAGTGCTAGTGTTACCTAGGCCTAAGACGACAATGCATAAATGTCTCGATATTTGTATCTATCTTTAGTGCTACCAAATAAAGAGTTTTGTAAATAGGTTTGAAACAAAATTGTTGTTTATATGATAGATTTAATAATAATAATTTTGAGATTTAATAATATTAATTTTGGTAAGTCCCATTGTACCACTCATCCATTCGAGCTGGAAGGTCGGGTTGGCAGATAATCATGGTGCGTAGCGTCTATTAAAAGAATTGCTATTCGATAAAATGTATCATTTAAGTACAATCTCTGACATACTGCGGGTCGACTCTTTGGCTCAGTGGTGAGAGTATTGGATTTCTACCCCGGCGATCAGGGTTCGAATCCAATCAGGGACGTGGGTTTTTCAAACTTTGCGTCATATCTTACTTATGAATTTTCTTATTCGTAAGATGGGGGCTCGTCGGAAATGAACCAATTGAGTCATACGGTCATAAAAATGATATTTTCATAGCCATAAAACATTACTTTCTCGAAATGGGATGTGTGTTATGTCCCATTGCACCACTCATTCATTCTAGATTATCTGCCGTGGTTGGAAGGTCAGGTTAATGAATCTCTAACTAGTCAATGTATCATCAAGAACAAACAGATAAATCATGATAAATATCCTGATGAATCAAAAACGAGGACTCATCAGATTCAGTAAGCTGCCTGACGATGGAGATCCCTAGGCGCCGAATAATTTATTAACTCCAAAGAAGTTGGAACCCGGTGGGCCAGGCAACAGACAAGACGCTCCGGCCTCAACGAACTAAAATGAATACCTTTAAGTCGGGGCCATCATAGGGTCTGACGCCCGACCCACCATCGTGCAATTAAAGAAGGCAGCATAGTTATCAACCATGATTGGGTAAAAAACTAAGCATGCAGACTGTCGCATAACATTCAAGTTATAACCTATACGTCTGTAACGTGTAATGATTTATCTGAACTGAGAAGAAAAATCATTCCTTCCTATAAGTTTCTTAAATTTGTAAACAAAGTCACCATAAAATTCTGGTTCCGAAAGGCCCTCACCTAAAAGCGTCTTTAACCCAACATTATATTTTGAAATCAATTCATAGTGTCTACGATAAAATTTAAAAAATGCTTTTCGAAGTTTGTGATACCTATAATCCTGTTGTAGAAGTTTGGCCGTTAAACATTTATTTCGAGCGTTGAAATCCCTAACATGATTGCAGACTCTAGCAAACCTAATAAGTTGCGAAATGTATATACCATAAGAAGCACGACGGGGAACGTCACAATCTAAAAACGGAAAATTTACTATATCAAAATCAAAGTCATCGCGCTTATCATAAATTTTAGAAGAAACAAATCCATTTGCAACAGAAAGATGTAAATCTGAAATGGGGGCTTTGGTATCTGAGATATTTGCTTTGTTCAACTGTAGTTCAGGAGGATAAATTTGATTGACCATACCTTCAAAATAAGGGTTGTCAATATTCAAAATATCATCGAGGTACCTAGAAGTCCAATTAAAAGCCTCGATAACATCAGGTTTTTTATCATGGTTAAGAGAATCCATGAAATCGCTTTCGTAGCAGTATAAAAATAAACAAGCTACGAGAGATGCGCAATTGTACCCATCGCAATTCCAACAATTTGTCTGTATAACTTGGTCCCAAGCCTAATATAAATATTATCCAGGAGATAGGATAAGGCGTCGCACACATTCTGACATGACCAATGCATCGGAGTAAGGACCTCTAAGTTTATCATGCCGTAAAAATGTCAGGGTCATCCCAGGGTAATGATTTAAATACTGTTTGTGAAGCTTTTCTCCCTGATGTATCATGTCAAGTTTTAACATTACATGCCCTCTAGTTCTAGAGATCAAATTTTTAAAGATTTTTGCTATTTACAGAAATGGCGACCATCTTGGTCATGGGACCCCTGACCATTTCTATTCTTATTCAAGGATGATCTACATGAGGTTTGGCTTTGATTGGCCAAGATGTTTCAGAGAAGATGTTGGCTATGGTGCTTTAAATGTACATATCTATTGCCCGGGATGATGGGCAGACCAGCATCTGGGTTCCAAAGTTTTTTACAGAATCTTAAGGTTAGGGTGAAGTAAAAAATGCCACGACCGATTTTTTTTTATTTTTGCATATCGATGTTTTATATGCTCCTCCATCGGAATATGTAAAAATATTCCTTGACTACCAGATTAGTTTTTGAGCTACAGGCAATCCAAAAACACCATTTTTACCATTAAACTCAATGGGAAACGGGAAATAGATCATAAACATAT
This sequence comes from Rugalucina vietnamica, assembly GCA_964017185.1. NCBI lineage: Eukaryota > Metazoa > Mollusca > Bivalvia > Lucinida > Lucinidae > Rugalucina > Rugalucina vietnamica. Next base: position 16,257,005 of record OZ024869.1, on the reverse strand, counting down.
TTTTCTCCTAAATTCCACGATGAAATTTTTAAAAAAAACTGATATTATCTGCGTGAATTATTTTGGAACAGGTTGCTTGAAAAAAAGTCCTTGACAACCAGGCTCGTTTTCGAGCTACTTAACATCTTTTACGTGTATGGTCGGTTTTTTCTGGTATTTTTCACGACGTAGCGTAATGTCGTGGCGCAAATGGGCGTCACAATTTTATGTGACGTCGGCTGATAAAACGTTCAAAATCTAGCATCCAGCGCAAACGCCTTACTAATCGGGGTTTAGATCTACAAAGAATTTGAAACAAAATTGGAACTCATTACACATATACTGTAAGTATTTTTGTCGTTTACCTCTCCAAACTTCCCTTGAAAGAAAGCACCAAGAATAACGATTTCGTTCATCCTCCGTGTAAAACTTCTATGGTGGACGGTTCGGGGGATTTATCTTAGATCCTGGACGATCGTGTTATACTCACTTCACAGATTCATCGGACACATCTGCTTTTATAGGCCTAGGTCAGATTTAGATTCATTTCATTGATATTTTATAATAGTAAATATGTGACGTGAGTCTGCCTCTATAGACCCCATGATATTTAGTTTATCGCCTCCGTGACATTTTGTCGAAAATAACATTTGTGGAAAATGTTCCCATGCCCTAACCCAACAGTGGTTGTTGGCTCAAAATGAGCTTCTATAGGCTAGTCTTCTACGGAATAAATCTCAAAATTTTTCGGTGAATACTTTTGAAGTTACAAAATTTTCGACAAAACACATTTTCGACGAAATCATTTTGATCCTTTTATTCAGGCCAGTTTTCCACGGACACTGTTTCTTTGACGAAGATTATATGCCATAGAAACTTTGGCAATGAGTGAGTTCACGCACAGCAAAGATTTCTTGTATTACTGAGCTCGTTCCACAGATATATGTATTTGACAATGAAACGTCGCGACAGAATTGACTTTACACGAGGATATAAAGTTTATCTGCGACAAACCTACTTTGTCTTAGAAAAATTGTCCGTGGAAACCAGGCCTGCTCCCAAACTTGAACAAAGTTATTGGCCTAAGGCCCATGTCAACCGCAGATCGTGAACTAGCCAAACATTTCTCGCTAGGCCGCGTTCCCACGGACACTTTTTCTCTGGCAAAGTAGGTTTGTCGCGGAAAATAAGCTCGTGTAAACTCAATTCTGTGGCAAAGTTTCTTTGTCAAATATCTGTGACAAAGTTGAGCGAGCTAAGTAGTAAAAGTAATCTATGCTGTTTGTGAACACAATCTCATCTTCGTCAAAGAAACATTGTCCGTAGAGACGCGGCCTTATTGTTCCATTTTGACTGCAGGCGCGTCAAAAGATCGACGAGCACGTGAAAGGACATTCAGATTGTAACAGTACACATACTTGCTGTGTGTGCAACTAAGTATAACAGCATTTCTTCCTGATTTACCTTTCATGTGTTTATTCATGCACTCGCTAGTGGTCAACTCTAGCAATACCTTATTTTGTCTGCACACGAGCGCTTGACTTCATTAATTTCACATCTGTGAGAGAAAAGGACTGGTGAGATATATGCGATCATTTTGGCGTTTCACCAATAAACTAATCCAAACCCGGTAGCACATTTATTCGTCGGTCTGTTGCGAGCTCGTTTATGGAAAACTCATTGCCTGATCGCGCTTGGAATCGACCCCCTCCCCACCAATATGAAGATCTGAGAGTTTGTCTTTCTAAAAAGTAACTGGATTTTACTGATAGGCTTCTTTTTTATAATTCATATATGTATAAGTCCAATCCGGCAACCAAAGTCTCGTCCTTTTAAAGCATGCTACAGTCAGTGGTATTCACAATAACAGACAGACAATTAGGAAACATAATTTACATATTTAATTATGTGCTAGAACTTATTTGAGCCGCATCATGAGAAAACCGGATTTTTGCCTATGCAAAAACAAAGGCGCAGATCAGCTTCGCTGTAAATGCGAAGCTGATCAGTGCCTTTGTTTTCGCAACACAGATAGAACAATTCCTCCTCTACATATTTCCAAACTTACAAGCTTCTAGCCTTCTTCTGTGACTGTACAGGCCGGTTTGTGTCATACCTGGTCAGAAACCTTAAGACCGGTTTTCTTGCGTCGCGGCTCATTTTATATTCCAGTAAAAACGGCGCGACGTTAACGTCTCAACTCTTGAACCGACGTCGTTGCAACGCAACGTCGCTCGTGACGCTGCATAACAACCATTACTTCACCCTGACCTTAAATCTGCAGTCCAGTTGCCAATTCCCTTCAGGGTTCTCCCTTCAACTGTAATTTGAAAATTTTCCCCTTTCGATTGCATGAGCGACCTATGTTGACATTGCCGTAAAATGTATCATGTCAAGTTTTAACATTACATGTCCTCTGGTTCTAGAGATCAAATTTTTTAAAGGTTTTTGCTATTCACAAAAAATGGTGACCATCTTGGTCATGAGACCTGGACCATTTGTATTAACTATCGTTCACACTTTTGAAGGATGATCTACATGAGGTTTGGCTTTGATTGGCCAAGAGGTTTCAGAGTAGAAGATGTTTGGCTATGGTGCTATGGATGATGGGCAAACCAGCATCTGGGTTCCAAATGATTTTACAGAATCTTAGATCTGCAGTCCAGTTGCCAATTTCCATCAGGTTTTTCCCTTCAATTGAAATTTGAAAATTTTCCCCTTTCGGTTGCATGAGCGACCTATGTTGACCTTGCCGTAAAATAGGTCAGTGTCATCACAGGGACATGAACTACATAAACGTTATAGAACTCCTTTACCTAATGCTTCAATTCAAGTTTCAAAATCATAGGCCCTCTGGATCTGGAGAAGAAGATTTTTAGCTCACCTAAGCTGTTAGGCTCACACGGTGAGCTTATAGTATACCATGCTCCGTCGTCCGCCGTCGTCATCGTTGTCGTCATCGTTGTCGTCATCGTTGTCGTCATTGTCGTCGTTGTCGTCGTTCACACTTTTCATCTTCTTCTCTGAAACCGCTTGGCCAATCAAATTCAAATTTCGTGTGGAGCATCCTTAGGAAAGGGGAACGAAAGTTTGTATAAATGGTCCAGGTCACATGACCAAGATGGCCGCCATGGCTATAAATAGCAAAACCTTTAAAAATCTACTTCTCTAGAACCAGAAGGCTTATGATTTTGAAACTTGGCATGAAGCATCAGGCAATGAGCTCTACACAGTTTGTATAAATCATTATCATTGGGATGACCTTGACCTGTTTGACGGCAAGGTCAACATAGGTCACCCATGCATTTGAATGGAGAAAATTGTTAAAATATGATTTAAAGTGCAAAACTTGCAGGAAATGGACAAATGGACAGAATATCTATGTTAATGAAAAACTTTTGTCCACAGGGTGTTGTCTGCACCTGCCCCGGGGCTATATACATGTATATGACCATAATATTTAAACATCTTCTTCTCTGAAACCGCTTGGCCAATCAAAGCCAAACTTTATGTGAATCATCCTTAGGAAAGGGCAATGAAATTTTATATAAATGGTCAAGGTCACATGATCAAGATGGCCGCCATGGCTATAAATAGCAAAAACTTTTAAAAATCTTTATTCTCCAGAACCAGAAGGCCTATGATTTTGAAATTTAGCAAATATCATCAAGCAATAGTGCTTTACAAAGTTTGTATAAATCATGACCCTTGGATGACCTTGACCTATTTTACGGCAAGGACAACATAGGTCACCCATGCATTTGAATGGGGAAAATTGTTAAAATATGATTTGAAGTGCAAAACTTGCAGGAAATAGGCAAATGGACAGAATATCTATGTTTATGAAAAAATTTTGACCCCAGGGGGTTGTCTGTCCCTGCCCCGGGGCTATATACATGTATATGACCTTAATATTCAAACATCTTCTTCTCTGAAACCGCTTGGCCATTCAAAGCCAAACTTTATGTGAAACATCCTTAGGAAGGGGGAACGAAAGTTTGTATAAATGCTCAAGGTCACATGATCAAGATGGCCGCCATGGCTATAAATAGCAAAAACCTTTAAAAAATCTTCTTCTCCAGAACCAGAAGGCCTATGATTTTGAAACTTGGCATGAAGCATCCGGCAATAAAGCTTTACAAAGTTTGTATAAATCATGACCCTTTTATGACCTTGACCTATTTTACGGCAAGGTCAACATAGGTCACCCATGCATTTGAATGGGGAAAATTGTTAAAATATAATTTGAAGTGCAAAACTTGCAGGAAATAGGCAAATGAACAGAATATCTATGTTAATGAAAAAAATGTTCCCATAGCTTTTCTGCTCCTGCCCCGGGGCTAAATACATGTATATGACGATAATATTCAAACATATCCTGAAACCGCTTGGCCATCAAAGTCAAACTTTATGTTGAGAATCCTTCCGAAAGGGCAATGAAATTTTATATAAATGGTCAAGTTCACATGATCAAGATGACCGCCATGGCTATAAATAGCAAAAACCTTTAAAAATCTTCTTCTCCAGAAGGCCTATGATTTTGAAACTTGGCATGAAGCGTCAGGCAATGAAACTCTACAAAGTTTGTATAAATCATGACCCTTGGATGACATTTACCTATTTTACGGCAAGGTCAACATAGATCGCCCATGCATTTGAATGGGGAAAATTGTTAAAATATGATTTGAAGGGCAAAACTTGCAGGAAATGGGCAAACAGACAGAATAATTACCGGGTTTATGAAAACAATTTGTCCCCAGGGGGTTGTCTGTCCCTACCTTGGGGCTATATACATGCACATGACCGTAATATTTAAGCATCATCTACTCTGAAACCGCTTGGCCAATCATAGCCAAACTTTATGTGGAGGATCGTTAGGAAGATGCAATGAAAGTTTATATTAATGGTCAAGGTCACATGATCAAGATGGCCACCATGGCTATAAATATCAAAAACCTTTAAAAATATTCTTCTCCAGAACCAGAAGGCCTATTATTTTGAAACTTGGCATGAAGCAACAAGCAATGGAGCTCTACAAAGTAAATATATAAATCATGACACTTGGATGAACTTGACCTATTTTATGATAAGGCCAACTTAGCTTGCCCATGCATTTGAATGGGGAAAATTATTAAATCATTTGAAGGACACAACTTGCAGTAAATTAGCAAATTGATTGAATATTTATGATTTAAAAAAAATGACTCCAGAAGTTGCTCTGACCCTGCCCTGGCGTTATATATACATGTATATTACCATTCTAGTCAAATAAGTTTAATGGTATATATCTCAGGTCTCAGGTGAGCGTTTACAGGACCATTGGTCCTCTGGTTTAAAAATCCTTAATTACATGTAATTATAGCATGGCGCTCATTTTGTTCATGTGAATTACACCATTTATATAAACATTCACCCCTCCCTTCCTAAAGATGTTCCAGTTTTATTTTTATTTGCTATTACTGCAGCTGGTGTTGTGCCGTGTGGCGGCCCTATATAAGTCTCTCCGTACATCGTCCATAGTGCAAATTATGTTTTTATTTTGGTCCTTTGAGGTCAGTTTTAATTTTATCCAAATGAAGTTTGGCTGCGACGGGCCAAGCGGACTCAGAGAAGAAGATATTTGAAATCCTGGACGACGAAGACGACGGACGACGATGGACGGACGACGGAGCATGGCCATCCTATAAATTCACCTTGTGAACCTTCGGCTAGGGTGAGCTAAAATAGTGTAACAAACAAACAGACAAACAAACACTTATGTTGCTACAATTATAGTATAGTTCCCGGACGATCATACAATACAAATAAAACTAAGATCCTTTAAGAGCAGTGAACTCATCAATGAGAAAGGGGATGAGCCATACCGCGGTTTCGGCTACTTTAGTCTATGCAGTGACCCTATTGATTTGGTAACATGTAGCCAAACCGAATCACTGTAATTTTGCATCTTTCAACAGTGCAATCGTGACAAAGACTAATAAACGCCAAATGGGACCGACCGCATTACGGAAACATCTCCGTTTGCTCAAAGCGTTCTGTTATATAGCTAATTTTGATTGTATTTTTGCATTTATTACACAATCACGCATTTTGACTATCTATTATGATCACCTCATTGATCCGATAATAACAGATACCCACAATATATGATTTATGGATTAATATTAAAAATTGATAATTTTATACGTACCCCTGATTTCCCCCATTTTTACTATATGTAAGGTGCAAATCTGGGGTTCATACGGAGATGTTTTCGTGATGGTATTAAACTTTGATTACTAGAACATGAGTCTCACCGATAATAATTTTCTGATTTCTTAGAATACGTTCGCTGATCTCAAAGGACCAAAGGAAAATATAATCTGCACTATCTGCACTTAAGTCACAGTGTGCTCATAACTTTTTAATAATCCAATAGTTATAAATGAAAATTAAAACTGAGATCCTTGAAGAGCAGCGAACATTTAAATGAGAAAGGGGATGGGCCATACCGCGGTTTCGACTATTAAAGTATCGTCAGTGACCCTTCCGATTTGGCAACATGAAGCAAAAGAAAATTACTGATATTTTGCATTTTTCAACAGGGTAGTCGATACAAAGACTAATATTATCAATATGGTATCAAATATATAAAACATTGGATAGAAAATGAATCTTGACCGATAATAAATTTCTGATTTCTCAGAATATCCTCGCTAATCTCAAAAAGAAAATATAACTTGCACTATGGATGGTAATCAAGTTCTGGACTGTATAAAAACTGAAAACAAAAGAACAACATAGAATGAAATACATAACCAAGGCTACTCTCCTTTTATCAAAGAACATTCTTACAAATATGAAAATAAGTAAATAAAAGATGGGGCATAGTTTAAAAAAAAAACTCAGATGGGATTAGAACCCCGATCGCCGGTGTAGAAATTAATGCTCTGTCCACTGTGTCAAAGAGTGACTCCCTGTACTTATATGATACATTGTATCGAATTGCTGTGCTATTAATAGAAGCTACGCACCATGATAATCTCCCAACCACGGCAGATAATCATAATCTCGAATGAATGAGTGGTGGAATGGTACATAATAAACCCCCATTTCGAGAAAGTAATAATATATGATTACGTGAATGTCACTTTTATGACTGAATGACTCAATTGGTCCATTTCCGACGACCCCCCATCTTACGCGTATGAAAATTCGTAAATAAGAGCCAATAAAAATGGGACACCAGCTGATTCCATGACAATAACATGCTTTAATTGAAACCGACGGTATAGAGCTAGAATTGGCCTAGCCATCCATTAAAGAACTCACCAACATACACGAACCTATTCAAGAAATTTAAATATGATGGCCTTTCTCATTAGCGGGAGACGAACGACCATGTGCTTGTGTCACTGTATTTTGACATTAAACAGTGATAAATAACATCACGTTACACCGTTTCATACACAAGAGAGCGTGACAGTGCTTATCGGAAGGTGTCTTATCTGTTCGCATCGGAATATACCCGTGACTATCACGTACATGTATGTATTTGCATTTATAGGAAATTAAAATACGTAAATTAATTTAGAACAGTAAGCCCCGTCCACAAAATTAGCCAAATAGCTACATATAGTAGCCGCAACTATCCGCAACGTACGTAAGTGCTAGTGTAACCTAGGCCTTAAACTTGCATAATAAATTATTAGAGCTGGTTTGATTAATACTTAGTAAACTAATTTAAGGATTAGACTTTCATCGATTTCTTATTGAAATCTTAATATATGTGAACATATATACTTAAAGTTAACAGTTCCAAATTGCTCCTGTCGATCTGCACATTTAAATTTAGTAGCACCTTAATGGTATAGGGACAGTATAGTCCTTAACGAAATACATGTAACCTGAATACCAAAACATTCGCAAACTTTTGAAAATGATTAACCCAATTTTCGGAGATTGTTTACTATAATATTTTCTAGACTGCATAATGCTAGCTTACCGGTGTTAATGCACAGAAATAATGGACCGCCCTACGTATATTCCAACCACCCAACGTACATGTGTTTGGACATACATACGTCTAGAAGTTTGATAAGGATCAGTAGTTTATATCTGCCAACAATGGTTAATTGTACTTTTAAGTACAGCTCTTGCTAAGGACCATGCAAAGGGTGATATATCCATGGTAACAGAATTGGTCAATTTGTGTGCCATAGTGTAGCACTTATGACCAAACGTTGATAGGTACAATATTTCTTTGACTGAATGTCAGTTACCATGGCAACCAACAATTTTCATTTTTAGCACATTTTTCACCATGAACGTGACTAAAATTCTGATTTTTCATCATTTTCATGAGCTAAAGCTTATTACCAAGGAAATCAAAATCAAGTTTTGATTTAAGTGAGTGATGAAGTCATATCAGGTTAATAATATGATATATTAACAATGGCCAAAAGATTACCTTTGGCCCAAAAAATAAGCTTTCAATGGGAGGGGGGTTACCTGAAATCCTGATTTTAGCTAAATCCCGAAAATTGGACAATTTCAATGTATTTTTCCTCCCATGATGGACCTACTGTAAGACAATGGTGAATTTTATTCAATAATAAGAACCATTTACTTAAACAAAAAACCAAGAAACCGGTGTGTTTTTCTTTCTTTGCTTGGAAAAATATTAAGGTAGCGATGACCATTTTCAAAATTTGTAAATTTAGAGAAAATTTGCACATTTAAACATAATTTTTCTCTCATGATGGACCTAATGTAAGTCATTGGTGCCTTTGAGTCAACTAAATCATGCCTTTGCTTGAATATGATGGCAAGAAACTTGTTTGTTTTTCTTTCTTTGCCTGAACAAAATATTAAGGTAGCGGTAACCATTTTTCAAAACCTGTACATTTGGTAAAATCCGCATTTTTCAACAGAACTTCTCTCTCATGATGGACCTACTATATGTAAATTATTCCTTTTATTAAATTAAATGATCCATATACTTGAATAAAAAAGCAAGAAACCCATGTGTATTTTTTGTTGGCCTGGAAAACTATTAAGGTTGCGGTTACCGTTTTCAAAATCTGTAAATTCTGAGAAAATCTGAACATTTCAACATATTTTTTCTTTCATGATGGACCTAATGTAAGTCGGTGATGTCTTTCATTCAAGTATATGATGCCTCTGCCTGAAAATGATGGCAAGAAACCTGTGTGTTTTTCTTGTTTTGCCTGAAAAAATATTAAGGTAGTGGCAACCATTTTTCAAAATCTGAATATTTGGTAAAATCTACATATTTCAACATAACTTCTCTCTCATGATGGACCTACTGTATGTTAATTATACCTTTTATTCAATAAAATGATTCTTATATTTGGATAAGAAGGCAAGAAACCCATGTTTTTCTTTTGTTGGCCTGAAAAACTATTAAGGTAGCGGTTACCATTTTTAAAATCTGTAATTCAGAGAAAATCTGCACATTTCAACGTAAGTTTTCTCTCAAGATGGACCTAATGCATGTCAGTGATGTTTGTCATTCAACTAAATGATGCTGTTGCATAATTATGATGGCAAGAAGCCTGTGTGGGTTTCTTCTTTGCCTGAAAAAAATATTAAGGTAGCGGTATCCAGTTTTCAAAATCTGTATATTTGGTAAAATCCCCATATTTCAACATAACTTTTCACTCATTATGGAACTACTGTATGTTTATTATTCGTTCTATGCAATAAAATGGTTCTTATACTTGAACGCTTGAACAAGAAGGCAAGAAACTCATGTGTTTTTCTTTTGTTGGCCTGAAAAACTATTAAGGTAGTGGTTACCATTTTCAAAGTCTGTAAATTCAGAAAAAATCTGCACACTGCAACATATTTTTCTCTCCAGATGGACATATAAGTCAATGATGCCTTTCATTCAAGTAACTGATGCCATTGTCTGTATATGATGGCAAGAAACATTTAAAAAAAAAGGTACCGCTAACTTAATATTATTTTCATGCAAAGAAAGAAAAACACACCTTAAATGAAAGTGTCAAGGTCATCACAGGGTCACATTGTAGTACTCTAGTTTCTGAATGCTACATGGTAAGTTTCATTGAAATAAGTCCACAGGTTCCTGAAAAGAAGTTTACAGGCTCCCATCTTGGTCACAACACCGGAATAATGGTCAAACACCTTGGATCCCCTGCCTATAATGCTTCATATAAAATTTGACTCTGCTTGGCCAAGAAATTTCAGCAAAGATCTTTGAAAATTTGGATGATGGACAGACATTGCTGACAGAAACCATATACATGCCTATCGTATATAAGTTCACCAGTCCTGTAAAACTTCTGCTCAGTTTTTTGTTTGTTTGAATTGAGGCTAAACACCCCAGTCAAAATGTTTGTCATGTAGAGACGAAGCCAAATTTTTCTGGGTATCAACCAGCATTCCTATCTGCTTTAAGCACAAAACAATGCAGTGCACCCAGTAGTAATTGAACCCAGGGCCTCTTGTTTTGGTGTCCAACACACTACTACTAGGGCCAAATAAAAATAGCTGTGTACTTAGGGTTTCAGTCTGGAAATTACTAGGTAGGTGTTGTTTTTTTAATACTTTCATTAATATGAACATGTGTATCATATGGTTGTCTTGTCTAAAGAGGTTGTCCTTTTTTTTTTTTTTTTTTTTTTTTTTTTTTTTTTAATGAAAAAGAAAGTGTAGTTTCACAGATAAAGTTAAGGTAGGGTAGAGAAACCCTAAGCACAGCTATTATTATTTTAGGCCTAGGCCATCAAGCTCTCCCATGAAAGATATAAACCAAAAATAAGATTTAAACCATAAATATAACAAATATTTATTTTTTTTCTTTCTTTGTATGCAATTTCTTGTCAGGGTTCCACTATTAACCTGTTTCAGAATTTAATCCATGGCATCAACAAATTTCAAAAGCTCCTTTTATGCAAGAATAAGAAGGTTCAGAGATGTTTTGTTGTTTGTCCCATAATGTTCAAATTGTGAAATACAGTGATGTAACGAAAAGAAACTGTTACATGTATGCTTTGGTCGTAGATAAATCAATCTTCTTCCCAACAAATCTACGGAATCAGATATAGTGAGGTCTATGATTTTACTTTAAGGTTATCTCTGAGAACCGCATCAGTGCAATTAAATCTATCACTGCAAACTGGACCATTTCATCACAATCTTGTCTCATATTTTGCAGCACGACCCTTGTAAGCTACCAGCATAGTGTTTTATTTCTTACATCAGCCTATTAAATGTGAACATCATATCATCCGCATCCATCCGCACACTTATATTTCCACAGTCTGTGTGTGAGAGTGGCCTATGTTAAATATTTGTATCACTTTATCTTTGCCCAATAATTTCATAGTGTTCACCTATTTATAAATACCATCTGATTACTAAACTGTTGGCAGATTCATTTTCTCCATTTGAACTGAATGCAAAACAGTGGCTGGAGTCAAAGATTGAACGATGAGAAATTTGATTAATCCACCAGTAGTCTGGGATAGGGTACCTGACTGCTGCATAGTTGACTTCAAGTCTTGAATTTGAAAGTTGTCAATCTGTTTGTAGCCTTTATCTGTTTGTAGCCTTTGTGTGCTGTTGGCGCCTTATGTATGTTTTCATATTTTTAGTTAAGTTAAGGTAACTGAGTGGCCACCTATTGGGAAAATAGCTGCTCATTCGGCTTACGATATGTTTCATGGTATAAGTACCTGATTGTTAGTTTGGTTTTTTCCCACCTCGGTTTTTGGAGTGGGAATCTTTTTCTGATTGCGCCTTTTCCTGATCTTTGCCTATTTGTACCTTTTTAATCTGAAAAGAAACAGAGTCAGACAAGGAATAAGTGACAAAGAATCAAATTATAAACTGACAAAATATTGATTGATGTTCAGTTGATCTACCTCCAAATTAGTCAAAGATTTCAGAGTGAGACTTATAATGTAGATACATTTAACTTCTTTTTCTTGTCTACAGATGCAACTGTAATAATAGATACTAGTATAGCTGCAACTGTATTTTAGTTGCTATATTTTTGTCAAACTTTGTCACAGCCTTGAAAATGGAAATCATGATCATTTTGAAGTAAAATTTTATTGCACACTATGCTTTTAAAAGTAAAAGCATCTATTAAAAACATAAAACTTGTCTTGCTGAGTGGAAAAAATCTTGGATAAATTGAAGTACAACTGTTTGCAGGAAGACAATTTTTGCGGTAGATTTAGAAAAATGGAAGAGATCTTTTGGCCTTAAATGACCATAAAAAGAACACTGACCAGTCAGAGAAACAAAGACTTTTATTTACAGTTAATTACTGTAATTGTTTTTCAATTTTACCATATGACCTGGTGGCTTAAAATGCTTGGGTGAAATTGGGTAAGGATCAAAACTGAAGGATGGGTAGGGCTTCCTGAATGTCTTTTTTGAGGTTAAACAATAATTTTCAGTCACATCAGCATGATCAGGGTGGCTACCTATTTCCTAGATAAAAAAACAGTATTATGGAGAGTACATATGCCTTGCTCATGGACACAACACAGTGCCATAAGAATATAATAATGATAATTATAATAATGATAAAGTAACCCCGGATCTAACCCCACAAACACTTGGACCATAGTCTGACATGCCATCCACTAGGCCACCATGCTCCTCATTGATTTTTTTGTACAAGCCTAATCTGTGATTTTTCAGAAGAAAAAAAATCTACATTTATTTATTATCCTTATGGTATTTAGGTCAAGGGTCTAAGGCTTTATGCACTTGTCATTTGTAACCATGGGCCCCAGCCCTAGGGAATAGCGTGGACTTTGACTTTTTGTCCAGCCAAACTCTGCTGTAAGCCCCACTGCTCTGTAAAACCCCTGCTGTTTTCCCAAGTAGCCTGCTATCCTTTCATTTTGCAGCCCTTTTCGCCTGTATAAAGCAAACCCTGTGTAATTCAACCCCACTGCCATGGCAAAACTTTGGTCAAAGCTCCACTATTGCCACGGCTATCCCCCTCCCTCCCCTGGGGTGGGGACCGTGGTTTTGTATGTCTAGTGCATTATACATACCTTTTTGTTTGCTGGACAAAAAGCTTTTGCCTCTACATGGGAATGGGATAAGGTGGAAGGACACTGTGTAGGGGATGATGCATCATGCCAAATAACTACTTAAAATTACCTTTTTGTCTGTAAACCCTGTTTGTCAAGGCACACACAATATAGTCATGTCCATGCAGAAGCAATTTTCACACACTAATTCAGTCTGGTACAGCTTCCTGACATTTTTTGACCGTCTCTCCTGTAATGGTGTTTTCTTCCTCTTGACATGATCCGAGAACTACTGCTTGTGTTGTGGAAATGTCACTTCTGCATCCTTGACACTGTATATTTCATGCTGAGCATAATTATTTTACACATCTACATAATGTTTTCTTCATTTATTCATGCAAAAGTTACATTTGAACAGATAATGTACACATTTATCCTCAGTTTTGTCACTCTAATCCAAGGTTTACCATTATCACAATTTTTACGCCAAAAGTTGTCATTCAGCCTTGAACTTTGGGGATCCTTCGTTATTGCGAAATGCAGAAAAATAAGTAAATTCTTTCTTCAAAAGTTATTGATTGGATTTCTATAAAATACTAAAAGTATTTAATTGTATATCTTCAGAATTTTGTATGCACGGGATAAAATTAGAGAAAACGGTAAAATGAAATTATTGGTAATCATTATGCAATGCTTACTCCCTTATTGCTTAGATACAAATTGAGTTACTTCCCTTGCTAATAACATTTTGCCAATTTACCATAAACTATCTAAAAACACACGGGTTTGATTGCAGAAATAAAAAGCCAAGGTCTTTTTTATACTTTTTAACCAAAACCTGTGAATAAAACAGGTCCATCATGAGAGAAAACAACACTTCAAAATTTACAATGGAAGTCTATGGGAAAATCGCTCCAGAGGGTGTTTTTAAAAGTAGCTGCAACATTCATATTAAATACATTTTACCAGAAAAAAGGGTCATCTGCCTTGTTTTAGGACCAAATCTATTAGGAAAACTGAAACTTATTTATTTTTTTGACAGACGATGTATCACCATTTGCAGGTTTTGCATGGTTCTTAGCAAGAGCTGTACTTAACATAACACCCACAATTTTGCAATAAATACGTAGGTAACAAAAAACCATGACTGTAGAAACGTTCAACCTTTCGTTTGCGCTTTCTGTGAGTTCTTGTAGACTTGCAGAAATAATGGAACACCCTACAATCAAAGATGTCACTGCTTTTTACCCTTTCCAACGCCGTAAAAGAACCCGTTGTATTAGTTCTTTCAACGTCAATATGATTTGATTATTGAACGGATAATTTAAGGTTAAAATCAAACCTTTTGAGTTTGACATTGGTTTATAACATTCGTTATTGGACGAAACGTTTCCTAATGAGAATTTGCATTGTGTATATTAACTATTTGGATTGCCCATTGTTTTGAAACGCCACTTTGAACTAAACAATGTATGCATTCAGTTTTTTTCTCATAGTGAAATGAAAATATTATATGCCAGATAAATGGTTTATGAAGATACTTTAATAGTCGAAACCGCGATATGGCCCATCCCCTTTCTAATGAATTTGTTCACTTCTCTTAAAGGATCTCAGTTGTAATTTTTATTTGCTATTACTGCAGCTGGTGTTGTGCCGTGTGGCGGCACTAAAACGTCTCCCCGTACACCATTCATAGTGCAAGTTATATTTTCTTTTTGAGATCAGAAACTAATTATCGATCAAGATTCATTTTATAACCAATGTTAAATATATTTGGTCCCAGGTCCCATTAAGATAATACTAGTCTTTGTGTTGACCACCTGTTGGAAGTAATTCTCTTTGGCTCCATGTTGCCAAATTTAAAGGGTCACTGACGAGACTTTAATAGTCGAAACCGCGGTATGGCCCATCCCGTTTCTTATTAATGTATTAACTGCTCTTAAAGGGTCCCAGTTTTATCTTTTATATCATTTTTAACCAAAAATCAATTTCAATTTAACAAAACAGTCTGGCAGCTAAATGAACCATTACGAATGGTTCGCTCAGCCGAATTTAAATAAATAAATAATGGAGATATTCTGTATCCTATTACACGTCACAAGATACGACAAATAAACGGAAAAAATGTCCTCACTTGTCACAGCATTTATTCACGTTTTTGTAACAATAAGCAAACATGTTTCGCCAGAACGGATCTTTAGTGCAAACCACCATGATTGCACATAGCGCACTATTACATAGTAATAAATGAGATTGATGCGTTGCGTAACGTTACGTTACAGATTCAATTTTAATTCAAATTGAACTATTGTTATCATCATTATTAAATAACAGCCGTTCCGTCTCATGTACGATACATTCCTTACAAAGACTTTCAATCGATTTAATTGTTCGGCACATCTTTCCGGTGTGTTTTTCAGTCCTCATAATTAGTTTTTCAAACCCGACTTAAAACATTCACTTTGCCCTACATTTCTGTGCTGTACGTTACATCTCATATACCTTAAACGCATCAAGCTGATCTATCTTACTTCTGTTAAATCCAGTTCTTGCTGCGTTGATCACCAGTTTCATTGAATTTTCTTTAGTTTTTGCATTCAGAATATTACACTTCTGATAATATAGATCAGTTTTATTATGGTCATATGATCTTCTACTTTTATTGGCACGGCACCAGGAGTCCTTATTGTTTTTTTGTGTGTTTCCTCCGAATGTTCGATTTCGGTGAATGTTCTTCCCTTTTCCTAATGTGGCATTATCCGCCTCTCGCCCCGGATAAATAAATGAATATTTTTTAAGAGTATAAATTTCCCGATCATCGATAATCTTTATTGCCAATGAAAGATCCCTATTCAAAATTTCATTTTTTGTCATTCAAACTTTATCTGCTGACCAAGTTTAAACTCGTACTGGTCCTATCAGGTTAAACTAAGGTCAAGATTTTGATATGAAAATAAAATTTTCCTTATCAACCCCATACGAAAATTGTCTGCGAATAAAATATCAGAGGCAATGTTTTAAACTATAGTATTTCTAAAAGATATACTTGCAGCATGACAAGGAAGCGCTCTCCAAGTAAAATTATTATAAATAGACTGGTGTTACCTGTTTCGTTCCTTTATGTTTTCCGAACTGGGATTTGGAATCTAATACATATCGTAACGTTCCTATCTATATATTTTCAGGTGTGGTGGCATATACTCACTTCAAGATGCAAGAATCTAACGTTGAAGTGGACAATTCAGAGAAACACTCGAATAAATGATTAAAGACCGTCAAGAAATAAACATTGCTTATATTTGAACGCTAAAATCCAGGGGCCAGTTGTTCAAAACTTTGTTAGCTTAACGTCATTGTTAAGACCTGAACTCGTTAAGTAAATGCCGACTACATAAGCAAGTACACTGTTATTGTTTGTTGATAAAATGTGAGAATCGTTTGCATTGCAAAGGATTCTCACATTTTATCAACAAAAAATTACAGAGTATTCGTAATATTCATGTTTGAAATTTTAACAAATCGTGAACTAACAATGCCGTTAATTTTGAACAACTGGGCCCAAGTGGATAGTGCAAAATGTTTACCGCCTAGAATTTTACAAAAGGCAAACAGAAAGATTTACAAAACTGCGCCAAACCTACATAATGTCATAAACCAAACGGATAATAAAACGCAAGGTTTAGATCATAAAATGCGCAACACTTTGCCCAATGACTTTGTAGAAACGAAATGAGATCACATTGGTCGAATACAACTTATTTTTGCATTTTAACTCTCCTGAGAAGTCTCTTCGGTTTATCTTATACACTTGGCAAAGATGCAAACGTATCAGTTTTAAAAATTGAATACTTTCATTCCATTAAAGATTTTGCTTTCAAATTTTGCATACTAGTCCTTTACTTGACGAGCATTTGCGCATAATGACTAGATAAAGATTAACAAATTTAACCATTACGAAAACATGCCCATGCAATTAACAGCGATTTCCTTAGCTGTAAAAATTGAAAAATTTACCAGAAATATTTTGATATTTTTTTTCTATTTTTTTGCTCAAATCATTGATTGTGGGTACGCGTTGGAATCTCCTCGCCGGGGCGGTTCTAACAAGTACCACAATCTATGTTTTGGAGCACAAATAAGAATAAGTTAGACCCCTGCTTTCCCAAGTTTATCTATATAAAAGTGGGGTATGAGGGGTTATACTTTACAAAGACATGTTTTCCTGATGATCACGTGACCACGTCATAAGAGGATCATGCAAAAACAAATAGGCAATGATTAGGACATGGCGCAATCAGAAAGAAATCCCATCTCCAATCTGTTCCCAACATTGAAATCCAACCTTCGTGGGACACAGTGTTAGAGCAAAAAAGACGTCATAGCAGCATCGAACGAGTATTTGGAGGACCAGGAAAAGGACTTATATTTGGCAGGGATAAGCAAACTCGAACAGAAATGGACTAAGTGCATTGATTTGAAGGGGAATTATATAGAAAGGTAATCACCAGATTACCCTAACCCCTTTAATCACAAACACTTGAGGCTTAGTACTTTCTGATCACACCTCGTACACTAGTAGGTTAGGGCAATGCCCTTATAGGGTAGGCTATGAAGATATTGTAGTAGGGAAGGATTGCGGAACTGAAGTAGTAGTCAGGGTAGCTTAGAACACTAGTAACAACCGTTGAGGTCCCCTAGGAGGTGGTGTGGGGAGGAACCATTGTATGGTAAGGTAGGGCGGTACACTTGTAGGGTGGGGTGGGTCTACCTTAGGCGGGCTGAGTAGTGAAGAGCCCTAGTAGGGTGGGGTAATACACTAGTGGGATGAATGAACACTAGTAGGATGGGATAGATGTGCACAAGTAGCGTAGGGTAGGGTGGTAGAATAGAAGGCTAGGGTGGGTGTAGTGTAGGGAGGAGCACTGTATTATGGTAGGGCATGACAGTACGTGTACTCAATTAGGGAGGGGTAGGTGTACAATAGGAGGGTAGAGAGAGGGGGGACCCTACTGGGTTAGGATACAGTACTAGAAGGGTGGGTGTACACTAGGAATGAATGTGGGGTATTGAGGAACCTTGTAGGGACGGTTAGGGTGGGATGGCAGAAGAAGCACATTTGTTTAATTATTGATGAAAGTTGCTATATGAAGCAATGAAAATAAGCAGGTACGAGTTGGCCAAAACTGGTACAAGCTGATCAGAATGGGTACGAGCTGTCCAAAATAGTAACGAGTTGACTCGGGTACGAGACTTGGGTTAGCCTTGGTTCCAGCCTGATCATTTTCTCCCTTTTTATTTTTTTTTCATTTCTTGGTCAAAAATGACAGCCAGGGGAACTTCGATTTCGTTTGACAGCGCCACTTGGATTATCCCTTACATTTCGAGGGGTTAGACCAAGAACGACAACTAGTTCAGATTAACTCTAATGTACTATAAATAGTAGCCTCGTTCCGATATACCAATTTAGGTGCCATTTGCGACTTGTTTTGCATGTTTTGTTATAATTTACAAATTCCACACTTGATGTGAATACGGAAGATAGAAACAAGGCCGCTGACACATTCTTTGGACATACGAAGATACATTTATTCAAGTGTAATGTCCAGCCTCCATATTGATAATATCTGATAACACAGCCTCTTTCTCGCTATCTCGCCTCGTTATTAATTTCATTACGCCACAGTAGGCTATTATTAGATTATCGGCTTACGCATTATCAAATGAATTCACCGCCAGAGTCCCCATGCGTCAAATTCTACGGAGATCAATAACGACTACCGATACCTTAATTTGATGTCTAATTTTTATAACGTATGCATTGTCGAAAAAAAAATATAAAAGAAAAGTAATTATATTGACGACTGGACCCAGGCTAGACTTGGGTTCGATACAAAATAACATGAGTACGAGTGGACCGAAAAGGCTCGATCGGGTTAGCAACTAGGCACACGGTTCGATTTACACCGGTCGCTAAGCAATCCAAACAGCCAATATCACAGTATGTTAACTTATTACGTAATCAATGTACAACAATCGGATGTGGATCGTGTGTAAACAATGATAACACATATTCGTGTATATCTAGTTGTCGTTTGTTACACGTTTGTCAAAGCGTTTCGCACCTGGAAATTAAAAATTATACTTGATTGGCGTCTGGAGAATCAGCCCATGTAAAGTTGACGTCTCTTTCACATTTTTGAATCTTAAAACAGCATAGAATTGTAAAACTCGTTCCAAAGACATTGTTTAACAGACAGAACTTGCGCTAAAACAGACCCGCTTTGTGAGATTAGTGTGTTTTTCCAAAGATATATGGTTTAAATGTAATCCATAAATACCCTATTTCATCAATGGCTAATTGATATGGTTGTGGTATCTTACATAATAGGGAAAACTTCCGACAAATAGACGGCCTGCTGTATTTTCGAGTGCCCCATTTTCCGTTATTCCTACTGGAAAGAGTGTACCATTACATGATGAGTCGATGTACCATTTTCAGTGATGAAAAATTATTTTAGCTGCAGTAGATGCGTTTAGATCAAAGTATTTTACAATAAATAAACTTGTCTTTGGTCTCTACCGTGCAGTTTTCAAAACTTTATGCTGACCACAGATATCAGTTTATTGATTCACGGAATTAATATACAGAAAAAAAATCACTACATTGCTGTTTTAGCTCACTTGGGGTGAAAGATAAAACGCTAGGTTAAAGAATCAGACTCTTTTCGGCATCCCCGAGTGCGCTCGTTCGTCCAGGTGTCAACATTTTCAAACATGGATAAACACATTTTTCACGCTTGTTGAAATAACCTGTTTGTTTTCGGCTTATACAATGTAGCAGTGTCAAAGGTAGTTCAGTCACGGCCGTGGTGCCGCTTATAAAATTGCAGTTCTAAGCGAAGAACTGTTTATGTAAGTAAGTCGTCTGTACTGACTATGAGAATGCGTAACCGGGGAAATGATATGCGTGGACAAATTAGTGGACAATACTACTATTAAAATAACATTGACCAACGTGTTTTTGTCAGCATATCATGTGTAGTCTGCTCTGTGTGATCTTCGAATGGAAAGCCCATGCAGGGTTTCTCAAGCAAAGCAAATATATTTGTGCTGTTTGCACATTCTGTGCGTTTTTGTGTTTTTGGTTAAGTTTGGTAAATGAGTGGCCACCTACTGGGCAAATAGCTGTTCACTCTGCGTATGATATGTTTTCTTAGTATAAGTACCTGATTGATTATTCAAGTCTTTTGCAACATCGGTTTTGGATTGGGAATTCCTTTCTGATTGCGCCATTTCCTGATCATTGCCTACTTTTACATTTTTCTAGCCTTCATCTGTGGCTGTACAGACTGATGTTGGACCTGGTCAGAATGACAGAAAACCGAGTTTCATACGGCATGGATAAATTACAATGATTACTTCATACCATATAAACGGTGACGTAAATTTCGTTTTGTGCAGAGATAAGCAACTTAGTATATAATTAAATGTGCTGTAAATATCATTCGACGTTTCTCATAATCTGCAGTTAGCACCGCATTATACATGCACAATACCCTTTCTATACAATTCTCACTTACAATTATATATAAAGATTATTTGTTTGAGATGAATACTAAATATGTTTCATCGAGTAGAATTTTCACGATTGCGCAGCACAATTGAAAAACGATCGAGGTTGTCAACAAACAAGATGAAATAGATTTGCACTTTGCTGAAATAAAAGTACTTTTGTATATTTGAAACAATAATGGCCTGTACAATACCTATAACACGGATAGACGGTGAAAATGCAAAATCAAAAATCAATTATATTTTGTAACCAAATAATGACAATGTTACGTTTTCACACAGGCAACCCACCATCCTAATCATGTCTCATATAAAAGTTTATTGCTTTTGGCTAACATGTCTCAAGAATACCCATTTGTAAAACTGTTGACAGCCGCACGGATTCCCTGGCGCACGGATTCCCTAGCGCACGGACGGGAACCCCCTATAAGCTCACCTTTTGAACCTTCGGTTTAATTTCGATAAGCCGGGATGAACCGTGACAGAACCGTAGCGCTACCGTGGCAAACTGGGGTAAAGGCCTGTTTACACATTCACGATTTTTAGCTACAGTGGCAATACGAGTCGCCACGATTTGTCGTGTACCGTGGTGGTTCGTAGTAGAACCGTGGTAAATCGTGGTGAATCTTGATGAATCGTGATGATTCGGGAAACTCCACGGTAGCGCTACGGAAGTTTTAAAATGTTTAAAACATTCGTGGCGTATCGTGGTGGTTATTGGCCGTTGCCTAATTCGTAGCGCAACCGTAGAGGAATCGTGCTTATCCGTACTGACACCGTAGCTATATTCGCGGCTAATCGTGAGAGATCGTAGCCAATCGTGGAGCTCCGAAGCAAAACCGTGGAATCTTTGACTTCACAAACTCTCACGATTCACCACGAATTGTGTACGGCATCCACGGTTTCGCTACAAAACTCCACGATTGGCCATGACGGCTAATGCCGTAAATCGTAGTTATACCGTATCGAACCTTACAAGCACTGTGATTATTCGATGTGCCATCGTGGTTAATCCTCATTCACCGTAGCGTTGCCGTCATGAATCGTCATTGATTCGTAGCGATACCTTACAGACACCGTACTAATATCGTGGACATTCTTACTGAAATCGTAGTGACACTGAATATTTCCACTTTTCGCCACGATTCATCCCGATCCATTCAGATTTTTCTCACCAAAAGAAATCGGGGTGAATCGTGGAGCATGTGTGCTAATTGAAACGAATATGGTTATTGGTTGTGTCAGTATGATACTTTTTTATTCATGATGTAGCTACAAATATCAAATCATTAAAACTTAGGGATAAAAGCCGATTATCACAGAGGCCTACTTGGACCTATATTTCCAGCGATGTTTGCATATGTGATAATGTGTTTCCCGCCATGTGGTTATCAGCACAGGCGGGCTGATAACCGGAAATCATGCGTTTTGAATGGAGAGAGGTTATCATGCCTGCATGCGACGTTGTCGCGCGACAATATTGTGACGTCAAGTGAAATGACGTTACGTCATTTTATTGGCGACGCTTTCTTTTTCTACACATTAATCGACAATTTTTCGCATTTCTTTCAAAATTCGTTGAATAGAAGATTTTTAAGATGTGGTTAACAGATTATAACATGGGCATTTTGGTCATCGCCCTTGGTATCAACCCTCGATCATTATCAGCCCTCGAGCTAAAGCTCGATAATGGAGTCTCGGGTTGATACTGCGGGCGATAACCAAAATGCCCATGTGATTAATCTCTAAGTAACAAGTGTGCAGATATCAGACGATATCTGCACACTTACTTGATATTGCACACGAAAAATTCTTTTTATGAAACATTGCCAAATTCTTGACTTGAGGGTCATCGTGCAAAACTGTAAAGTTAGGACGTCAACTCTAATGACGTCATCTTCATCTAACGTCGCGTGGAAAATGACGTCATACCGGGCCAAAACGTCAGATGAAATTTGTCACTTTCAGATTACATTTTAAACAATTTAAGCCGAAAAAAAGAAAATGTCAGCAATATTGATTCAATTGCAAAATGTGCAAAAATGATATCACTTATGGATATTATCGCGACCTTCGTGTAGATATTTATTTTTTTACGCTAACTCTCAACAAAATATCAAATATGAGAAGCAGATATTTATATCGCAAGCTCGCGTCCTTCGATATCCAAACTCGGGACAATAATCACCGATATGAGTGCAATAACTCTATAATATTATCTCATTGTTTCCTAGAATGGCTTTTGTTTGTTGGAATTGATGTCAGTCAACAGCAAAAGTCATGTCGGGACGTTGCCTCCATTTTATGAGACTTTAACCCAAAATGAGGATGTGATGACATTCAACACTTACTTAAAATATAACCATCTAAGTTAGCCACAAAGGCTTATAATATGCATGGATGGTTTGACTTTAACCACTTTTCCTGGGCAGGCTCAAACCAAGTAACAAGTGTGCAGATATCAGACGATATCTGCACACTTACTTGATATTGCACACGAAAAATTCTTTTTATGAAACATTGCCAAATTCTTGACTTGAGGGTCATCGTGCAAAACTGTAAAGTTTGGACGTCAACTCTAATGACGTCATCTTCATCTAACGTCGCGTGGAAAATGACGTCATACCGGGCCAAAACGTCAGATGAAATTTGTCACTTTCAGATTAAATTTTAAACAATTTAAGCCGAAAAAAAGAAAATGTCAGCAATATTGATTCAATTGCAAAATGTGTAAAAATGATATCACTTATGGATATTATCGCGACCTTCGTGTAGATATTTAAATTTTTTTACGCTAACTCTCAACAAAATAATCAAATATGAGAAAAAAGGTACAAGTAGGCAAAGATCAGGAAAAGGCGCAATCAGAAAAAGATTCCCACTCCAAAAACCGAGGTGGGAAAAAACCAAATCTAACAATCAGGTACTTATACCATGAAACATATCGTAAGCCGAATGAGCAGCTATTTTCCCAATAGGTGGCCACTCAGTTACCTTAACTTAACTAAAAATATGAAAACATACATAAGGCGCCAACAGCACAAAAAATTTTAAACACCAAGACATAAAACAAAAAGAACCACTACAGAAGTATCGACTTGGAACGATCAGTAACACAAAGTTACTGGCGGGCTTAAACCGGTTTTACAGGTACCTAACCTCACCCTCAGCTTCTGTAGTGGTTCAGTGATAAACAAGAAATAAGAAATCATATTAAGAAAATACTAAACATAGATACCAACGTTTAACATGAATAACGGAAAGCAGAGTGAGCAGCTATTGAAGGTATTAGGTGGTCACAGTGCTAGCTTGGACAAAACAAGTAAATGCAGAGGGCTAAGTGAACAGCCATTATATTCGGGTGGTCACAAAGCCATGCAACATGAAACTCGTAATTGGAATAACTTTGATAAGTGTGAACCAGAACAGCAGTACCGCCTTGGTACGGTCAGTTATAAAATAACTGGGGGGCTTAAACCGGTTTTATAGGTACCTAACCTCACCCTCAGCTTCTGCAGTGGTTCACAACATTTAGTTAGTTCTTCGGTCCTCGTGGTGAATCTCTAACTAGTCAATGAATCATCAAGAACAAACAAATAAATCATGATAAACATCCTGATGAATCAAAAACCAGGACTCACAGATTGAGTAAGCTGCCCGACGATGGAGATCCCTGGGCGCCGAATAACCTACTAACTCCGGAGCAAAAGAAAAACACCAGATAATATTTATATCGCAAGCTCGCGTCCTTCGATATCCCAACTCGGGACAATATTCACCGATATGAGTGCAATAACTCTATAATATTATCTCATTGTTCCCTAGAATGCTTTTGTTTGTTGGAATTGATGTCAGTCAACAGCAAAAGTCATGTCGGGACGTTGCCTCCATTTTATGAGACTTTAACCAAAAATGAGGATGTGATGACATTCAACACTTACTTAAAATATAACCATCCAAGTTAGCCACAAAGGCTTATAATATGCATGGATGGTTTGACTTTAACCACTTTTCCTGGGCAGGCACAAACCAAAATAGTTTAACAGTAATCAGATGGTTTTCTTAGAAAGAGTTCATAAATAGGTCATATATAATATATTCCAAATCATACCTTTACTCAGGTTTGGTTTAACATAAAATGAAAATCTTATTTTAATGGTCAACGAAACTCGTGCATGTATGAAGAAAGGTAACGAAAGAGTGCGTAAAAGTTGTAGTGGCTACCAAAGTTATTATTAGTGGTTCAGTAAGTAGTATCAGACATAGTGACCGAAATAACGGGTACATAAACTGCAATAAAAGGATGCATTTACTGCAAGAACGGTTGCATTAACTGCAGGAAATGGTACATCACTGCATCATATAAAATCATTAAGTCGTACACCTTGCAGTCAAAAAATGGGAAAACTTTAGGTTTGTATTGGGTGTCTTTTAGAATCAATTTAGAACCTTTTCTCGGAGGAATCTGATAGAATCCTTTGAACAACCTCTAGATAACTAAAATACCTATTTCATTCACTAGTATAAAGATAAATATATGGCCTTTTACGTTTAAAAACTCGACATGTAAGCGATCAGTCGGCCACGAGACGTTTGCCTGGGCAGTGAGTTTATCATTGAACAAAGAATTAAAACACAAAAACATACGAAAATACTTCTAACTTACCCTATTCAGGGAGCCGTAGCTAAACCATATTATGTCACACAGTTTTTCCGAGTATAAAGATTTCCATAAACATGTAACAAACGAATATGTGTAATCATTGTTTACACACGATCCACATCCGATTGTTGTACATTGATTACGTAATAAGTTAACATACTGTGAATATGGCGCGATGCAACGACCATGACGACGGTCATTCAGTAGGTTTCTTTGCAAATGAATAACTGTGGTGGATTTCAAGTGCGCCGTACAATTTAAACTGTTGTTTATATGATATGGGTTCCAACGTCGGTTTTAGAACGTCAGATTGACATCAACGTTCAGACGTGAATCCAACGTTGGTTTTAGCATGTCAGATTGACGTTTGTTTGTGACGTCAAACGAGCTTTCATACTCAAACTAAGTCTAACGTTATTATGACGTTGAAGTCTGACGTCAATCTAACGTCCCATGGACGTCAAATGTCTGCTGGGTAAGTGCTCTAGAATATGCAGTTCAGCGAGTACGAGTCATTTAGCATTAAATCAGATCGCTATTTTCGCGAGAGTGTGTTGCTAGTATAGTACACACGAACAGGCGGGAATATATTACATATCATTCAACTTATTGTTTGAATTTTATTTCGATTCATCCACCCGTGAAAAAAACTTCTTTGAGAAAATAGGTAATTTCAACATTATTCACGTGTTTATTTTGCAAATTGTCCCGGAACTCAACAATGTATGAATATCACATACTCAAGTGTCTGAATTTAAATCACTGTTGCTCGAGAACTGCTGTACCTAAAAACAATATGCGCTCGATCCAGTTACGTGAGTTCAAGCGACACGGTCAAAGTATTTTACCTATACACTAGTATGCCACTCGCCTTGTAAAAAACGACCAAGGGTCGCAGACTAGATCATGGGTTTCCTTATTATGTCGGATGAGACTATAAACGGAGGTCCCTTCTCTATAAGACCTTTAGTTAGCTGTTTGTTGATCATTAAATACCAAAGCAAACAAGCAATATTCTATTAATTAATATAGTGCCTGGTTAGGCAAGATAACTACTGAAGTTAACAAGTTCAAACGGTGAAATAAAGAAAAATGTCGGAAACGGTGAAAAATATATCTCGTTAATTATGCTCTTATGTCATTAAACTATGTACCAAGGCATCCGATGGAAACAAAATTGCAAATGCCGGACGATCAATATGACATTACCGTATGTTTTATGAAAAAAATTGGGTTAGAAAAAATATTGATTGCATGTAATTATTTTATTTATCTTTAACATGTTACACTCTAGGTGCGGATCGCCTCTATTACGCCAAGATGAACATTTGTAACCAACAAGACCGACAGACATACATCGAACCTGTATCCTCTTGATCGCTTAGCAAATACGCTATCCACCACCGCGGGCAATGAAATATAATTTTCTGCGTTTGAGTTTACGAATAAGAAGAAAATTACTTTCCGTTAATAAGTGTTATGAGCGCTAGGTGTCGCATTGATAGCGGAAAGGCGGAAAGTCGTTAGCTGCACGTGCCAGTTAAGGTGTAAAATCACTTCAGCTTTGGACAGTCGGACGTACAGATCGATTTATTTTATTTTTTCGTGACAAATTTTGAAGTATTACTGTGTTTGACGGACTGGGGATTCATTATTATAAGGAAAGTTTGATGTCATCGGCATAGACATGATAATTTTTGCAAAGGAACATTCATCCGATATATTTAAGATGATGCAGAGAATTTTTGTAGAGCTTGAAAAGATCTTGCACCATAAAGGTTATTTTGTTTTAGGAAACAATTAGCTTTTTGATAAAACATGTTTATTGTGTTTATACAGAAAACTCGGCTGTGTCGAAGTGATATTTTGCTCCGCACAGAAAAAAATACTATAAGTTTCACATTTCCTGTGTCGAACTTCGAAGTAAAACATTATTAGTCAGACTTCAGGATCAGCAAAGAAGAAGAATAGCGAGTAGTAACGTTATATTGTGATGTAATGATGAAATTTGCCCCAAAATCAGCATTTTAAAAACGTCGTTATCTAAAGATTATTTTCCATGCCATTTTAGGTTCATGATTTTTTGCAAAATCTGGATATTTTCGCACCATTTGCGCATGAAATCGGTGCAAAAGTCGCTCGTCTCTCACTAATGAGAAATACCATCATTATTTCTTGAAAAGGTTCGTGTGTGTTGGTGAGTTCTTTGATGGCTGACTAAGCCAATTCTAGCTTTAAACTGTCGGTTGAAAGTAGAGCAAGTCAATATCATTGAATCAGCTGGTGGCCCATTGGTATTGGCTTTGCGTTTTTCTGCGTTTTCTTTCAGCTTCACATATTCTCGTTTTGTCATAGAGAGCTGCTCCATTGTTGAGGAGACCTCTCCACTTTGATCGCTCCTGTTCGGTCTGTTCCCAATACCCAATTGGTATGTCGAAACACTCCAGAGAACTTTTGAGGGTGTTTTTGTAGCGTTTCGTTTGGCCACCTTGAGAGCGATTTCCCTCTTGTAGTTCTCCATAGAATACTTTCTTTGGAAAAAGGTACAAGTAGGCAACGATCAGGAATAGGCGCAATCAGAAAATATTCCCATTCCAAAAACGGAGGTGAAAAAAAAAAAAGAATACTTATATTATAAAAACATTCCGTAAGCCGAATGAGCAGCTATTTTCCCAAAAGGTGGCCAGTCAGTTACCTAAACTTAACTAAAATATGAAAAGAAACGTAAGGCGCCAACAACACAAAATAATTTAAACAACAATACAAAAGAAAACACAATACGAAACACTACAGAAGTATCGCCTTGGAACGACCAGTAATATAAAATGGAAGTCGCTCGTCAGCAAATCTTATAACATGGCAAGTGCACCTTAGCTGTGCTAGCTTTCAGACAGTATGCATGCTTTGAATCCCTGTTTTCTTCAGGATCTTCGTGTCTGGAATCTTGTCTTGTCTTTTGGTTTTTAACAGCTATCTCAAACAGCTTAAGTGGAAATGGTTAAGTCTCTTAGCATGACGATGGTATACTGTCCAGGTCTCGCATGCATACAAGGGGGTTGGCAGTACACCAGCCTTGTAGTCTTTCAGCTTGGAGTCAAGCTTAATTCCATTTCGCTCCCAGACATTTACACTGACTCTTCCTGTTAGTTTGTTTTTTTTTCCCTCCTCGGTTTTTGGAGTGGGAATCTTTTTCTGATTGTGCCTTTTCCTTATCTTTGCCTACATGTACCTTTTTTCCAAACGCCTCACTGGCTTTTGCAATTCTCTGCCCAAAAGGGCTGTTCAACGCTGCGGCCTATCTGACCCAGCACTGTCCATCAATGTATGCACAGTCCATGTGCCAATCCGCAAATGGATTGTCGTTGTTTTATTTTCTTTGTTTGACCGCTAAAGTGGGATCACCACTAATCGCGGTAAACCAGCCAGGGGATTTAGGACACCTTTTCAAGCCTTTTTCCCATGCTACGGGGTTGAGCAGTGCGGTCCTAAAAATGTCTGCTCAGTCGCTCAGCCGACTGCCGAATCCCGCTTACTGCTTCTCCTCACGGAAAACGACCGTATAGAACTGAGCCGCCTCCATGCAGGTCTGCAACTACAGCTCCCAGTGTATCCTACACCTACTGCTTCGCCACTCGCCCATCGCAACAGGACTTTTGTAGGTATGTGGATGCATGTGTGATGAAATTGTTGTGCATGCAAGTGCTTGTATGTTGAAGAATAAGATGACGTGGGATATGAAATTGGATTATAGCAGAAGTAGATGAATTTTGATTATAGTGAGGTAGAGGTGCACATCGTCAACCTCACTCGCTCTTCCTCACCCAACTGTGTCCAGATACAAGACACATGTCAAGGGGCCTGGAGTTGGGTTTGGATGCAGTGGATGACCGTAACATCTTTAGAGCCCTGTCACGCTCTGCATGTTCCACAACATGTTGCTGTATCGCTTTCTGAACCGTTGAATCGGATTATCTACCGATACAGTATTTGTATATCTGGACTAGGCATATCGAGGCATACCCCTGCCCAGCTAAGTTTTTGTGTAGAGAACTAGCAAACTCCTAGACGGGTTACCGTCCAAGACTAACGAACCCCACCTGCACCGCATGGCAACAGGTAGTACTGATTACATGGTACAGAAGCAGTAAATCTGACCTGACAGTTGTATAATGCAATAATAACGATCAAACATGTTCTTTCTGGTACATTTATATCTGCTGGCCCCCTCGGGATGGTTAAAACGGCTCCCGCGAGGCCCAGCAGATATTGATGCATAGAAATGTCATGTTTGCTCCTTATATCATTACATAAATATCCGTGTCACACGATATTAACAGATATATATATAGTAATGAAAAGTACGATATGCATTAATATAACAATTTTTTTGCGCGCATGCTGTTAATACATGGCTTTTATTTATGCTCGTAACCGGGGGCCACGCAAAAAACGTGCTAATAATGAGTAACTGAAGTCCGCCCGGAACAAGCATAAGGATGAAACGCGTATAAAAGTGTGATGAAATTGTAAAATATAGTGCACCATTATTTCTTTCGTTTGTGCAGAATTTATGGATTCAGTTATGCGCCCTCAGTTTCCAACACTCCCCTCGGGACTTTGCG
This sequence comes from Rugalucina vietnamica, assembly GCA_964017185.1. NCBI lineage: Eukaryota > Metazoa > Mollusca > Bivalvia > Lucinida > Lucinidae > Rugalucina > Rugalucina vietnamica. The sequence continues at coordinate 16,227,144 of OZ024869.1, read as the reverse complement.
AATATTTATGAATGAAAAATCATATTTGATCCCTATATTGTTGTCAGGTCACGTTTTGTTGGCGTTTACACGTACATAATTTTCTTTAGGAAAAATCTACGCCGCTAAGGGTTATTTTTCTATTTCGAATATACGTTCCAAAAAGACACCAATATGTTATCAAGAAATATATATAAAAAAAATATTCAAATATTTCACGCTTTGGTTCCGGACATTTTTCGTCAAATGCGAAAATTTTGGATTTATTTATTTTCTTTGGCGATTTGCAACAATGCTTTCGAACCATAATTTGGGTGGTTCATATTTGATCGCCGTATAAAAATATGGCTGCAAGTAATTTAGAAATCGGCCCATCATGTTTTTAAAACGCCATTTAAAACATGCCTTATTCATGACGTCATTAGAACTACACTTACGCTAAAAGCGAAAATGATTTCTCGGAAGTTCACGATATATTGTTTTTCTCCCTAAACGTATACTATAGAACAAAAACAATCATGTCTCAGAAGGATCAACCATATAAGTATTGACATTGGTTGTCTCCGTTTTTTTTTTTTTTTTGTTTTTTTTTTTTTTTTTTTTTGCTTTATCATGGTGCTTACTTGTGCTTTAAATCAATGGCCGAGGCATCATCTGTTCTGTAACACACCCGGTTAACAAGGTATATATGGGAGGCGAGAATTTACGGCTATCGGTCAATTGCCTTTACGGCTACGTCCTGGAGAATTTCGAACTAAGTCGTAGATAATTTACAAATCGTATGTGTTCCTTTACGCTATTTGAAGGTTGCAGCTGGACTGGGTTGAACTGAAAGTGTTTGGTCTTTGTTTTCCAACAATCTATTCCAGAAAAATTGTATTGTTCAAGATAGTGATCATGTGTTTTGTTTGCAACTTCAGCAAAATATGTTTCGTGTAGTATGAACTTTATTTAAATAGTAATATGTTAAATTGCCTTCTCATGTAATTCTGGAAAAAAATTATATTCACAAACATTTGTGAGAAACATTGTTCTAGAATGTAATAATTTTCTAAAAAAAAAAAAAAAAAAAAATCGACAGTTTTCGGAAGAATATTTCCTTTTTAGCAGCCCCCAAATTTTGGACAAGTATATGTTACTTGTGGACTATGTCTTGGTGACATTACGGCCACCAAATTGACCGCGATAGATAATTTACGACTATTGTCTTGGCGAATTCACGGCTATATGTTTGTTTTAAGCATATCCTGATTATTAAAAGGTCACTGTTTTGAACGATTATGATCAATTATAGAGAGAATACAAAAATTATGCAAACAGTATGTGTGTGAATAGAAAATCACAAAGCGTTTGCCAATGTAACGTTGCATTAATGTAGGGGTGTGACTCAGGTCTAATAATTTTTAAAGGAATGACATTTTGCTTTGTCTCATATTGGGAAATAGTTGCTCGCTCGGCTTACCATTTGTCCTCTTTGCATTAGTAACTGAATATTATTTTAAATAGCAGTCATACATTAGCGTATAAGCCAAACGCGCTTTGGGGTGTTGCCAAAATGTAAAATCCAACATACGTCAGAAGCATAGTTACGTTTGGGCTCAAAAGATTTGTAAGCATGCTCAAATATTTTCTAGAAGCTTGACGTGTCTCGAACGTGTGTCTTATACGTTTTGACAAGGTTCCATGCACGTTATAGGTGCGTTGAATACGCTTTGAACATGTTTGGTGCACGTTTTATGCACGCCAGTGTACGCTACATGTACATGTGCGTTCCGATTTTACAAGATATTGCTTCAGTTACGTGTCCCAAACGTGTATGAGACATGCGTTGATGCACACCTATAGCGCATGCGTAGCGTGTCTGTGACGTAACACAAACGAACTCCAAAATTTTCAGCCTGCTGAGATTTTTATACATCCGGCACACGCCTCAGTCACACGCCCGTTACTTTTACATTTTTCACCGTCTATCAACTTACACCGGCTGTAGCGATTTTTAGTCAACTTGCACAGTTTTGTTACACAACAATAAAATGTATCTAAAGTGACATTTCACATTTACCTCATTGCACGACATTTTCCTCGTTTCCCTCACGCGACAGAAAAATCGTTGAATCCGGTGTACCTTATTAGATGGTGAACCTGTGTATCCCCGGGTGCTGGGCTAAACACGCTTCTTACTGCATTCTAACTACTTTGTAATGTCACACAATGACTTCACATTTCAATTTTTATTCATAATGCCCCCCTATCAGACTACGACAAAACGACACACGAATCGTCACGAATTTACAAAGTTTTTGAATTCGTAGATGAAACGTAATCGATTCGTGAAGATCTTAACTAATTCTTACAGTTCGTAGTAAGATCTTGCCGTTTGTTGGTCAGTCAGAAATTCGTGGCCAAACTGTTTAAAATTTTGGTCAGGAATTTTCGACCCAAAAATCGCAGTTAATTCGTAAAGAAGTCGTAGTTCATTCCGTGACATCGTTATTCGGATGCATTCGTAACTCTTTCGGGAATTCCGGAGGGTGTCACCCAACTACGAATGAACCACGAATTCCGTTACGAATGTCATGAATACATGCCGAAGCAAATACGAAATTGGTTAGACTAATCTAAAGCCGTGTTCATGTGCAACATTTTCATTTGGTGTATTTTTGCACCCCGGGTGTAAATTTGCATCCGGTGTACGTATTTTATACTATGAGAACGATGTAAAATTTTAAGAAAGTAAACCAGTGCAAAAAATACACCCGGGTGCAAATTTTCCCCTACTTTCGAGGTGGAGCAAATTGAAATTGAACCCGGATAACGGTTCTTTTGCACCCGGGTGTATTTTGTGCATATGAGCGCAAAACGCTTAATCATTATGCATTTTCTGTGTGTTTGAATTGATGCTTTGGTTTAAAAATATTTTAAGCCAATAATGCTTGTAGGTATGGAACCGACCAAGACTTCCACGAATGGTTTATAATACAGCAGCGTTTGAAATCAAAGCAATGTTGCATGCAATTTTATGTCATAAGTGTATTGTCTCATAGCTGTCATTTTGTAAAAAAAAAAATATTTTTTCGCAATAATAAAACTTCTTCATGCAAATGTCCAATGGGTCTGCATCATGTAGGCATAATATCAAGAAGTTCCACCAAAAACTGTGTTAGGAGTTGATCGGCCCGTGAGAGCCTTTACCCGTAAAAAACTAAGAAAAATTGTCTAAGTTCTCATAGCTGTCATTTTGTCAAAAATTGTTTTTGGCAATAATATATCTTTATGCAAATATCCAATGGGTGTACATCATGTAGACATAAAATCAGAAAGTTTCAACAAAAACTGTGGTAGGAGTTGATCGGCCCGTAAATGCACTGTCTTCACTGTATACCAAAGCCATCAAGAACTATAAAGGGAAGTAACTCAAAAAGGGACTGGCCCCTAGCCCCTTATTTTAGCATGTACATATTTGCCCCATAGATATGCAGATGCCTGCAAAGTTTCATGAAATTCCGTCAATGAGTCTTCAAGATATTAAAGAAACAAAACGTTACGGACGCACGGACACACGGACGCACGGACACACGGACGGACGGACGCACAGACGGACGGACAACGTGAAAACAGTATACCACCCCTTAAAACTTCGTTTTGGCGAGGGGTATAATGACTGGTGCATTACGGCTTCGTAAAACAAATACGGACAGACAAGAAAATTAATGAAACTGCACGAAACGTCACGAATCAAAGTTTCATCAATTCCTGACGATTCATGAGATTGATCATGAGGGACATAACACAGATAAAACTAAAATATTACCTTCCAAGTTCAATTGGTAAATCCTGGAAACTTTCTTCAAAAGTTACACCAGATACCTCTTCCACTGTGCTGTCTGTTTCGCCACAATGTTCGAAAGGAACATATACAGAAAGTCGAAATGTAACATATACGTAGTACGCAAGTCACCAATACATTTTTACATAGGCCGTAAAGGAACATTGACAAAACAGACAAACTGTGACATTTCACTTGCATTCGCAATCACTCTTGCCATACACATTTCGACATCATTCAAATTCCAAAGGTTCATCAAAGCCATAAATAATAAATTTATGAACCTGAAAGTACAAAAATAATTAATTTCGAAGCTTTTAACACCGGACTCCATAACAGGATCTACCTTTGGGTCAAACTTCATATAAATATTCAGAGTATGCACAAATTTATTTAAGAAGCAAATGTTAGAAACAAATTACCTCATTTTACTCTCTCTCTTGCAACCACACACCTTATGCCTATTCTTATGATTCTTATTGTGTAAACACACTGAATGTGGCAGTGTATTGTCCGAATGTCTCTAATACCTTGCGTAAATTCTCTATGACTTAGTCCGAAATTATATATGGCTTAGTCGTAAAGGCAATTGACTGATAGCCGTAAATTAACGCCTCCCATATATACCTTGTTAACCGGGTGTGTGTACGTTGGCTATATAACTTTTCGTCGTTGTTGTCTGTAAAAATAATGGTAACAATAAACAAAATCGACTCTACATTTTGCTTTGACTTCTGCACTGCTAAGTCAATAAATACACTATATGCAGTGAGGCCATTAACGCACAAGTCATTTGTATTCCCGGCTCCCCTAGGGCCCGGGAATAGCGGGGCTTTTAACTTTTCAAATTTTAAAGCCCCGCTAAAAGCTCGGCCCTGCGGGGTCAGATTTTGGTAAAATCCCTGCTAAACGCCCCGGCATCCCGGAGGGTGACAATAATGGGATTTGTTCTGGTGAAATTGAAATATGGGATAAGGGTTTGAATTTCTGCATGTAAATTACAGGTTCATTTGCAACTTAAATAAGGACCATAAAATTAATCAAATTGTTAAAATGCAACTTATATCTAATTTGAATGAATGTTTCTCTGTATTTGCGGGAGATTAAAGCCCCTGCACATCCACGGCACTGTCGGCTGATCAGAGATAAAATCCTGGCACTTATGTCCCGCTGTGTCCCCGCTATCCCCGCCCCTATGGATACAAGTGACAAGTGCATTATCATTTGTTTCTTTTGCGTTTGTTTTTTCTGTGACGCCTTATTGATTCTACAGGCAACAAACAATCTCTTATTTTAAAAATCATAACATATAAAGGGCGCGGACTAGCACCCCTGTAAATTGTTTTAATCATGACAGTGTTCCTTTACTGGTCGTTTTAATGGGATTCTACTTTGATTCAACGTAATGCTGCTTGTTATTTCTGTCTAACTGATGAACTTGTCATCATTGTTTAAGATGAAGTCAGCTATTTGGCTACCTCGATGAGCATGAGTTGATCATTTAAATCCACGTAAAAAGGTACAGGTAGGCAAAGATCAGGAAAATGCGCAATCAGAAAAAGATTCCCACTCCAAAAACCGAGGAGGGAAAAAAACTTAATTAATACTCAGTCACTTATACCATGGAAACATATCATGAGCCGAGTTTGTTTTTGGTCTTTCTATCCTGCCTGGTGATTTAGGCTTGGATTTGAGAATAAATATATCGACACCTGATCTTTCTATTTTTCTTTATCTTGATATAATTAAGTTGTGCTATGTTATACATGTAAGTCGATGATAACTAGAATTATAGGCGACTAGCTGTACGCCGATCTTGATTAAAAGCAGACAAAATATATTGTTATCGCAAATCAAGGCGCATCAGGCTCGTGAGCTGTATAGTAAAATGTATGATTGTCACATCGCGGTTTCAGCTACTCAAACATGTTATGGCATGTTTTGTTCTTGTTTTATTTTTTTAATATAAAGGTGTTCATATTAGATTTGGAACCAAGTTATACAGGCAAATTGTTGGTATCCCGATGGGTACAAATAGCACCCGTCTCGTAGCTGATTTATTTTTATACTACTACGAAAGAGATTTCATGCAACATCTAGGTACCTCGATGACCTTTTGAATATTTATTATCCTTATTTTGAAAGCATGGTCAATCAAGTTTATCCACCTGAACTAATGGATTTGTTTCGTCTACGATTTATGATAAACGCGATGACTTTGATTTTGATATAGCAAACTTTCCGTTTTTGAATGGCGACGTTCCTCGCCGTGCTTCGTATGGTGTATACATTTCGCAACTTATTAGGTTTGCTAGTCTGCAATCATGTAGCGGACTTCAACGCGCGAAATAAATGTTTAACAGCCAAACTTCTCCAATAGGGCTATCGGTATCATAAACTTCGAAAACATTTTCTAAATTTTATCGCAGACACTATGAGTTGATTTCCAAAGTAAATGTTTGGCTATAGACCTTTTTACGTGAGGGTCTTTCGGAACCAGAATTTTATGGTGACTTGGTTTACAGCTTAAAAAAGCTTTAAAGGTTATAGCTTAAATGTTATGCGACAGTCTACATGGTTAATTTTGACCCAGTCATGGTTGATAACTATGCTGCCTTTTTTAATTGCAAGCCTGTGGGTCGGGCGTCAGACTCTATGATGGCCCCGACATGAAACTATTCATTTTAGTAGGTTGGGGCCGGAGCTTCTTGTCTGTGGCTTGGCCTACCGGGGTCAAACTGGTGTTATTCGTTTGCTCCGGGTTTTAGTAAGTTATTCGGCGCCCAAGGATCTCCATCGTCGGGCAGCTTACTGAGTCTGTTGAGTTCTCGTTTTTGATTCATCAAGGTGGTTATCATGTTTTATTTGTTTGTCCTTGATGATTAATTGACTAGTTTCACAAAAGACCATACAAAGCTAGATTTATTGCAAATTCTAGCTCTTGTATTACCACTGAACTTTCTAAATTATTAACTTCCTGTCTTACTGCTATCAAATCTCATGTTATAAGATACTGTGAGACAGTATATGAAATTTCAAATAAAAATTGGTTTTGGTCAATAAAAAAAACTGGTGAGGTGCTCAGTAAATTGAAGTGTAGAGGGTTCCGTGCGACAAGCTTGTCCACATATGATTTTTCTACTCTGTATACAAAATTACCACATAATCTAATTAAAGAAAAACTTCTGGATTTGATAGTGGACCTTCAAAAGGGCATTAAAAACTATGGTTCACTTTATTTGGCATGTAATGACAGAAAGGCTTTTTTCACTTCCTCTGACCAAAGTCGGTATACACTTTGGTCATGTCAGAATGTGCGCGACGCCTTATCCTATCTCCTTGATAATATTTATATTAGATTTGGGACCAAGTTATACAGACAAATTGTTGGAATTACGATGGGTACAAATTGCGCACCTCTCGTAGCTGATTTATTTTTATACTGCTACGAAAGAGATTTCATGGATTCTCTTCACCATGATAATCAAGCTGATGTTATCGAGGCTTTTAATTCCACATCTAGGTACCTCGATGACCTTTTGAACATTGACAACCCTTATTTTGAAGGTATGGTAAATCAAATTTATCCACCTGAACTTCAGTATAACAAAGCTAATATCTCAGATACCGAAGCCCCCTTTTTACATGTACATCTACATTTTAGATCTACATCTTTCTGTTGCAAATGGATTTGTTTCTTCTAAAATTTATGATAAGCGCGATGACTGTGATTTTGATATAGTAAATTTTCCTTTTTTGGATGGTGACGTTCCTCGTCGTGCTTCTTATGGTGTATACAATTCGCAATTTATTAGTCTGCAATCATGTTACAGACTTCAACGCTCGAAATAAATGTTTAACGGCAAAACTTCTCCAACAGGGCTATCGGTATCATAAACTTCGAAAAACCTTTTCTAAATTTTATCGTAGACACTATGAATTGATTTCCAAATATAATGTTGGGTTAAAGGCGCTTTTAAGTGAGGGCCTTTCGGAACCTGAATTTTATGGTGACTTGGTTTACAAATTTAAGAAACTTTAAGAAACTTAAAGGAATAAATGATTTTTCTTTTCAGTTCAGAAAAATCATAACACGTTACAGACGTATAGGTTATAACTTGAATGTGATGCGACAGTCTGCATGCTTAGTTTTAAACCCAATCATGGTTGATAGCTACGCTGTCTTTTTTAATTGCACGCCGGTGGGTCGGGCGTCAGACTCTATGATGGCCCCGACTTAAAACTATTCATTTTAGATGGTTGGGGCTGGAGCTTCTTGTCTGTTGCTTGGTCCACCGGGTTCCAACTGGTGTTTTTCTTTTGCTCCGGAGTTAGTAGGTTATTCGGCGCCCAGGGATCTCCATCGTCGGGCAGCTTACTCAATTTGTGAGCCTGGTTTTTGATTCATCAGGATGTTTATCATGATGTATTTGTTTGTTCTTGATGGTCCGTTGGCTGGTTGGGGATTCGCCGCGGGGACCGGGGGGCTAACTAAGTGTTATGAACCACTGCAGAAGCTGAGGGTGAGGTTAAGTACCTGTAAAACCAGTTTAAGCCCGCCAGTTACTTTGTGTTACTGATCGCTCTAAGTCGATACTTCTGTGGTGGTTCTTTTTGTTTTACGTCTTGGTGTTTAAAAAATTTTTATGCTGTTGGCGCCTTTTTTTAAGGTTTTGGTTGGGTTGGGGTAACTGAGTGGCCACCTATTGGGAAAATAGCTGCTCATTCGGCTTACGATATGTTTCATGATATAAGTACCTGATTGTTAGTTTGTTTTTTTCCCACCGCGGTTTTGGAGTGGGAATCTTTTTCTGGTTGCGCCTTTTCCAGATCTTTGCATACTTGTGCCTTTTTAGACATTCATCACGAGGACCGAACAACTTACTAAGTGTTGTGAACCACGGCAGACGATGAGGATGAGGTTAGGCGCATGTAAATTTAAGCCCCCCCCCCAGTTATTTTTATATTTCTGATCGTTCCAAGGCAATGCTTCTGTTTTGGTTCTAATTGTTTAGTGTTTTGGAGTCGAATGTTTGTGCTTTTTGAGCCTTATTTACGTTTTCATATTTTCGTTCAGTTCGGGTAACTGAATGGCCGCCTATAATAGCTGCTCACTCGGCTTACGACATGTTTTACATGGTATTAGTACGAAATTGTCATTTCACTTTTTTCCTACCCCTTGGTTGATGGAGAGGGAATTTCTTTCTGATTGCGCTATTTCCGGATCATTGCCTGTTTGTACTTATTCAGTATTATGCATGTACCAAATTAAATGCAATTGTTCCACTTAGAACGGTTACTCAAACTGTCTCAGTATTAATAATGCTGATGTTTCTAATTTTAGAATCCTCAAGAACCCACAAATCACCTCAGAAACCAATTCTTCTTGATGTCACAGCAGCGCCAAAGGTTTTTAGTATGAATTCATAGAAACTCCATAAGATCCTCTGGTACAATTTGCCATCATGGTTATCTATCGTAAAGATTAACAAATTCGCAAAAATGTGTCCGGCTTATAATATTAATGAGAACACAGTCAATAACACTATGATAACTATTACTGTAGAGGGCAGGGACAGTCTCCATCATGGAGATATAGTTTCAACTGGTCAATGTCATATCAGCTAGATTCGGACATCACGTTTCCTTATGGGGTTTTGAAAACTAAGCCGATGATAGAAAATTGCAATTTTTCAGAAATATTCCGAAGAAAAACAAAATTATCCGCGTGGCTGGTAAGCAAGTGTAATGTACCCAGTCTTCGTGACAAGTTTGTGAATAAATTTAAGCAATATGGTCTTCTTCATGGAGTGGGAATTTCTTTCTGATTGCGCAATTTCCTGATCATTGCCTATTTGTACTTTTTCTTCATGTGGACATTTTTGGTCATTGTGGGAAGAAACTTACAGAGGATCCAAAAAAAAAATGATCAGTGACAACTAAAAATTTTTATTTAAGCTTTGAAAACTCGATGTGCAAAGATTATGTTACAGAAACATTCTTAAAATACTATAGGTATGATACCATACCGATAGTTAGGGGCGGAGCAAACTACAAGAATCTATTACCAAACAAAACATATATAGATACAGCTGACTTTAAAAGTTTCAAGTCTCTGGTTAATTACCTTAAGTCATTTGGAAACAACGAAACTCTTTATAGAACATATTTAAAGAACATGGCAAGGTACACAACGACGGACCACCTTGATCTTGATCTGCCCTATTGTGAAATGTGCAGTAAAATCAATGATGCGGAAAAATATATAAAAAGACATACAAACAGATTCCAAACAACCTTCAGCATTGTTATATGCGAAATGACATTTTTATGTTAGACAATGATGTAGATAATGCTGTATGAAACATTGGCATGGAAAATGATTAGCCTTTCGAGACTTGTTGCATCGCTTGACCATTTTTACTTGTTCCCATGACACAACATATCACTAACTGTGTGTAGTTTCTGTCAGTTCATATGCATTTTGCAAAGATGTTGTCATTATCAGATATGAAATGTGAATAGTAATCGTCAGACAATTTTCATTCTGATACCGTTGCTTATTGCGCCTTTTCCTGATCACTGCCTACCTAATTGTAAACTTAGTTTTCCCCATCTCGGTGTTGTTTTAGTGGAAATTTCTTTCTGACTGCGCTTTTTCCTGATCATTATCAACTTGTACTTTTTCAGCAACGACGAAGGGACCATTTTATTTGAGAAAATAAAAGAAACAATCATCTTAAATGTCTTTCTCTCCATTAATTATTACAAACCTATCGTATTAGCAGTTAACCCAAATAAAAACGAACATCAAATAACCTGGCAAACTTACAAAGGGGATAGCATGCTCACACAAAATAAAGCATACGGTTTACGCTTTAAGTGACATTGAGCACGTGACAATATGAGGCTAAACAAATACAAATTAGTCTTGAGTTGTGTGGTTTAATATATTTCATTAGTTTTACGTTCCTGTCAAGAATATTTCAGCTCATATCGGTGGGCAAGGACGGGATAACCCCGAGAAAATCCACCTGGCAAACCTGAAAGCAGAACTTGTCTTGTCTCGTGTATCCGGTGTTGGTGAATGATTAAGCGCTTGTAATGAAATATAAAATGATCAAATGATAAAGTTCGATTCTGGAATATAAACGCTCACTACTACTCAGACATGGTACCGCCCTTTATAAGAATAGGCGTACACTTATTGGGCGATTTTTCAAAATTTGAATTGTGTGTATGATTTACAAATTACGAGCAATGAAAAAGCTTAACGAATGAATTTTCTGGGCGTTTTGGTGGCCCAGAACATTAACAAATGTACAATATACAGGTTCGTTTTATAAATTTAGTATATAGCGATTTGTTTCATAAGTAATGGCATACCAGTACCTGTGGTTGAAGTGTGGCCAAATTACAAATTTCAACGGCTTTCATTAAGTCAATGTTTGATTTTGACCCATTAGTAATAAGATCACACATAAAATATGAAAAGCGAAATAGCATAACATCTTTGGACATTTAAATAATAACTTTAATATTGATTTCTCTCCCTACATGGAAGATTGATCAAAACATTGCGTAAACAACTTTAAGAAAAAATAAAATTCGCTTTTTCTTAGAATACTGAAAATTGAAAAACTGAAAAATAAATCCACTAAAATTGACACAATGTTTAAAGCACATTTTTGTTTCAAAATTTACACACACGAGCTCCAAAGCAAATGATTAAAGACCTATTTTCATGTCTATTGAGGGTCATTAGATAAGGGACAGGACATTAGAAAATCTAGTGCCCTGACAATGACTCAGAATACAGGTAGGGTCCAAAACAGGAAATATCAATATTTATTACAGAGGGAGGCAGTTTTATTGCATAGGTTATCAGAGACCATAAAATCAATAAACAGTGGCACTACAGGTTTTATCCTTTAGGGCCCCTGCAGAGATGTGATAATCACCTCATTGTGACAGTCCTTTGATCTAAGGACCATATTGCACCATTAGGGGTCATTAACCGAATAAACAGTACTTTCAGCTTCTTCAGAAGTAGGTCTTCAGGCCAAAAAAAGCATTTAAAAATCTCAAAATTTGGATAAAAATGCAATTTGACAATTCTTACGATTCTTACGATTCTTACGACGTTAACATCTAATCAGGCTCTGCAACCTCCGTTGATGTGTTTGGATGTCTTTGCCAATGTATTGTCCTTTCGCCGAGAATATAGCACCAGGGGTTGAACTGATGGGGATGCCCATGCCAACACTTATTAACTCTACTCTTAAAACTATTGAGAGTGGGTGCCATAACAGTATGTTCTGGGAGCTCATTAAACATTAATGAGTGCTGCAAACTGTGTTTGATGAACAAAAAACAACACATTTTATTGGAAAGATGAGTTATTAAACCTTATTTGAGAATTCAAACAAAATTTCAAAAATCGTAATTTCGGTCAAAATGGTGTTTTTGTCCAAAAAATAATCATTTTTTATTTTATTGCTGTAAATGATTGCTTTCAGTATTTCGAGTGAGGATGTGCAACGAATTAAGGTTTGAGA